>QLTV01002663.1:454788-486678 GCA_003457575.1 Thermophis baileyi
TATATACACACACATATATATGGTGAACACACACAGGTAAAACACACACACACACACACACACACAATGAGAATGTGGGCTGTGGTTTGCAATAGACAGAAGGTGTTGTAACAATTGCATTATAGTTAGAAACAATTCCAAGCAAGTAAAATCACAAATAGCAGCAAAACAGCTTTATTTATGGGTGAGAGATGAGATCTATCAAATCAATCAATCAAAGAAGCAAACATATTTTTATGCTTTGCAAAGAACACATGCGAAAGACCGATAGCTCAAGCCAGCACTCCCCAGCATTGCAAGAGAAAACAAAAAAAAGGAGCCAGACAGAGCAGTGTTACATTTTGATTGGTTAAGGTACAGCAAAGATGCGGCTGTAGCTTCTTCTATGTTTTCTTGTCTCAAATTAGCTTGGGTTATTTAAAAAAAAAAACAAGTATCCATAGTGCGGTAATAACTTTATTCATATTACAGGTAGTCCTTGCTTAACTATAGTAATTGGGACTGGAATTTCCACAGCTAAGTGTCCTGGTTGTTGAAAACCGGTAGTGAAAGTCATAAATGACCATCATGTGACTGCAGGATGCTGCAACATCATAATTGCAAGCAGAATACTGAGCACATGGATTGTAATCATGTGATTGCAGGGACACACAAATGTCCTAAGTATAAGGACTAGTCATAAATACTTATTCAGTGCCATCATTCAGTTTGAACTGTCACTGAATGAGTCGTTGTTAAGCAATGACTAACTGTAATCAAATGTCACCAGGGTTTTGATAATATCTAAGTGCAACACTGCATAAGCCTTAGCTGAATGTCTGCTTCGTCTCTGTAATTAAGAACATGATTTCAGGCAAATCATGTTCATGCTCTCCACTCACTGAATTCTTATGTGCTGTCTGGTTCTATGAGACTAGCAGACTCATAGATGTGAGTTGCTGAATTAGCTGTTCATTACTACTACTTTCAGAGAGAGAGAGAGAGAGAGAGAGAGAGAGAGAGAGAGAGAGAGAGAGAGAGAGAGAGAGAGAGAGAGAGAGAGAGAGAGAGAGAGAGAGAGAGAGAGAGAGAGAGAGAGAGAGAGAGAGAGAGGGGGAGAGAGAGTAGGGAATACATTTTAAAAAGTATGGTAACATTTGTTCTATTAACTTTTCCCCAAGGAGAAATTAGCTTTTCTACAACTGTAGGTGGGCACATTAAAAAGAAAATATGGATGATTTCCAAATTGTTTTGCCAACGTAATGTGAGGGGAGGGATTGGATTGAAGTAAGTGAGCAGCATTATGTTTCCCAGGCACAATGATAAATTTAATGACTTTAGGAAAGCTTCTACCTCCAACCTGTCACACAACATGGAATTGATACCTTTGAGCTCTTTTCATTTGAGGGAAAAGTGACCAGAAGCAACAGGATTCTTCTGCCTTGAAAAGACTTGCAGAAATGTGTGTGTCTTTCACTGGCAGTTTTATTACCATTACTTGACCATCTATATCAGCGTTCAAGCTTGACAAGTTTAAGATGTGTGTACTCCCAGAATTCCCTAGCCAGAGTGACGGACTAGAGAATTCTGGAAATTGAAGTGCATACCTCTTAAAAGTTGCCAAGGTTGAGAAACACCTTCCCAAATTGCTCCTTCATTACAACAAAGATAAAGGAAGACCTGACAACACTTCTGGCATCCTTGGACAACTGCGGGAAACCTCTGTTGGCAGTGATCTTGTTGAGATGTGAATGTGGCCATTATTTTATTTTCTGGAGACAGAGATTGGAGACAGTGGTATCGCTTTAAACCCATGAACCTATTTGGATCACTAAAGGAATGGGAAGAGATAGAGAAGGAGAAGAGCCTTCACATAGCTGGCCTTGTGTTTGTATCTCACCTACCCTACAGTTGGTTAAATGAATCCCTGTGCTTACCATGGGGACATGACATAATGCAAACTCTGTATATTATTCTCTCGGAGAGTTTAATGGAAGGTGGACTATCTATCCCATTTTGATTATTTATATCCCTTGTTGAAATACCACTAAGTGTCAGGAACTGGATGCTTCTTATAATTAATGCACTGTATATATGCCAGCCTTGTGTGGTAGACCAGATAGGAGACACAACCTGATGAGTTAATTTTACTTTACTATAAAGCTACATTAACATAATCTTACAAGTTTGAAAGTGCATCTCTCCCCTGTCTCTTTGATAGCCCAAGAAACTGGGAAGATATTTTCTGAGCCCTCTTGCCCTACCCATTTTTCTGCTCTGGGTTCAGCTGCCTTTTATCTGACTGTTCCCATGATTGCATCTCTTTGCCCTTTCTCCCAAGGTCATTCCCACATACCATTACAATATATAGGAAGTCCTCAACGTACAACCACAGTTGTGCCCAAAATTTCTGTTACTAAGTGAAACATTTGTTAAGTGAATTTAACAATGAGGAATTTCTTGCCTCATTGTTAAATGAGTCACTGCAGTTGACAAGTTAGTAAACCGGTTGTTAAGTGAATCTGGCTTCCCCAATGACTCTGCTTGGCAAAAGGTCACAAAAGGGGATCATATGACCCTGGGACACTGCAATGCTCATAAATATGAGCCAGTTGCCAAGCAGCTAAATTTTGATGACATGATCGTGGGGATGATGGAAAGGTTGTAACTGTGAAAAACGGTCAAAAATCACTTTTTTCAGTGTCATTGTAACTTTGAACGATCACTAAACAAACTGTTGTAAGTCAAGGACTACCTGTAGTCATCTAAAGTGCAGTGATTCATTAGTTCCACTCTGAGGAGAGGGTTTCAACTGCATAGAATAGATCTACCTATGTACTTCTGCTGATTCTGATTAAGCCAGTCACATGCAGCTGAGCTAAGCCTGCTATATGCTCTGCCTCTGGGTAAACTATATTATGAGCATTTTATTCCTTTTGAATACTAATTAATTACTCGGTCATCTTTTAAAACTCTGCATATGCTTAAGAGCACATCCACATCCATATCAATATGCTGACTCTGTAAACCGCTTAGAGAGGGTTGTAAAGCACTGTGAAGCGGTATATAAGTCTAAGTGCCATTGCTATTGCTATTGCTATCCACTAACAAGAGCTCTTGTTAAATTCAAATCTCCAACAATTACTCTCAGTTTATAAAATAGCTACCAATAGTGATCATAATATGGTGGAATTTCTTTCTTTCTTTCTCTTTCTTTCTTCCTTCCTTCCTTCCTTCCTTCCTTCCTTCCTTCCTTCCTTCCTTCCTTCCTTCCTTCCTTCCTTCCTTCCTTCCTTCCTTCCTTCCTTCCTTCCTTTCTTTTTCTTTCTTTCCTTCCTTCCTCCCACCCTCCCTTCTTCCCTCCCTTCCTTCCTTCCTTCCCTCCTCCCTTCTTTCTCTCTCCTTCTCATATCTTATTTTTTCTTTCTTTCTTTCTTTCTTTCTTTCTAATTTTAATAGAAATTGCAGGAAACTATATTTGGGGAAATCAAGAGGACAACTATAGCTGTAGCAATAGGCATTTATCAGATGCATTTTGCTAAAAGCTTTGACACATCAACCTGGAGCTCATTTCTGCAACTCAACAAATCCCAGAGTTCTTATTTTGCAAGTTTTTCACAAAGGAAACTTGCAGGTTTCTAAGACCCAAAGCTATGAGTGAAAGATAAAAACATCACAACTTGAAGGAAAACAATGCATTTTTGTTAATGACAAAGTATCATTGACCTATAAGAATAAAAAAGAGCAACACTAGATAAAGTGTGAATGTTTCTGGGTCAACATTCTTAGCCTTTCAGGTAGTAACTGGATGCCCATGAAAATCTTGAAGCAAGGTGATTAGGCAGGGTCATCTCCCTGAGACTGTTTCCCAACAATTGGTATTCAGGAGTATGTTAACCCTGGAGGTAGCACAGAATTGTAATAATTAATAATATTTATATATCCCTCCTTATGGTTTTGACTACAAAAAGGTTGCATTTTTTTTAAAAAAAGCAGCAAGAAGCAAAGTGGGACTTTTGTAGTGATGTCCTTCAATGATGTTTATGATTTTCACCTCTAAGAGGCTAGAATTCAACATTTCTTTATTCAGGAAATGGAATCTTTTCTTTTCCATCTAAACCACCTTCCAGAGATCTTCTTTCCTCTTGTAGGCTTTGACCAAAGGCTAAACAAAAGCAAAAACATCATCTGATTCCCATCTTCAGAGGGAATTCCTTGTGGTAACCTCTAAACTTTGACTGATCTTGATATAAGAACCTGAAGGTAGGTTGCCTTAAGACAATTGGTATTCCAATAAATAAGCAAATAGAGTATGTTGTGAGTTGAGTGAGCATATATGCGTAGCCAGATTTTTTTTTTTAAATATTTTGAAAGGAAAGTGGGGAAGAGACTTATGGAAAGAAATGAAATGATCCAAGAATTTATTCTTCACCACTTCATCACTGATACAGGACTAAAGATTGATTTTTTCCCCTCTCTTTCCTAAAGTTCTCCTACGTCTCAGCTCACAAGCCATATGGCTCATCACCTCTCACACCAATGGGCTGTCAGCTGGCTGACAGGAGAAGGAATACTGCACAATCAAAAATTGGGGTCATTACAGCAGATCTTTAAGCTTCATAGCTTCTGATATCAAGGTCACAGTAATCCCACAGAATTGTTCCTAAAGTGTTTTGTAAGCCCTGCCTCTACATGAAAGGAGAGATGACAATCCGATGAAGTTGATTGAAAGGTCTGGTAGATGCCACATAAGAAATCCAATGAAAATGTTAAAAGAACAAGAGAAAGAGCATCCTTTTACTCTTTACTGCTGATAAGAGTGGATATATTTATGGGTTTAAGTCTGCCTAATGCATTTTTTCCTCTACAGAATTTATCACCACTCAATCATTTGCACTCTGGTTAACAGTGTTGTGGTACCATCTAAATGCTATAAAAATGGTCCTGGTTTAGCACAGCCTGGAGCTTTTGATTTATTTTTGCATGTTTCTCCTTGGGGGTGTCCCTTTGTCACATAATGAGAAAGTGAGGTCCAGCCATTTTTTAAATTGTTGGACACTAAATTATTCAGCCCTGGACTGTTTGGGGAAATGAGCAAAAGACTGTCATATTTAAATTATCAGATTTCAGAGTGGGTAGAAGAAATGAGTGACTGATAAGGGCTGATGGATGTGGTTCCTCTGTGGTACAGAGATGAGAAATGGGGCAATCAGAAAAAGCAGGGATGAGGTTTCCAGAGGGAAAGTGAAATCAACATATATTTCCAGCAGAGGAGAAAAAGAAAGAAAGAAGAAAAGAGCAACAGGAGACCCAATGTTTGAAACAACTTGTAAATTTACAGTAACTTCTACAAAAGTACTTCCCAACATGACTGAAATATGTATGTGGATATACACAGACCTGGAAGTTTGATTATTGTTGAAGAATCATCCTGAATCGACTGCAGAGCTAGTCCTGATAACTTCAGTATCTATGTTTAAAAATAAAAATCACAAATACAGGCATCTTGCAAACCAGGCTAATAAATTCCAACTCTACCTAGATCAAGTCCATCGTTCAGAAATGCTCTGAATGCTGTATGGAAATGCCATTTCCTCATCGTGAATGTATCTATTATTTATCTATTTTTGCACCTTCGAGTCAGTGATGACTTTTGCCAACTGCCTAGATAAGTCCCTCTAGGTTTTTTTTGTGTGTGTGCAAGATTTCAGAAGTGGTTTGCCATTGCCTGTTTTCTAGGATTTAAAGAGAGTGACTGGTTCAAGGTCACCCAGTTGACCTCATTCTTATTTCAGGATTAGAACTCACACTCTCCCAGTTTCTACCCTGGTGCCTTAACTACTTCACCAAACTGGCTCTCTTGCCCACTAGGTTTATATCTTCATGTTTTAATGGGATCTTACACAAATATGGTTGTCAACATGCACTCCACCTTAAACCTTCATTTAACATAGTGAATTAAGAAGACAGAATGTCCATACCCATGTATTGATGACAGACCAATATGCATTTTAATAATGGCTGGAGGGATGCATGGGATTATAAGAAGACAAGAGCACAGAAAGATATGGGTTCGAAAAACAATGATGTCTCTCACTCATTCTGTTGTCTTTATGTTACAAGAGACAGCTTCTATCAAGGCAACTATTCTCTTTCTGAATTATCACTATTATTACTCGAAAACATGTGCCCAGACTTTCCTATTTGCCATCAAACTCCTTCCATGGAAACAGAAAATTTACTGGAGATTCTACAAAGTGTGGCTAAAATTGTGAAGTTTGGCATTTTGATAAGGAGATCAAAATTCTGCTTGCTTTTCATGCCTGTTGCATTGTGGAGCTTTGACTGCACTGCTATGGCTGCCATCTTGACTTTTTGACCATATTTTGTGGCTACCCCTGAAGCTCATTGTGTGGTTTTTGGCATCGTGATCTTAGGTTGCCTGAAGTTCAAAGCTAGGGTTCTTTAACAATTGCTGAATTCCAAGTTCTGGCAACAGTTAGGCTATTCTTGGTACTATTCACATGTCTTTTATTTTTTTTTTCTTCCATCAGTGATCAACTCTATTTCATCTCAACACCTGGATATTATAAAGATGTCAGATTTAAATATATGCATGAAGAAAAAGAACGAGATCTTGCATATGTGAGCTTGTTCTGCTTCATAGAATTTACTTACTTAAATCTTCTTTAACTATTTTGTTATCCTTGAAAAATGTCTGGACATTGCAATTGATATACAATGCTGTGGCTAAGCTACTAATCGGTGCAAGGTACATCAATCCATGATGCCTATATTGAAAAAACAACAACCAAAAATAAAAAAGTAAACCTAATATAGATTTGCTTACTGGCACTTTGGTTAATGGATGATTGTATTTCTTGCTGGTGTTGAATTTGACAGCTTTTGGCATCTTCCTGTTCCTAGAATTTAGTTGGAACCAAAACTCTTTAGTATTACTGAAAACATGCTAACTATTACTCTGAGAAATCATGGTGTTAAATGTTTAAATTCCAAGGGAATCTGATTTAATATTTGAACACCTTATTTGTCCCCTTCTTCTTCTTCTTTTTTTTTTTACATTTTATTTATTTGCCATTTTTTTAAAAAATGGTGGCCATTTGTTGTAATTCAACATGGATATTTTTGACACTGTAACTGAACAACAGTATTTTATGTGAAGATTGGCAGACATTGAACATAAATACCCTTAGTCTCTTCAGTTGTCTACCTCACGTTTTCAGAAGTAATATACATATAAATTATTCTAAAACTTCCCTGAGATTCATAACGTTCAACAGTAAGTTATTTAAGATATTTTCTGCTGTACTTGGCTTTCCTCTTTTTTTTTTCATGCCTTGAGAACTATCTGCTCTTTCCACAAGTATCCTTCTGGATCACTTATTAGCAATGTTTTTCTGCCCTTTCTGAAATCACTGTGTGTATTAAACTAGGCCTTTGCTTTCCATTTCAAATGGCCAAAACAAAGCTGCGGAGCTACTTATGAGCCACTGTTTAATCACTTTTTGTTTGTTTTCCTCTGCATATTGGAAAATGTCAAAGATGCAGTTTGTTATTTTTAAACCTTCTCACTTCAGGGGAAAAAAAGAAACCAAGGAAAGGAAAGAAAAAGTTGTACTAACTTAGCAAAATTAAAATGTATTTTCATACTTTTTGTATTTGCCATTTTGTGAATTGGCTTCCAGCCAGGGGTGAAATTCGACCACCTTGGCCAGGCTCAGGAAAGGTGGTAGGGATGATTTGAATCAGTTTGCAGAGCCAGTAAAAATCACCCCTGGATGGCCCTGTCCATGCCCGCCTGCTCGCCCGCTCACCGCTCACCTCTTCCGGCCGACTCGACTGTAAATCTGACTGAATCTAACTTCAATGCCCAGAGGGCTAGAAACGGATAGTAGGACTGCAGAGCACATGATTGCCAGGCGACAGTTCCACCGGGGATGCTCTCAAGCAGCCACAACGATTTCCCTATGTATATAATATGTATATGTATATATACATATACATATTAATCACAGATAAGAGTCTTATCAAACAGGAAAACAAACTCTATCCAGCTATCAGCTCTTGTCTACATTATTAGGCACACAGAAACTCCCGTTAACCCCGAGGTTACAAGGATGCTGGGACATGTAGTTTAATAACAAATGGGAAAGCACCAGGTTGGGGAAAGCAAGTAGATAGATCAGGGGTGAAATTCAAAAAGAAGATATACCAATTATTATACACAAAACAATAAAAGAGGTACACAAATACTTACATAAGAGCAATAAGAGTCTTATTGCTCTTATGTAAGTATTTGTGTACCTCTTTTATTGTTTTGTGTATAATAATTGGTATATCTTCTTTTTGTAGGTCATTAGGGTAAAGAAGTGACGTCAACTTGGCCACGCCCATCCACCCAGTCATATGACCACCAAGCCATGCCCACCAAGCCACACCCACAGAGCCGGTAGGGAAACATTTTGAATTTCACCCCTGCTTCCAGCCCTTGCAGATTGATTATTAGTTGCAAATGAGACTTTTCCCACTTCCTCATATATTACATAGGATTTATCCTGAATTGCCTTAATCTTTTAATTCTCAATTAGCTTTACTTATCTGAGACTTACTTATAAAACAATGCATGGATAACTTCTGTGTTCAGCTGGGCCCAGAACTCACATTACTGGGAAGCTATCATAGGCATAGACACATTGGAATAGATACACCCTGAGCTATACGAGCAAATAGTTTGATAAAGTCAGGACTTGATTGGGGAGTATTCATCCTTGAGACAAGCATTTTGTTGCCATATAGAAAGGAAAAATATTTGGGACACTGGGAAAAATGTCCTTCCCTTTTCTTTTCTTTCTTTTTGAAATGTCCTTGTTACCTGACGGCAGCTCAACTTCTCTCTAACTTCTAATATGTATTCCTGTTGGTGACTTATGGTATGTCTAAGCTATGCCATGAATATATAGGATTTGAACTTATTTTGGGTTAGAACTCTTTCAAGAACATCACAGTAATAAAGGAGGACTTGCAAGGCAGTTGGAGCTATTCTTTGTGAATCTTTCTATCTATGACTCTACTAGTGACTGCTAGTATATACAGCTGGCATATACGAGAAATAATATGATACTAATTACCACATTGGGGAAATATGATGTTCTTGTGTGTTACTTAGAGCCTCTCCATGGTTAGTTGGCTAGAGGCTAGACTTTGCTGAGCTCCAGCGAGCTCTTTTTGTGTTCTTAAGACTTATGATCACAATTGGGGAATTAAATATGCTCCTCAGCTAGGTGAAACTTATTGTAGAAGATACGTCCTGGATAACCACATTGGGTAAGTTCTTTTGTTTTGGAAAAATGGCAGGGTGATGTTTGCGTTCATTTATAGGGAATCTTCTCAATTCACCCCAAACCTAAACTCTTGTAAGAGACCAAGGAAAGGTGAACACCTTCCCCTCCCCCATCCATTTGCAGTCTGTTGCAATTTCTCTCTTGAAAAAAATTCTAGCATTTCTTCTTGAAACCAGGATGTGGCTGTGCTGGAACTGAGATTGCCAGCCTTTCTAAGTTCATTGTAAGTAAGCTAGCACCACAATACAGGTAATTAGGACTGACTTTTATATATAACATGCTGGTTTCTGCCATTTGTAATATTTACCAAGCCCTAATTGCCACATCAGCAAGCAGCTCTGAAGTACAGCATCGGAGTCCATTTAAATATATTTATTTCCTAGAAAAATTGGCCCTTATTATGCCTCTTTTCAATATAGTGAGTCCCATACAAATTCACTATGCAGGACAAGTATAAAAATAGTTATTTATTCTATTCAAGGAATCTTATACCAAGATGAAATCTTATGTGTGCTTATCAAAGAGATAAGTTATATGATTTTTTAAAAAACTGAGTTTTGAATGGACTTGGATAGAATTGTACCCTCCTAAATATAATAAGTACTATTTTAGCTTCACCATTTTACTCTTGCTCTGCAAAGTATCAGATTCCACAATTAAGCTGCCATTTCTCTCATTTTTCTAGAGCGTTATTCTGGGCAAAAAGATCAATCAGCCTTCCCCTCTTTGGCCATTTTCACGCCACTCATCCTTCTCTAATCTTAATCACTTCCTTCGTATCCTCTCCTTTTAAAATAATTTTGATTCTTTGTTAGATCCATATTAAACAAGAAAATATGCATACAGAAATGGGCAATGGGATATTTCACTAATCTATTCACCCCGAAGCATGAGGAGAATGCACTGGTGGGGAGCAGCTAAAGGCAAACATGAATTTAAATTGATTAGATACTGGCACATATTCTTGTACCACTGATGAATTCTGGGAATTAGAGCTCTTGTATGTTTAGTGAGCATTCTCTTAGTGTCATTCCTTAGTTCCAGGATGGCAGAACAAATCACAGGGACCTTAATTAAGGACCATGATGGTATTTTAACAGGTTTCTTTGCTTTCAGTATTCAAATCCTGAGGGTGGAATAAATCAGTTTCTGGTAAGTTATGATTACAACTATTATCATCTTTCATGTTGAAGAATAACATAACTTTTGATAGCTGAGGACATTTGACATATTTTTTTTGGGGGGGGAGGAAAGGGTTGGAAAAAAATAAAGTTTATGATAATGTGTTCACAAAGCCTATGTTAGGGAAAATAGTTACTTCAATGAAGATATAAAATATTCTCCCAGATCCACAAGAGTATGTCATGCTCATTCAGCAAGCTCATTGTGCTACCGTAGTATCATGCCAAAATCCATCAGCATTGATTTGATGTTGTAGAAAGGAGGAGAAAAAAAAAAAGGATGGAAATGGCTTTCTAAAATTATTCAACAAACCAAACATATGCATAATATGGCATTTAAATATGATGTAATATTTTGGAAACTAGTATCGCAATTCTCTGCTGAATCTAGGTCTCACCATACAATGTCAGTTTTAAATATCTCTTTGGCTGATTTGCGACATAATAATTTATCACCCTACTGTGCAAATGGAGGGATTAATTTACATCTCTATTCAAATTTGCAGGAGCATTAATGCTTCCTGAATCTAATCGTGTTGCCTTAACAGAATCTCATACAAAAGGCAGTTTAAAGCTGGAGTTCACAAAAATAAAGGATGATACAATTATGTAGTACGTTTATAACTTACTCCTTTCCCCTCAGCATCTCGGAATGATATACAGTATGTCCTTCTTGAGGGAGTTCAGACAGCGATGATGCTTGGTCCCAGATTACCTAGTGGCATCATCTATGTGAAAGTATTTAAGCTGATACCATCTCATATCTCAGAAATAAAACACAATGCTTTGAGGTGTGATATTTGAGAGGCTGTCTGATGGGTATTATCTGGAGCTGTTATCTTTCTATGTCAAGAAGGCATGGAAAAGTGCTAGCGATATGCTTATTGATTATTTTGTTTCCTGTCCTCCTTGCTCTGCCACCATCTTGTCTTCCCCCAAAGCCTCTGCTCTATTTCTTGAGCTATCATTTTGCCTGTAATTTCACCCCTTCCTCGCCCATTCTTTTATACATGGCCTCCAATTAGTCAAATGATTGACCTTTTAAACCTGACATCTGTCTTCCTCTAGTTCAGTGATTACTGTAAACTTTATGGGCATGCTGTCTCTTATTAGCACACAGAGATTTTTTAGAGGTTGCCATGTAAGCTTCTTCAAGAACATCCAGAACTTTACAATGAAACAATTTCTGTTAAATTTTGGCCAAAAGATGCATAGTCATAAATGCAAATATACTCCTCAAGAAACAGAATAATTGTTTTTCACCTCCAAAGAAGAATGTTGAGCTTGATCAGAGTAGCAACCTGCAGCAGCCCCAGGTCTGCATATGATCCCTGATTATCCTTTCTCCAGCCATTAGAGTTCTCTCCAAACCTGATAGCTGAAAATTTGCAGCTCCATGAAGATGGAATTATAAAACTCAGAATAGGCATAACAGAGCAGGAGAAATCAGAGCTCACTTTCATATTGATCCTCCAAAACAATTTTTCCAGAGGTTGCTTACAAATATGTCCCCCAATTATTTTGTGGCCTTCAGCTCTTCCATTCCATTGTGTTTTGGCTAGCAAAAAAATAGTTGGGTTTTTGTTTTGATCCAGCAAGACTCTTCTTTCATTCACAGAACTACAATTGTCTCAAATTATATCAAGGAAGTAAGGAAAGGAGGGGTTTGTTTGCATAGCACGCTGAAGCAAAAACTAGCTGGCTACATTTTAATCTAGTATGTTGTGAAAATTTAGGCCATGTGATTAGTTTATGGTGCCTTGGAAACAGAAAATTGGGTTAATTGCAGATTGAATTAACCACAGGCAAGATTGTCATGAGAATTCAGTGAGTTTGTTCAGTAGCAGTCTGATGGAGACCACTTCCCATCTCTGAACTTGTCAATGCATTAAATTTCAGTAGAAGACAGACAATAGTCAAAGGGTCTTTTGGCTTTGCATTCATATACATTTTGTAGAGCTGTGATGTACCCTGGCAAAACGTTTAAGAATTGCACTGCATTAAGCAAGGGAATAAATCAGTGCAGCTCTTTTATCTGGTAACAGAATGCTTCGTTTGCTCTGATTTGATTTGAAAGCCATTGCCCTGCTTTAAACATCCATACTGAAGCAGTTAAAACAGCCAGCAGATGTACTTGCTTATTAGAGGAAGAAATTCAATGGCAATAAGATTAAAAAACATTATTAAGGTTGCACTATGGTTATTGATTTATGCTAATCAATATGACAATGATGATGATCATAATCATCATACCAAAACTGTATTGGGTAATATCACAAATTGGTTCTCCAGTTCTAGGACTGTTGTTTGCAGTGCACTATAAAGCAGAAGGTATACTTTTAAATAAGCTGACGGTACCAAAGGTTATTTTCCATGCAAGGAATCTGAAAGCAGAAAGGAGAGAGGCAGCCCTTCCTAATGAAAGAAAAATGCCTGCTGAGCCTTCAGAACCAGTTCTGTCTTCTCTCTGCTTCTGTGCATTATTCCTTAGATTCAGTTACAAATGTTTGACAGATTGTTCAATTATGATTGCTAAAACTTGTGTTATTTTCTTTCTTTTAAAGACAGCATAGATGGAGTACTTTTTTCCCATTGCAAAATGACTTTTGGTGTTAATTGCTATTGAGCTCATATGGATGCTGGTTAGGTAAAAGGATCAATATGTAGGTCTTCGTATTTATTACTTATATACTCAAAACTTGTAAAAGGAGCTTTCCCAAACTTCTGCTCACGTTGAAAAGCACAAATAAAAGGTGCACAATGTTGCAGTATGCAGAGATTTCTATTATGCATAGATGTACGTGTGTACAGTTGATCCTATAGGGTCCATACGGATGGTTGAACATCTAGCCAGCCAAAAGGCTTGGCTATTGAGTTCTCAGGGGTTGCCTGGTAGTGATGATGATAGATGATCAAATTACATCTTTACATCTGGTACAATAGCTTGGCAAGTTACAGCAAACTGTACTCTCCCTTGCACTGATGATGTTGCCTAGCCTGATAATGAAATGTCTACAAGAAAACAACCAAGCTCAGAGAGCACTGAGGACCCAACTATTCATCCCTGAGGCAGGGGTGGGTTCCAAAAATTTCTACTACCACTCTGTGGGCGTGGCTCAGGGGTGGGTTCCACTTACCTTCGCCACTGGTGTGCATTGCGACGTTGCGCACACGTGTTCCCCCAGTGCAATTCTGCTTCCACACATGCTCAGTTACTATAATCGGCCCGAAACACAGCTGAGGAGCTGATCAGCTGTGCTTCAGGTGAAGAATAAAGGTCAGCATACACCCAGGGGCGGACGAGAGGGCCATTTCCGAAGCAGCAGCAGAGCACAAATGGCACAAAACTTCAAAAATTCCCCAAAAATCCTCAGAAAAAAATGGTGGCACCCACGGACCGGCACCGACCAAAGCGGGTCAATGACGCCATTGTAACATCACCAGCAGCTCGCTACCGGTTCGGGCGACCTGGTACGAACCGGGAGGAACCCACCCCTGCCCTGAGGTGTATATATTCTCTTCTATTAAGCAATGCTTATTTTTGAAACTTGCTGAATTGCTAAAGAAGATCCAGAGAGAAGTGGGTTGAACAAAATGGAAGGAATTGTCTAACTTGCTTTGCTTCTTGATCTCATTGACTTTATAAAGGAGTTGCATTAATTATGGAAAATGTCCTTACCAGTTACTTTGATGTGCCTCTGAGTTAATGTCAAATGCTATTATCATTTGAAAGTATTATGGAAAAATGAAGATGAACAAGATCTCATGGAAAGATGGGGACATTACAATGCCTCTCATACTGCTTTTATATTTTCCATCACTACTGCATCAGTGTTAATTAGGTTGTAGTTAAGATGCTGACAATACAGCTGCAATTATAAGAGTTTCAGACCACTTAAAGCTTTATTGTTTAATTAAGAATCTTCATGAGTAGTCTTATCTCTTTTGCTAGCAGGCTGTTTCTTTAAATGTTAATATATGCATAAGACTTTAATCAGACATGTGGAATTCACAGTACTCAAGAATGAATGCACATCAGCAACATTTTTCACAGAGTGAAACTTCAACATCAAACTGACATTTCTGTATCCTTACATAATTGTCACGAAAAATCAGAATTAAGTGTGTCACAAGTAACTGTTACATAGGTAATACTTTAAATGGAAATAACATTTAAGGTACAATAAGTCAGGAAATGATGACTACCTATAAGAAATTATGATTTCTTATAAAAATGACAATATAAACTATTGTCTTGTTGAAGCACCACTTCAGCCAAACAACTAACAATACATATTTCATACTGAACCTGGAAGTATTACAATTAAAGTTGCAATGCATTTATAAAAGTAAAGCTTCACTTGCTGAGCTACCTTGTGCGGTTTCTAATCCTGATATTTTATTTTCAAAACTGGTTCCACAATATTGAATGTTGCCTATTGAATGTTTCTGAAATCACGGATCACATAATAGCAAAAACTATTCCATTGCTAAACATTTTTTTCAACCATGAATTTTCAAATCTCTCTGTGGGAATGATCTACTAAAGCATGTTTAAATGGAATATGGAGCTATCAGTAAGCCAGAGTAATTTTTAGTAGATCAGTAAAAATTTCCTGACTGAATAGAAAGTTTGTAGCTCAGGATAGAACTGTGGGGTCCTTGGTGCTCTCTGAGCTTGGTTGTTTTCTGGCAGAAGTTTCATTACCCAACTAGGTAACATCATCAGTGCAAGCTTAGAAAGCACCAAGGACCATACACTTCCTGACTCAGGCATACAAGCATAAAAATATCCCCCCCCCCCTTGGCTGGTGACATTGAATTATCCATTAAAGAACAAACAAAGCAAGCTTTATTCTACCAACAAGTTGATTTTTCTGTGGAAGGATTTGTTCCATTCTGACATTGAACAAAAATGCCTGAATTGTAGATGTGCATGCAACCCCTAGTTGCAATTAGAGTTTGGGAGTACTATAACTAATAGTCAGAATTTATGCAAAGGGGATCTATAGCAGCCTGTTAGAGGCTTGCCAGAATCTTACTATTGTTGTGCAGATGAGGGGGAATAGGGTCCTGGGCAGGGGTGAAATTCTCTGAAGTCTGCTACCGGTTCGCTTCGTGCGCGCTTCATGCACGCATGCGCGCTGCGCATGCACGCACGCACGCTGCAGGCACTACCGTGCAGCACTGAAAAAGGAGCATTTTGAAGCCATCAGAGTCTGCAAAGGTAAGTAGAACAGCAAGGGGGGATCAGCTGTGCCGCACGATTTAGATTAGCTAGAAAGCAGGAAATCCTGCTTTCTAGGTAATCTAGATCACGCGGCACAGCTGATCGTCGCACAGCTGATCGTCGGATATACCGGTTCACTCGAACTGGTAGCATTTTTTACTACCGGTTTGGGAGAACCGGTCCGAACCGGTAGCATTTCACCTCTGGTCCTGGGAATGGTAAACGGTTAACAGGGGGTAAGAGATCAAAAGGAGATAGATTAGTGTTGCAGATAAGAGAAATGATGGGGTGTACTAGAAATTAAGCAACTTGAAAGATAATTAGAGGGGAACGAAGATAAAAATATAGGGAACCTGAATCAACATAGGGAAAGAAAAGCGAAAATGACCCCAAGACAGATGTTTTGTCCAAGGGAAGAGCAGGACTGAAGTAATTTGAAGCAGAAATTGAAATTGAAACATTTAAAGTATGGTAATTAAGTATGTTCATGAAGAAAAGAAAGAATGGGGAGAGGTTCAAAAGAGAACTTTATCCAGAAAGGCAAACAGGTGCCAAGACTAGGAAGAAGCCGCAGGAGTTTTAGGAAGAGCGATGAAGTTTAGAAACGTCCTTTCGAGAGGATATAAGCTTTAAGGAATGAAGTGATAAAAAGAAGAGAAGTAGGAATAAGGAGAAAGCTGATAAAATTCTTGCAGCAACCCTTATCTGCAGCAAAAGCGAGGAAAGACAGCCTAGAGTTGCAAAAACAACAACAACAACAACAACCAGGTTTTTCAATAAGGAGAAATGGGCCAAGAGGAAAGTGCTAGCAGGAGCAGAACTAAGGGCAACCTGACCAAAAAGTCAAAAGGCATGGTAGAGAATATAAAAGATGGGCTAAATCAGTGGAGCCAATCAGGAAATAGAGTCGGAAAAGATCCAACCCAGAAACAGGAATCAAAAAGGACGACAGGCTGAGTGAGGAAACAGTTACAGGAGACAGTTTTATCTGGAATGTTCTGAGGTGAGGTGGGGAAGTTCAGCCTGTTTGGTATCTACTCTTGTAGGTTAATGTGTATTTAGAAATATAATCCTGCATTAGAAAGTGCCAAAGTCAACTAGGGAAATGTGTCTTATGTGGATTTTGTGTGTGGACAAATGCTTGAATGTCTGTCTGCCTCTCTCTCTCTCTCTCTCTCTCTCTCTCTCTCTCTCTCTCTCTCTCTCTCCCCCTTCATACGTGTGTACAAACTTTGCATAGGAAGAGAGGATATTTTGCAACATAGGACCTTGTTTTTGAGTAAAGTCATTGATTTTTAATAGGTTTTACTCCACTTTAACCATTTATCTATGTCACTGTGAAAAGAGGTTTTTTCCCTATTAACCATGTGTCAAAATGTTTGAATAATATTAGTAGTAAATCTGCTCACTTTTTATAACCAAGGATGATTTTTATTTTTATTGGAATTCCCAGGAATGGGGAGGAAATTCATTCCTTAGCCCCCAATCCAAACAGACTATATAGTGTATAAATGTATAAATTAATTTATGTATAAAATTATATATAACAATTAGTGTATAAATGTGGTATCGCATTTATTTAAAAGAAAAGTAATCAAGGAAGTGGGAAGAATCCAGTAATGTTTTTGAAAAAGCCAATTTCTCAACCTAAAAAATGATCCCAGTTTAGGTTACTATGTGCATCTGTGGGCATAATTATGAGGACAAATAAACTATGTATAATGATACATTGACAGAGTGTTTGAAAGCTGTTTAGTTCTGGTTGGGGCAAAACAGACTTTGGTTCAATCCTAAGAAGCCTGAGTGGCTTTATTCATTTCCCCACGGTACCCCACTGAGTTGGGGATGTTTCCATCATTGGTCATGGATGGGGCTGTATTTCCCCACTCAAGACTGCTGCATAACTTGGAAGTCCTTCTGGACTCACAGCTACTGTTCAAAGAGCAGGTGGCATTAATGGCCAGGAGGCTTTTGTACAGATCTATCTTGTGTGCCAGTTGCACCCTTCTCATCATTGGAGACCCTTCGGACATGCCCTGGCTACCTCCTTATTGGATGAGTGTGATGTATTTTGCGTGAGGCTGACCTTGAAGACTATCTGGAAGCTACAGTTGGTTCAAAACACAACTTTTGGTATGCTCCTGTGTCACTAGTCCTATGTGAGCTGCATTGGTGTCCAGTCTGCTTTTGAGTGCAATTCATGATGCTTTGTTGGTTCAAAACACAACTTTTGGTATGCTCCTGTGTCACTAGTCCTATGTGAGCTGCATTGGTGTCCAGTCTGCTTTTGAGTGCAATTCATGATGCTTTGTTGGTTCAAAACACAACTTTTGGTATGCTCCTGTGTCACTAGTCCTATGTGAGCTGCATTGGTGTCCAGTCTGCTTTTGAGTGCAATTCATGATGCTTTTACAAAGCTCTATATGGCATAGAGCCTGGATACCTGAGAGACCGCTTATGTCCAATAGTTTCTGCCTGCCTGGTTCGTTTCAACAGAGTAGGTGCGCTTCAGGTCTCCTCTATTAAATGTTGTTATCTTTTGAGACAGAGGAAGTGTGCCTTCTCTGTTGTGGCCCCCATTCTTTGGAACATTCCCCACAACATGCAGAGAGTGCCCTGTTTATTTATTTTTATGGTTTTTCCAGTTTTATATGCCACCCAGTCCATTGGCGGTGCATGGCTAATAAATTCGAATGAATGAATGAATGAATGAATGAATGAATGAATGAATGAATGATGTTATTGCACACATGCCATAAATTATTTGCTTGCATCAGAAATTGGGATCCAGATAGATAATGGTGACATAGCCTCACCACTCATGGTCATTTTGATATAATTGCAGTTTGCTACAGATGCCACTGAGAGGCTTCACATGTTTTTAGTACAAGAGTCTGTGCATAATTCATAGATTTTTAGTAAAAAGTATACTATAATTTGCAAACCCCAAAAGTTTACCAAATTCACAGAGCAAGACATAGAGTGACCAGTTCATGATATCAAACTAAAGCCAGCTGTGATACAGTAGCCTCATTGGAAAAGTTGTGTTAAACATCATTCACTTGTTTATAGTAGGGAGTTGCCTGCCAGCTCATGTTTCACAGAATTCAAACCATACCATGCTTGGAGAATAGAGCTCTGAAAAAATGGGAATACAAAACCAAAGTTCAGCACATAAAACCAACTAAAATTCTTCTGAGGAACATTCAGTATATAAAGGCAATATCAATGTGTTTTAAAAAGAATAATCTCATACCCCTCTCTCTTTTCATCTGTTCAATTGCATTTGTTTTCAGAGACTGTAAGTTAGTTATGTCTATTCTTTCCAATATTTCACAGCTTTGTTTAATATTTCTAGGTTTAACCAGTATCTTGTCTCATGGTATCTAACTTATTCTTTACTGGCTTCATTTTCTAGCATCTCCAACCATTATTAATCGATTTAGACATGACAAAACCAAAATGAGACAGGCTTAGCACGCTAAGCTTCTGGTGGTATTTCTGGTTTGATTCAGTTTAAAATCTCCTTATTTTTTATGTCCAAGGTGCAGCAGTCTTTCATCTGCTTTTTCAAATTGTCTAAACTTTCACACTATAGTTATACTGTATATATATAAAAAGCACTTGATATTAAGACTAATTATCCTTGTTTTTCCAGATAATACTTATAGTGATAGTTACCGCATAGTGCCCAAGTGATATTCTGTACTTCACTTGGTCCCAGTTTGGTCCACTTCTGATTCATCTAAGATGGGGTTCCTCAAACCTGCTCCTGTACATAAAATTGATTTGAAGTGGCAACTCTCAATAGAGTGCCTCCCTATCGTATTATCTTGAGCAGCCTGAGTCTCCATAAGTTTACCTAACAGTGATTTCTTGGTTGTTGAACAATGATTTTATTAATTGCATCAAGTGTTCTCACATGTTTTTTCAGGTAGTTCTTTATTTTTTCATATTCAATGCAGTCAAAGGCTTGGCTACAGCCAATAAATCATAAATAACATCTTTTTGAAATTCACATACATGTTTCATGATCCATTAAAGGTTTAAACAATAATAAATAATATGGTCTTGTGTTACTCTTCTTCTCTTCTACATCATCATTTCGTAAACTACTCATGGAGTAGCCATTGCTCTTCTCCAATATATGATCGATGCCTTCTAGTCTGGGTGTTCCCACTTCACTTTCCAGTATAATCTTGGTGTGTATGATAGTTTGGGCAGCACACATCCATCCTTCCTTCCATCCATCCATCCATCCATCCATCCATCCATCCATCCATCCATCCATCCATCCATCCACCACATTTCCTCTAGTGATACTTGATACTTCTATATTATTGGGTCATACTTTACTTACTTTAAGGAATATAGAATTTCTATTTTGTCTGGATTCATCTGCTTACAGATAGGTTTTTGCAGTTGGCTTAGGTCATTGCTGTGAAGCAAAAAAAAAAATCAATAGTCACACAAAATGCAAAGTAGCACATTGTAGAAAGAGATAATTGAAAAAAATAAAGCAACAATATGTGGAGCTGCATCTAAGTCATCAGAGGAAGAGCTGAATTAAAGCAAACAGTAATATTAAGAAGCAGTGTTTTTGAATAATTACACATGTCAACAAATTGATCTATTGAAAGCCTCTGGGATGCTTCTCAAAATACAATAGACTCCTTAGCATCACTTCTTACAATAAATCTGTTTTGAACTCAGGGTTGTCAGCTAATCAGGATTCTTCCCCTGAAGAATCAGGACAAGTTGGCCTCTCTACTTTTTAAAAACAATCTATGCATTTTAAATGAACAGATGAGGTTGGGCTGGATTTCTCTTAAAATGCCAGTTTGAATTGGTAGAGTAAATCTTTGGACCAACATCCAATATGTTTGAGTTCTACACCATTCTTAAAGACACTCTGGAGTTGCTCCAAAGCCTATTGGAGAGGGAGGCTATTTGGGTCTTCCTCTCTGCCAATTTTTTTTATTCCAAGACTTGATTCCCCCTTCATCAATTTTGTGTAAGTTGATTATGATTCATTTGTTAAATTTCAGATTGCCGTCATAACTAGTACATGTAGGCTTCGATTTACAACCATATGTTTAGTGTCCGTTCAAAGTTATAATGACACTGAAAAAAGTTATGACTGTTTTTCACACTTACGGCTGTTGCAGCATCTCCATAATCACATGATCAAAATGTGGATGGTTGGCAACTGGTTCATATTTATGATGGTTGCAGTGTCTTGGGGTGATACGATCACCTCTTGTGAACTTCCGACAAGCAAAGTAAATGGGGAAACCAGATTCACTTAATAACTGTGTTACTAAACAACTTCGATGATTCACTTAACATCTGTGGCAAGAAAGGTCATAAAATGGGGATAAACCAGAGGTGGGATTCAGCAGGTTCTGACCAGTTCCGGAGAACCGGTAGTGGAAATTTTGAGTAGTGTGGAGAACCGGTAAATACCACCTCTGACTGGCCCCACCCCCATCTATTCTCTGCCTCCCAAGTCCCAGCTGATCAGGAGGAAATGAGAATTTTGCAGTAACCTTCCCCTGGAGTAACAGAGTAACAGAGCTGGAAGGGACCTTGTAGGTCATCTAGTCCAACACACACCACCACCACCCCCGCTCAAGCAGGAGACCCTACACCATTCTTCCCCTGCTACACCCACCAAGCCACGCCCACCAAGCCATGCCATGCCACGCCCACCAAGCCACGCCCACAGAACCAGAAGTAAAAAAATTTGAATCCCACCACTGGGTGAAACTCACTTACCAATGATCTCACTTAATAATAGAGATTTGGAGGTCAGTTGTGGTCATTGAGGACTATCTGTGTAGCAAGAATCAGCTTTGAAGCTTAATTTCCAAGAGGGTTATCAACAGCAGGGCCTAGAATCGAATGTGTTATAATAAAAGGCTACAATGCCAGTTTTATCTGTCTGGTTTATTATTCTCATATTTTGGGCTGCCTGTGGATTAGAAATTCCTGAACTCATTTATGCAACTCATTCCTAAATTGGAACACGGGAAGGCAAACCTTCAGTTGTGTTGTTAGAGAAAGGGAGATAAGTCTAGTTGCAGGTATGGGTGTCTTTCAAAAGACCTCATTTTGAAAATGGAGATCATTAGTTAAATTTGCAAAAAGTATAGCTGTTTTTAAAAGATAGACTGAGTTTAGGAACTTCGTATTCTAAGTTGCTCTGAGTTTCGATGTAAAAAATAATATCTAGCTTTAAAAGAACATATGAAAATGGGGCCAAGTAGGGAGAGTCAGTAATTTGATGGTCAAGTGAATACACAAATATGAAATCTTCTAGCCCTTGACATTCTTTAAGAACTAGTATTTTCACTTAATGCAGAATAAGCCATTAATTCAGAAGAAAATGTGTTCTAATCAATAAAACACAGTTTTTTATTTAATGACCATGTTAAATTGGATCCAACATTTTTGGTCTTGTTTTTTACACTGATAGGAATTGAATGTGCCTTCTGTGTTGAATTACCCCATTATTTTCCAACCAAAGGCAAAGCTGTCAACAATGATCTTTCCAATTAAGGCAAATCGAATGGGCCATCAGTCATAGACAGGCGCTTCCAAGGAAAAGGCCACCAAGAATCTCAGTACAAAAACACATGGTGGAGGGCCATATTTTATATTCCCAAATCCCAAATCCAATTGGGTAGATTCAGGAAATATTCAAATCAGAGCAAGACAAAGCAAAGCAGCTAAAACCATAATTGGGATCCTCCCAAAGTTGTGTTTTTGATTCAAAATCTAGGAGTTGTATTCCATGCAGGCTCATTCATTCTCCCAGGAGCAATAACCCACATCCTGTGATCCCATCACTGGTGTTGGCCCTTAATGGTTTCAAGGTAGTCCTTAATGCTCTGCTAAGAGTTGCTATCAAATATTAATGTAATACAGTGGGTTAATTAATCCACGGGAATTAATGATTTTACGTGCATTTATTTTTACTTACATTTACATTTTCATCATGTTTCAATTAACTTATAGTTTTCATCCTGGATGTATCTAGATGTAGAAACGGGGGCATCTACAGGAAGGTTACAAAAAAGTCAAGATGGTAACCATCAGTAGAAGACCAAAACTCTGTCCCTTTTTATCTGTGTCTGTTATCTTGACTTTTTGACATCTGTCCCTGCCTTGTGGATACCTCATGCCACTCAAGGGCCATCTCCATCCGTAATTAACAAATGGAGGGAAGCTTGTAGGAAATGGGCAAATAGGACATTTCATACTTGTCTGCAAAAGGTTGAGGGTTAAATCCCTCTGTCTGCCATCATCTACATTCATCAGAACTGCACTTTCAGTAACTTCAGTGTCACAAGACTCTTCAACTAATTTTCACTTTTCGTAAGGATTGAGGGGACTTGCTTAATGCTTAGAATACCCCCCTGCCCCAGAGTGGAAAAGGCAAGATTCCCTCAGGAATTTTGTTTGCTGTGAAAAGTTCACAACAGACCAAATGTACTGGGTGTGTTTCAGCTAAACTATAGCCAATCTGAACCTATTTGAGAATGGGAAGCAGTGGTTTCTTCTGGTTTTTCTTTCCATGCGCACCTCTAGAGCAGAATAAACTGTTTTATTTATTTTATTTATTGCTAATTAGATTTATATCCTGCCTTTCTTCTATACACCTCTTGAATGTGTTATTTATTAATCTTTTCAAGGTAATAAAACCCCCAAAAGCACACCAAAATTTACAGAGATGCAATCTGCTAATCCGATTTGCTTTATTATAGCCAGGGCTAACCTTCTTGTTTGGAAATAGTAGATTACATCATTGTTTTGTAACTCAGAATTTTGGGAGCACCAGGCTAGCAGCTTTTGAAAACCAGGACAGCAGTAAGCAAAACTGCCAGGGTTGTTTAAATGGGCTCAGAGAGCAAATAAGACAAGCTGCAAGGGTGTGCACTTTAGCTGCCTCCAATATAAAAGATCTCTAATGGGAGTCATATCACTTCCTTTGTTTAGCTGCCTTTGGTGTCAGGAGATGCTGAATTATGCATAAGGGCACTGATATGGTTTTAGTGACTTTATTAAAAATGGAGAGAAAATCAATATATGTGTGGAAATAATAAAAACCTAAGATCGCTTGATGATCCAAGAAAACAGCCAACAGTCTACCAGCATACGAGCGAGGGTGAGATGGAAGAAACTTTCCATTCCGGATTGGATTTTCAGGATTTAAGCAACCGGAAAAATTGAAAGGTGATTAAAAAGTTAAGCAGAAAGTTTTAAGAAGTCAGTTTATTTATTTTTTTATATGATTGTTTTTACTCCACAGCATTCTTGTCATCTTTGGGCTGTGAATCTTGGCAGATAATAGAAGGGTGACATCATCTCAGCGCAATGTAAAACGGAGAAAAAAAATAGAAGTGAGATTCAGTGTTATCAGCAGTGATGCTTAGCTGACTGTGTTCCATCAGTATAAAATAAATATCTTGTCACTTCCAGTCAATGTTAAATTATATTTAAGAAGCTATTTATACTATATGTGGTACACAATTATCAGGGCTTTTTCTCCCCCCCAAAAAACAAGTAAGACTCCTGTTCTGTTTTAGTTCTGCTTGCCAGGTTAGAAGCAATAATGATAGCAGCAGTTACCATTAACAAACAATACTTATTTAGCAATAAAAAAGAAAATAAGAGTAAACCATCCATTATTTGCTCAGTGACATTACTAGGTTGTTAAAGCATGTATGTTAGAACATAGAACATAAAACATAAAATAATAAGGTTGGCAGGGACCTTGGAGGTCTTCTAGTCCAACCCCCTGCTCAAGCAGGAGACCCTATACCATTTTGGGCAAATGGCTGTCCAATCTCTTCTTGTTATCAGCTTTTAAAACTAGTCGGGATTAACCAACTTTAATTTTTTTTCTCACAATGGCCATGTTCCCTTAGAAATAATTTGTGGGTCGGATATATAGGCCCCCAGAAAAATTATTATTATTATTATTATTATTTGATAGATTGCTATGCCGCCCAACTCCCGAGGGACTCTGGGCGGCTTACAGCAAAAACAGAAAAAAACTTATTAAAATATAAAAAACGTATTAAAAAAAATACATTATATAAAAAACAATTTAAAAACATCAACAACAATTAAAAAACCCATACACACCTTTTTTTGGCCAGATCTCGCCAGATTTTAATAGCGAGATCAACGGCCCCAAGCCTGCCGGAACAGCCAGGTCTTCACCATTTTCCGGAAGGCCAACAGGGTGGGGGTAGTCTGGATCTCAGGAGGTAACTGGTTCCAGAGGGCCAGGGCAGCCACCGAGAAGGCCCTCCCCCGTGGGCCCGCCAGCCAGTACTGTTTAGCCGACGGGACCCGGAGGAGACCAACCCTGTGGGATCTTACCGGTCGCTGGGAGCTATGTGGTAGAAGACGGTCTTGAAGATAACCTGGCCCTGAGCCATGTAGGGCTTTAAAGGTAATAACCAACACCTTGAATTGTGCCTGGAGACCAATAGGGAGCCAGTGCAGCTCGCGAAGAATTGATGTAATGTGGGTGTACCTAGCCACAATAGCACGCGCAGCCACATTCTGGACCAAGTGTAGTCTCCAAACACTCTTCGAGGGTAGCCCCATGTAGAGCGTGTTGCAATAATCTAACCGTGAGGTGACAAGGGCATGAGTGACTGTGAGGAGAGCCTCTTGATCCAAGTAGGGTCGCAATTGGTGCACCAGGCGAACCTGTGCAAAGGTCCCCCTAGCTACAGCTGTCAAGTGTTGCTCTGATCTTAGCTGTGAGTCTAGGAGGACACCCAAATTGCGAGCCCATTCTGAGGGGGACAATTCCCCCCCCCAGAACCAAGGATGGACAGTCGACATAGTCTTTAGGAGGCAATACCCACAGCCATTCGGTCTTCTCTGAGCCTGGTGACTCCCATCCAGACCCTCACAGCCTCCAGGCACCGGCACATTACATCCACCGCTTCACTGAACTGACGCGGGGTGGACCAGAGAGATAGGAGGAGAACCACCGTAACATGGTGCCTCCCACTCCCAACTCCCTTAGTTGTCCCAGAAGGATACCATGGTCAATGGTATCGAAAGCCGCTGAGAGGTCAAGTAGCACCAAGATAGAGGAATGACCCCCATCTCGGGCTCGCCAGAGATCATCCATCAGCGTGATCAAGGCAGTTTCAGTGCTGTAGCCAGGCCTGAAGCCAGACTGAAAAGGGTCTAGATAAAAACAAGGATGAATGTGTCTAGGAACAATAGCTCATTTAGCACATTTGTATCAGTGTTAGAAGTGTGAATGTACACATTTTCTCCTGGCTTTGCATTACCTGCAGCCCATTCCTAGTTTAAGTGATTGAATTGCTTGGCTGGGGCCTTGACAGTATTGGAAGCTCCATACCATGGGTATCAAAGAGCAAAATATAATTATTTTGATTTAGCTGGATATTTCGCACAGAATGGTACTTGAAGTGCAACCCTGATGAGTTTACTCTGCTGATTGTTTCCTAACCCAATCAAAAGAATATCTTGCATCTGACATTCCCCATGGAGCTGTGCTTTCTCTTTATTAGCTTACCAAATATCTCTAAATAAATATGACATATTAAGCTGATGAACTTAAGTCTCCTATGAATAAACTGCCACCTTCCAGGTTTTATTGAGCTGATTTATGGGGAGGCTGACAATGGGAAGGGATCTAAAGAAGTGTTTATCAGAAGCAGTTGATGAAACAACTCCGATATTAATTGGAAATGGAATTGTTCCCATCAGCATCACTGGGCTGTGACTGAGTTATCAAAACTGTTCTGCAGCATCAAATCAATACTGCCATTTCTGTTTTGACTGCCTTTGGCTGCTTCTTTGTGTATATGAGATGAACTGAATTTATACTTCTTGAAGATATCAGAGAAGACTGAAACAGTGCTTCAGTACTAAAAGAACCTTACTATGCTTTTATAACAGCCATTTCCAATTTGAATCCATCCAGAGCACCTGGAACTACACACCCAGAATTCCTAACCTGTATAGCCTTCCCATTGTATATGGTGGCATCAGATTAGGAATGTCCTTCTCTGCTGAATTAATAAAATACTAAAGTTCTTCACAAATTGTTGTGAATTTAACAATCCAGTGTTTTAAGCCATGTTTTCTGTTTCTGTTTTGCATTATCTTCCTTACAGCCTTTCCCTGTCTTTCTTGACCAAGGAAAACACATACCATATGAGAGAATTCGATAACCTGCCCAAAAGCTGCATAGTAATTACATAGATAGCAACATTATTTTTAATAATGTTTTTACATACATTAAAAGTCATATCTAAAGAAAAGAAGAAAGAAGATGCAAAAGAGACAGAGAAAACTCACAATCTGAAAAAAATAATGTCTTCCGAGTTTTTGTGCAACAGAAATAAACTAACCTACCTCCTTCTGACTACAGTATTGCAGAAATCCCTTCAATCCTTACTTGTCACCTTTTCAACCATAATTTCATTTTTTTTCTTCTTTTAGCCAAAAGTCCATAAGAGGATTCCAGTCTCTTATTTTAATTGAAGTTTATTATAATATAAAATACAAGTAGGAAACCAAAATAATAAGGGAATAGGAGAAGGAAAGGAAAGAGGTGCCAGGTAAGAGGGAAAGGGGGAAAAAAGCAGTGTCTTCCAACTTTTTTTTGGTGCAGCTGAATACCAAATACAGTTACAATCTCAAGTTTTTACTTTGCGTACTGTATTTAGCAGTATATTGCTATAACAACAAATTAATCAAATTGAATAATCAAAACCTAAAATCAAAGTTTCTTTTTTTTTTGTTTCAAGTATATTAAGGTTTCCTTCAAAAAGCATTTATTTTTCTCTCTAACAAAGCAGGTGAGTTGTGCCATTTTTATCATCCATGCGTCCATTGTGGGAATATGCAGATAATTATGTTAGATGATCTATTGATTGCTGAGAAAAGTCCTTTGGAAAGAAGATGGACAAATAAGGGCACTTCAGGATGTTACTGTATTGATCGTTTGCATTCATAACTTCCTCAACTGAATGAAAGCAGAGATGGGAGATCCAAAAGAGAGATACAATTGAGTTGTCAATGCAAAAATATGAAATTCAGGCGCTCATCATCCACATTTCTACATCAGGTTTATATTCTTACTTTGCACAGTATTCTTGGTGTCATGCTCAAGTGAACAAGTCAATCCAAAGCAGAAAATAATAGAAAAACCTGTGTTAACCATGCATATTGTGAGAGCACCGGTCCATATAATGTGTTAATGAACAAGAATAACACTTACCTTGGCATCCTCAAATGTGTTAGAAACTGCATGAATAAACAGAGGAAATAAACATGACTGTAAGCACAGCATTGGGAGTGAAGTGTGACGTTTTAATTTTCCTTCTCAAATTCTATGTTAATTTGCATGTGTGACACATCAGAGCCTTTGGGATTTTGCTTTTTCTCCTTCTTTTCTTTTAATGTGGCACCATACTTGGCAAGCATCCTCCCTGTTTTTTCTAAAGTTGAAAGCTGCTGACTTTTGCAGAAAGCTTTCATCAGACTATATCCAGTGAAACTTCAATGTAGGTTGTTTTATAATTCCATTGTCTCACAGCATGTCATACATAACAAGTCATGCATGCTACGACATGTGGGTAGTAACTATATATTTAAATGATTAAACTTAATGTCCCTCATTTCCAGAGACTCTTTTATCTGTCATTTGATTGTTCCTAGCCTTCTCTGAGCTGCTGTGATATCAGAATAGATGAAAAAAAAATGGTAGTTGTGAATTCTCTAGATTTTCACTTCCTTTCTGA
Organism: Thermophis baileyi; assembly: GCA_003457575.1. Taxonomy (NCBI): domain Eukaryota; kingdom Metazoa; phylum Chordata; class Lepidosauria; order Squamata; family Dipsadidae; genus Thermophis; species Thermophis baileyi. The sequence goes on from QLTV01002663.1 coordinate 483,353, forward strand.
CATAGCAGATTAGTTATTGCGTAGCAAAAGTTTATAGATTGAGAAGAAATGTATCAGAGGAAAGATGCAACAGCTCCTTTCAATATGTCCTGTGGAGCTATCTGCACTTTTAAAAATCTGTACCTGGTTTTCTATAACAAACATCTTGTATGCATTTTTCACTAATATGTACAACATTTCCCTCATTTATTCTATTGTAAATTGCATGAGAAGAATCAGATATCAATTCTGCTTTGAATATAGGTGCAGTGAATGTGAGTTAACTAAGGCTGTATTAAAAATTGACCCAAATACATTCTTCCTCCTCCCCATACCTATTTTTAGTACTTTTATTCTTGCTACCAAAAAATAATAACTGTGGGGGACAGAATGATTTGAATCTAAAACAAACAAACAATGGAAATGGGGATAAAGAGTGTGCCATTGTTCCAGCAAAAACTAGAACTACTTTAACAACAAAGCAATAATATAATAATTGAAAGATCTATCAATGATCCTAACAATAAAAACATGCTTGTAGATAACAGGAGATGAAAAGAAGAAACAAGGTAGAAATCTGAATAATAAGAACGGCTCTAATACAACCCTCTTTAGGTGGGTTATTAATCAAATTAGATCATATATCTTACCCACTACCAAAGATAAGCTATGGTTAGTCCACAAGAGCTTGCTCCCTGTCATGATTGACATTCCTCTATCATGTGGAAACTTCCTCTGTGTTTTTGCAGCCCTTAACAGATTTGAATCTGGAGTATTTTGCATTGAGCACTTTGTGTTGACTGAACAGGTAGAAACATCTACTGTATGTAGTACTGGTGTTCTCCAAAACCACACAAGATCAGCCATGGTTATACTAGAGTCGGGGACTCCAAAACATTCCATAACACTGCTAAGAAAACTCTACAAACAGCCACCAGGAGTCAAGCTTAGCTTGAAGCTGAACTGTTACTAGATGAATATACAAGAATGATGGATAGAGAAACTATCCAGCTGTTGTTGTTTTGCCAAAGGGAGGGGGGGCAATGAAGAAATACTTGTTCACTTCAAAAAATATTTGTAAAGCATTATGATGCTGTAATGTCATATTAAAAGAAAGAAACATTTTAAATTCATGGCCCATCATGGGCTGCATTTAGTTTGCTGATTGAATTTATTTAAATGTTAAATATTTCTCTGTCTTTAATGTAATCTATAGTTATTGCAGAAAAGAAATCTGAGATCTCTTATTAAGGGTGGCACCAATGCCAAAATCTATCTTTCAGTCGCCTGGTTTTGCTAATGTTCCAAAACCAATTTCCATTCTCTGCATTCCAGTTTTATTGATTATATCTCAAGAGTTTAGATCATTTCTCAGGCTTATTAAATTAATCTGTAACTAATAATTTAATAGTCCTGAGAAACAGATGTGGTACATCCACGGAGTACTTAAATTGGATTAGAGATAGCTAAAGAAATGACAGCCAGTTTTTTTTTATAAAAAGCAAGTTCTTTTAAATCAGTCAATTAACCAGATTTTCAGAACCAAACTGCTACAGAAATGGGATCAATGCTTCAAAGAGGAAAGAAGAAGAAGAGACAAATATATGGGCAAATATCTTTTTGGCCTCAATCCGAGTCTTTTTCTAAAAATGTATGTTTAAGGTGCTATAATGTAATACTGTACTAATAAGCTTACTTACATATGGTGCTTAGACTGCATATAGAGCACCTCAATTTTTATTTAGCAATTAAACTGTACCAATGTGCAAGAGGGCAAAAATCTAGTAAGGAAACCGAAAGCAATCTCTTCCAGCAAGATAAAAGTTGAGACAGCCAGCATTTAGTCACCCTGTTCAATAATTCAAAAATCAATTATAATATCATTATTATTCTCCCTTTGCTACTTAGCCTTTGTGGTATTTAAAGGTCACCCAGCATCTGTTTGAAAAGAAGCAAGCAATTAGCTCTACAGCTACAAGCATATGCATTTGCTGTGATTGTGTGTCAGTGTATGAAGGATCCTGCTTAAAGGAAATCCACCCTTGGTCCATATTTAGCTTCTTTGAGAAGTGAAGAAAATGATAAAGAATGGTGTTGCTAACTGTTGGTTTAACACAGGGGTGTCAAACTCAAGGCCTGCGGGCCGGATACAGCCCGCAGGGTGCTTAGATCTGGCCCACAGGGCAGGGGTGGGTTCTACTTAACTTCCCTACCGGTTCTGATCATGACGGAAGTGTGTGTCGTGCAAAACACCCAGAAATGACCCTCTGCGCATGCACAGAAGCCTTTGCGCATGTGCAGAGGGTTATTTTTCAAGCCGTGGCGACTGGTTCAGGGGCGTGGACCGCCAGTCTTTGCTGCCGGTTTGGCGAGCAGTGGTAAATTTCCGCTACCGGTTCTAGCCGCCCAGAGTCCTCGGGAGTTGGGCGGCATAGAAATAAAACTAACTTAAACTTAAACTTAAACTTCATGAACCGGTCCGAACCAGCAGCAACCCACCTCTGCCACAGGGCCACCCTGGAAACAGTGAAGAAACGGCCCGTGGTGCCTCTGCCAGTGAAAACGGAGCTCGGGAGGGCCACGTGCAGCTCTCCCAAGCTCCATTTTTGCTGGCAGAGCACTTGGGCTGCCACAGGTACCCCCGACATGAGTGACGTTGAGCTGGCCATGCCCACCCTGGCCACGTCCACCCGGCCCCCCAAGCTAAAACACAACCCTGATGCGGCCCTGAATGAAATCGAGTTTGACACCCCTGGTCTAACATCAACTTGAACAAGCCTGTTAAAACTAGACTTGAGTTTCTTCACTCACAATCTGATAAAATTTTATGACCTTCCTTGCCACAATTGTTAAGTGTATCTCTGCAGTTGTTAAGTTAGTAACACATTTGTTAAGTGAATCTGGCTTCCCTGTTGTCTTTGCTTGTCAGAAGGTCACAAAAAGTGATCACATAATCCCGGCACACTGCAACTGTCATAAATATGAGTAAACTAGCTGATACCCGTGCTTCGCTACGAAACTATGTGATGGGGATTGATAAATTGACAGTTAAAGCTTGAAAATTAATGAGTAGTTAAAAAAGGGACTGTATTATTTCGTTAGAGATGGTAAGCTAAGTTTCTGTTACAGATGAAGACATTATTGTAAGTGTAACAACAATGATATAGATGGGCTTAAGCCCTTTAATCCCAGCAGCAACCATGGCTGTTTTGTCTATGTAGCCAGGTTAATAAGTTGCATAGCATAGACTTTCAATTCGTCCCTCAGATGAATTGCTCAGGACCTCCCTGTAAACAACATTCCTGGTTTTGCTGTCTGGCTGTAGGATGACCAGGCTGTCCGGGGAA
>QLTV01002663.1:494963-505412 GCA_003457575.1 Thermophis baileyi
TAATAATAATAATAATAAAGCATAACACAGATAAATGGAAGGGAACAGACATCATAGAATTAGGCTACACTTTTCATTTTAACCATGACGTTTACTGATAGTTTTAAAAAGCCATCCGATGACAGCTTTTTATTCCTGTGTAAGGGAATTTGTGAAATTGATAGTTGCAGCTGGAGAATGAACGATTAAGATCTCATTGTGCCATGCCCCCAATCTTGATGGCTTCTATACTTATGTTTGAGTGAAATAAAATAGAAAGAGAACTATAAACTATATCAGTGTTTCTCAACCTTAGCAAACTGGCTGGGGAATTCTGGGAACTGAAGTCCATGCATCGTCAAGTTTCCAAGGTTGAAAAACCCTGTACTGTATGTTTAATGTCAACTTCACCTTTTGAAATGTACAATAGTCTTTGTTTCTGGAAGCTTTCCTAGGTCTTGAATCAACTCAGATCTTCTTGCTGTCTCATTTTGACTGCCTGATACCAATGCATAAGATTGATTGGCTAGCTCCAACCATATCCTATCCATATTTGACACCATATTGATTTCTACCTTACCCTAAACTGAATGCTTTTGTATTGTCATATATTTCATTGATACTACTCTTCAAAAAAAACCCATAGTAACATTACTGTATATACAATGACATTGTTTAACTCTGGAAACTGTATATCCAGATTACACATGTCTGTGAGTATGTTCTACTAAGCTCAATAGGGATTACTTCTGAGTTGGCTTCCATATGCTTGCATTGTGAATGTGTGCATTTTACAAGCATTCAGCAAATTTATGTCTTTCCATAAAAAAAATTGTGGTACATATATACAAAAGTGTATGTTAGTTTGCATGCACAAAATCATTTGCATTTGCTGTACAGCCATTATAAGGGGGGAAGAGATCAATCTTTTTGTTTCAGTTCAGAAAAGAAGGCAGTATAACACACTCAGACAATGAGGCCATTCTAGTTAAAGTCAGTTTAATTTCAGAGAAAGGTGAATTGCTATTGTTTCTGAGGCTGTCCACGAGAAAAGAGAAAATAAATTGCCTGGCACAAGAGAAAGGCTTGTGCAGATGGCGACATTATATTAGATTTTGAGACTGATCTTGGCAAGAAGCTAAAATAGCCAGTAAAGCTTCAGTTAACGATTTACAGGGTTAGCACTTAAAGAGAAGATCCCTGTGTTAAATTTAAACATATGCATAGGGTATTCTCTACAAAGGGGAGGTTTAGATTTTGGTTTCCAAATACTATCTTGCTTGCCACATTTCTATCTTCAAATTTCCAATCTCTGACTCTTCTTTAAAGAAGTTTGAAACTTTTCCAAAGATTTATATATCTAAAGATTCTGTTCTACTTCTATCAGTAAAAGAGGAAGGTCTTTTCACTAAGATTTTTTTTTTAATCTAATAATGTAAATATGTCCCAAAGGTGCTTTTTCAGGAGGCAACTGGACTTTCTTGTTTTTTCTTTTGAAGACGTTTCGCTTCTCATCCAAGAAGCTTCTTCAGCTCTGAATAATGTAAATACTTTTAACTTTCTAAGAATTCCTACCTATTCTTTAAGGGCAGTATTTAAACTCATTTTTGTATTACCAGTGTTTTCAAAGAAAGATGACAAGATGTGATAGAAAGTGTCAGAAAATCTTATGTGGAAAACTGTGGTTTAAAAGATTAAACCATATCTATTTATTTTTACCCTATCTTTATTATTTTTATAAATATCCCAAGATGGCAAACTCACACAATACTCATTCCTTCTCATATGTTCCCCCAAAAAACAACCCAGTGAGGTGAATTGGGATGAGAGGAAGTGCCTGGCCCGAAGTCACCCAGCCAGCTTTTATTCCTAAGGCAAGACTAGAACTCACAGTATCCTGACTTGTAGCCTGGTGCCTTAATCTTAAATTCTACTTTTAGCTGGGATAGTAATATTATTTTCATTCCAAATGTGGACCTGTAGTTCTTTAGGTCAAATGCTATTTAATATATTACTTTGGCTTATTCAACGAGCAATCACAAAAACACAGCAAATGCAAAGTTATACTCTAGCATAATCTGTACATTTCTGTATTCTCACTTTTTATGACCCTGTAATCCCTTAATTATTCAGGGTAGAGTTGGGGTGACTGGATGAACTGATCATTTACTGGCCAGATGCCCTTCCTAATGCCATGTGGAGTTCACAGCAGATATTTTTTTCTTTGCGCCTTAGGAGAGAAATATCTGCTGCTATCTAGGATTGAACTCTCAACTCTCTGAGTGGGAGGTGAGTATCTTCACCACTAGACCACTACACCACTCACATTTCTATATTCTCCATGATTTACAATTCAGCATAGGTATTTTCCTGATCTTTCTTGATGAATGCATTTTCTTAAGAGCCGAGGTGGCGCAGTGGTTAGAGTGCAGCACTGCAGGCTACTTCAGCTGACTGCTAGCTGCAGTTCGGCGGTTCAAATCTCACCGGCTCAAGGTTGACTCAGCCTTCCATCCTTCTGAGGTGGGTAAAATGAGGACCCAGATTGTTGGGGGCAATATGCTAACTCTGTAAACCGCTTAGAGAGGGCTGTAAAGCACTATGAAGCGGTATATAAGTCTAACTGCTAACTGCTATTATATGTACTTATTTGTACCCGGACTATCATTAAGTGTTGTACCTTATGATTCTTGACGAACTTATCTTTTCTTTTATGTACACTGAGAGCATATGCACCAAGACAAATTCCTTGTGTGTCCAATCACACTTGGCCAATAAAAAATTCTATTCTATTCTATTCTATATGAAATTATTTGGAAAAGGCAAAATCTAATGAAATAACAAAGAATGATTAAAGGGTTAAATCCAAACTCATATCTTGGGACAGTTAAAGAACTTTTTAAAAAGGTAGTTCTGTATTTTATGTATTCTATATCTGTGCCTGCATAAAATTTTACATTGATAAAATAGGCAAAACATGACTGTGTAAAATCCCATTTTAACAGACATTCTGATTTTATAGACACTTCTGTTAAATCAAGGTTACACTCTGTATCTTAAGCAGCAGCATTTTACCATGGAAAGTTTTGTACAGGTTCTATATCTTTATAAACATGAGTTTGCCTCAAGTTAACCTACAATCCTGGGATTTCTTGGTGGTTTCCCATTTTACAATTCAGATCTATTGAGTAATAGAAACCTTGAATGTCACTTCCTTATAAGAAGCCACAATGGAGAGAGCCAATGAAGATAGTTTGGGAAGGCAGAGTGATTTGCATCAATAGGATGGGTAGACCATTCCAAATAGAACAGCTCAATTTTAATCCACTGTCTCTAGTGGCTAGTATGTTATTTTGCAGGAAATTTTGCTCTCTCCACCAGCTGATATAAAGCCTTATCAAAGGCTCCTTATGTAACTTAACATTTGCATTGGTGTTGATATTTGGTTTGAAGAAAGTTAGGCACAGCATTTAGCACAATCAGTAATTGCTATATGAATACAAATTCTCAGTTACATAAAAAGCGGAGATGCCTTCCCTCATGCAGAGCTAAACTTCATGTAACTACATGGAGAGAGAGAGAGAGAGAGAAAAGTTTTTTCAGCAAAGGTATAGAACTGATTTGCCATTGTCTTTTTTTTGAGATATTGTTCAACTTCCCAAATTAAACTGCAATCCTGGGATTTCTTGGTGGTTTCCCGTTTTGCTTAAGTGTAATTGAATCTGGAAACAGAAATGCACATTTTCTAAATGTTGCAGAAGAAGAACAGATGGGCATTCATTTAATTGTGTCCTACAGCAGGTCAAAAGATAGAAGGAGAATCAAAGACACCAACCTTAACAAACTTACTGATAAATGAATTCACATACCTAGGTTCCAAGATTCTTTAATTCAGTCCTTTTATCCTTACTGTAAAGCTGACTAATGAGACTCTGTGAGAACATAACTTCTTGTTTGTGAGCTGTTGTTAGGAACTCAAAAGTATGCTTCAAAACTGGATACGTGTACTTCAGACCTTGTTTATCAACAAGCATATTACAGTGTTACCTATTTAGAAGATATAAAAAGGAATACCCATCTGTTCTTCTTCTGAAAGATTTTGGAAACATCTCAGGTTCTGAGGTTTCCATCCCATGAAGCGTCCAAGCAAGATCAACCAGATGCTGCTACTTTCTAAGACAGAACCACTTTTCTGGATATTATTGTAGAGCTCCGAAACAGCTTAAAAGGTCTAGTTGAGAGATAAGCAGTTTTTAGGTGACTTCATGACAGTCTTTTTTTGCAGTTCCATAGTGCTATGGGTACACAAACTAAGGAATGCATACATCCTCAAAGCCTTATATGAAGTATGAAAAGCCTTTCCAAAATTATCTACCTCCAGTAATTTTAGTCTGAGAGGAAGAGGGAATGAGTAAAACAAGAAAGCAACTGTATTAATTACTAGACAACCCGTGATCCATTGGGTCATTGTTGCAGAGATATTTCCTTACCTAAACAGAGAAACAGAATGACTGAACAAGGAAAAATAATGAGTGGGAGTAGGAACAACTTCTGTCTTCCTTTCCGCTTGCCAATTGGATTTCCTTGTGAGAAGCTGGCAGTGAGTGTTCCTTCCCTCCCTCCTATATATGTATAGTATATAGAGCTATATACTAGTTAAAATCTCTTATGACTGAGAATCTCCATAGACTCTTATGTCTGTACTCTTTAAGTGGGCAAACTGGTGCATCATAGGTCAAAACCTTTTCCACCTTCCCCACCTCCCCAGCTTCATTTAATTTTTTTTAACATGTCCTTTGACCCAATAGAAGTTGCTCACCTCTGACCCAGACATGCCTATGGAAGAAAACAAAAAAAGACAAGATGCCCCAGCCATAATTTACAAGCCATATAGTAAAAAGGAATGGGACTTTGATTGTCTGGTTTTGGCTGTCATTTGAATTTTGACACTTCCTCTCCATGGCTCTGTCCTAAAAGATAAGGTTCTCTTGGGTTCTTCTGTGATTTTTGAAAGAGGGAGGTTTAGAGAACCCATATCATAAATAAAAACTCCAGAAAACAAAGCCATAAGGCAGGGGAGCGGGTATGTCAAATTTCAAACAAATCAAATCCATCAGAACAAGAGATTCTCCCAATGATGGCCATAACAAATATTCAGTTAGAACTCTGGGTATAATTAAATTATTCATCTACATTTAATCTAATTAATTGAGGGAGGTGGGTGAACATTTAAAAGTTTAAATTAAGAGAATTAATTTGCTTTGGGAAGTTGGCTCAAAGTTACTTTAAAAAGAATAAATCTGCATTGTCTCTGTCAAAAGATTGAAGCCAAAAGAGCAGCTGGAGTGGGTATTAAATGAGTGAATAAAAAAGAAATCCAAAATACTTTTCCAACTTCTGTATTGTTTGGTTAAATATAGCTTGAATCAATAGCTGTATTAATTAACGATGGAAACAAATGTCTAGAGGCTGTAACTTAGGAAAGGAGAATAAATCATCAAATTGTTCAAAAAGCATTTGAGGACATTCAAAATATATGACAAACTACATAGTGGTTGTCATTTTTTTAAAAAAACACGTGACTCATACAAAATCTAACTAATGCAAGGAATAGCTTATTGATCCAAGCAGAGTAAATTCCAATGCATTTTAAGTAGCAAGTTCTTAATTGGGGACTGGGGAAAACCAGAAATTGCTGACATCTATAATAATTTCATTTAAATACTAGTTCTGCAAGGTGACACTGATTTACTGGCTGTTACAGTGGTAACCAAAGAAGCTTAAGGAATTGAATTTTAGTGTATTTGAATATGAGTTGAATTGACATTTATATCTTCAACAAATGAGTCACTTGGAAAGTAGCAATTACTGCTTTCTTCGTTTCTTTCATATTTAAATGTAGCATTAGTGCTTAAGAACTTCATCCCAATATATTTAACAATATACATTTAAGGCACCCTCTCAACACATATTTTCAAAGGAAAAAAACAGTATTTAAAGGCAATTTAACAAATTTAATCACAAATTAATATGTCAGTTACTATGGATCAGATAACGACAAGGATAATCAATACAAGAAGCTTCTGTTTGCATGAGTAATTGATGTGTATAATTCATGAATGACTGGTGAATGATTATAACATTGATTTTTAATACGAGTTTTTTTGTATTCTGCATTATAGTTTTTATTGACTGTCTTATATATTCAACTGGATAATAGAATGCAAATCAAGCAAATAAATACAATTTTGCATTGTAGGACAACATTGTCTGAGAGGTATTTATTTAAAGTTGTTTCTGTAACAGTCAACATTTATCTTATGTCAACCCCATTTTGTGCTTTCTACATAATGAATGCACAAAATGACATTCACCCAACATGGTGTTAAAGAGGTGTAAAAGTTTAATAACTGAATGAAGCCTACTACATGCTGACTTGTCCCCAGAGGTGTTTGAAAATTCACATCCATAGTTGACTTGACATAAGCACTATTACTGTGGATTATGTGAGATGAACTCATCTACAGGACATCAAGTAAGGAATGACAAGTTATATGTGCTTATGTTTCATCACTTGCATTTTTAGTCAGAGAGAATGAACTAATCTTGTTAGTTGATCTAGGAGCAGTGCAGGGGTGGGTTCCAACTTACCTCACTGCTGATTCGCTTCCTCCCGCGCCGCGTGGGCGCGCCTCGTGGGCGCAGTAACAAAAAATCCAAAACAGAAAAACAAAAAACCAAAGCGTAAAAAAAGATGGCAACCGCATGCACAGTGCTGGAAGTTGGCTTCTGCGCATGCTTAGAAGGAAAATTTTTTTTAAAAAAATTCAAAAAAAAAAAATAAATAAATAAAAATTCAAAAAAAAGATGGCGGCCCCCACGGACCGGCACGGACTGATCCGGTTCGGTCACATCATCGTGATGTCACCAGCGGGCCGCTACCGGGTTGGGAGAACCGGTCCGAATCTGGAGGAACCCACCTCTGGACCCTTTACAACCATACATTTATCTTTAGATCACATTCTAAATTGCATTCAATACTTTTATTTTGAACCAGTGCTGTGAGCTCCACATAGGCGTCAGGAAGGGCAGCCAGCCAGTAAACACTTAGCTCCATCCAGTCGCCCTGACTCCACCCTGATGCAAGGAAAATTTTTTTAAAAAAAATTCAAAAAAAAAAAATAAATAAATAAAAATTCAAAAAAAAGATGGCGGCCCCCACGGACCGGCACTGACCGATCCGGTTTGGTGACGTCATCGTGACGCCACCAGCAGGCCGCTACCGGTTCGGGAGAACTGGTCCGAACCGGGAGGAACCCACCCCTGGAGCAGTGGTGGCACAGTGGTTAGAATGCAGTATTGCAGGCTAAGTCACTGCTCACTGCCAGGAGTTCACTTCTGTCCAGCTCAAAATTGACTCAGCCTTCCATCCTTCTGAGGTGGGTAAAATGAGGACCCAGATTTTGGGGGGCAATGTGCTGACTGTGTAAAACACTTAGAGAGGGCTATAAAGCACTGTGAAGTGGTATATAAGTCTAAGAGCTATAGCGATTGCTATCTTATTTTAGCAATTTGCCTAGAGACCAAAAAAGTCAGACAAGGACTGGAAGACTGCAGAGGGTGCTGTCACTTTAATACCAGTCAAGAGTGAGAAGTCATTATTAGATTTGCTTTGTCCAATCTTGCTAGCCAATTATGTCTCTGTTCTTTGATTAAAATCCTGAAAGGGCATGACTTTCAGCTGTGTCTTTTGAACAACAGCTGTATTAGAATTAAGCAGCATGGCAAAGGGAGAGTAATAATTTTAACTGAGCAGCACACATTGGCTCCTTCCAGATTTAAGAGCAAGCCTGACAAATAAATTCTATTTTCTCTGATCGTTTTTTGACAAATCTTTAGAACCAATTGAAAGCAAGGAAGGTTGATATTTGTCACCAAAAAGAAGTGCATGAAACATTTTTGCCCTTCAAATGGGTAATGGGAACAGAAGAATTCCTTTTATTTACCTTTTTCTTTCTTTCTTTCCTTCTTTCCTTCTTTCCTTCTTTCCTTCTTTCCTTCTTTCCTTCTTTCCTTCTTTCCTTCCTTCCTCCCTCCCTCCCTCCCTCCCTCCCTCTCAACCAACAGAACCTGGAATGTGGTACTTTATAGAGGATAATGTGATACATGTCTGAATAGATATTTGGCCTCAATGAGATCACAGGCATCAAACTTTCTTCATGAAAGAGGACCAATGATTTGAGGACAAAAGGCAAAAGGGAAAATCAGCAAAGTTCAAATGACTTTTGAGTCACTATTATTCTTCAGGACCTACTGTCACCTTGTTGAAAATAAGAAAAAGTCTCTACCTTACTCATTCTGAGGAATTTTATTTGAGTCAAAATTCAATGTATAAAGAAAAAAAATTGAGTGTGTACAAACTAAACTTCCATCCCATCTGATGTAATCATTCCTGCTATAATAGTGTGCTATAAGAAAAGCTGAAGGTGCCATAAAAATGTAATTCACTATTGAATACCATCAGAGTATAGCAATGGTTGTATAATATAAGGGACCAGAGCCATATGCAATCCGCCTCTGCCAGTCAGAGGTGGTATTCAGCCGGTTTGGACCGGTTCACCTAAACCGGTAGAAATTTTAACTGGTTCGCCGAACTGACAAATACCACCTGTGGCTGGCCCTGCCCCTGCCCGCCCACTCGCCTGCCCACCCACTCACCACTCACCCGGCCGGCCTGCTCACCCCGCCCACCCTGCACTATATATGTTGCCTTCGCCACGCGGCCCAGCTAATCACCTTGCCTCACCTCCGTGCCTCACCTGCTCTGCTCACCAAAGGTATGCATGCCACCTGCTTGCCCTTCACCTCAGGTTGGGGGCCCAGGGACGCGCCATTCCCCAAGGCCCCAGAGCCTCAGCCCGCTCACTGTTTGCCTCGGCCAGGTCGGGGAACATGCCATTCCCCTGGCTCTGGCCTTCCCCAGGGGGCCTCCGCCTGCATGCTGCCCGGTTGCCCTCCACCTCGGGTCAGGGGATGCGCCAGTCCCTGGCCTCCCCTGGCATGGGGCCTCTGCCCACATACCGCCCGCTCACCCTCCACCTCGCTTACCTTCATCCGCACCTTGGGGGGACGACACACCGGACATGGCGAGGCTTGGCCACCTTTCACAAGAAGTCTCCAGCCGCCATTAGTTTTCAGCTGCCTTCCAAGCAGCTCCGCTGCGACGCCATCCCTCCGGCGCAGCAGGCCGTTCTCCTGGCTGGGTCTGGCCATGAGCGGCACTGGCAGGCAATGGGGTGTGCATGCAAGGCTGGCGCGAAGAACAGGGCAGTGATGGCGGCAACGGGACTTCAAGCCTCTTTTTCGGCCTGTACTTTTCAGTAGTTTTCAGCGTAAGAAGCCTGCAGCCACCACCTCTTTTTCGGCATGAGAAGCCTCCAGCCGCTGCTGCTGGCTTGGTTCCGGCTGACAAAGAGGCGGTGACTACAGGCTTCTTGCACCAAAAACTACTGAAAACTACAGGCCGAAAAAGAGGCCTAAAGTCCCGTCACCACCCTGTTCTTTGCGCTGGCCGTGCACGCATACCCCATTGCCTGCCGGTGTGTGTGTGCAGTCGCACCCCATTGCCAGACCTGGCCAGGAGAACGGCCTGCTGCACCAGAGGGACAGCATTGCAGCGGAGCTGCTCGGAAGGCAGCCACTGCAGTCTGTTCCTTTAAGGTACTTTGATGCAGGGGGGAGGGGGGACCATAAAGGGACAGGCTGCAGGAGCTGCCTTCCGAGCAGCTCCTCTGCGAAGGGAGGCAGAAAAGTTTGGCCAAGTCTCCTCCTCCTCCTTGGGCATACACACAGAGAACGTGCACACATCTCATGGTGCCGGAACCTTCTGCGAGGAGATTGTGCATGGCCGAGTCCCTCTGGGGCCATGAGATGTGTTCCTGTTTGCTCTGTGTGTATGAGGCCGACAAGGAGGAGAGAAGCAGCCAGATTGAATGCTAGAAGACTTGGCTGAACTTTTCTGCCGGTTCTGTGGGCGTGGCTTGCTGGGCGTGGCTTGGTGGGGGGTCATGTGACAGAGTGGGCATGGCCAACTTGATGTCACTCACAGCAAGGTGCCGCCCCACCTTGCCCTGAGTGATGTCGAGTTGGTCATGCCCACTCAGTCACATGATCCCCCACCAAGCCACGCCCACAGAACTGGTAGTAAAACAATTTGAATCCCACCACTGCTCCGCCTCCAAAAAACCCTTGAGAAGCAAACTCCAGAGCTCCTCCAAAAGTTAGCAATAGCAATAGCAATAGCAGTTAGACTTATATACCGCTTCATAGTGCTTTACAGCCCTCTCTAAGCGGTTTACAGAGTTAGCATATTGCCCCCAACAATCTGGGTCCTCATTTTACCCACCTCAGAAGGATGGAAGGCTGAGTCAACCTTGAGCCGGTTCAGAATCGAACTGCTGGCAGAGGCCA
>QLTV01002663.1:521179-531613 GCA_003457575.1 Thermophis baileyi
TCCTCTCCTCTCCTCTCCTCTCCTCTCCTCTCCTCTCCTGGAACCTGGAACCTGGAACCAGTAACATTAACAATTGGTCACTAAGTGAAAGCATGACTGTGCTTATGATCTTAGTTCAGCTTTCCTTCGCTTTATAAATCCATAATGTCATGCATGGATTGCAAAGTTACTTTTTCATCACCTTCGTATCTGCAAATGATTACTAAATGAGGTTGCCGCTAAATGAGGACTACCTATGTGCCATCTGGAAAAGGTGCAGGTTGTAGGTCCAGTAGGTCTTGGACCAGAGGTGGGTTCCTCCCGGTTCGGACCGGTTCTTTAGAACTGGTAGTAACTTGGTGGCCTGGGTCGCTAGAACTGGCAGCGACCCAGGCCTGCCACGCCCTCAAACCGGTTCTTTCGGCGCTGCCATAGGCACCGCTATCTTGTTTTTTGCTTCTGCGCATGCGCAGAAGCTTTTTTTAAAGCACTGCACACCCACGAAGCGCATGCGCACCCGCGCGGCGCAACACTGAGCGAACTGGCAGCAAAGAACACCAGAACCCACCCCTGCCTTGGACATGATTATCTTAATTCTTTTCTGTCTATGTTAGACATAGATTTGGCATGATCAAGATAGATCTGGTCAGCTATGTGGAAGATATACTGTATACCAGAAAGAGATAAAGATAATAAAACATTGTTAATATTCCTGGATTGCTTGGCAGATGTTAATATGGTTGATACACTATCCTGTTAGAAAGATTTTGGGAATTTTGGAGCTGGGCACTACTTTGCAGTATTTCTTTACCTGTCTTTCTCCAGGTGCTGCCAGAAAGTAATAATGGAAGACATCTGTTCAGAATAACAGAATAACAGAGTTGGAAGGGACCTTGGAGTTCTTCTAGTCCAATCTCCTGCTCATGCAGCAAGCCCTATACCATTTCAGACAAATGGTTGTCCAATCTCTTCTTAAAAACCTCCAGTGTTGGAGCACCCACAACTTCTGGAGGCAAGTCGTTCCACTGATTAATTGTTCTAAGTGTCAGGAAATTTCTCCTTAGTGTTAGGTTGGTTCTCTCCTTGATTAGTTTCCATTCTTTGATTCTGCCATCAGATGCTTTGGAGAATAGGTTGACCCCCGTCTTTTTTGTGACAGCCCTTTAGATATTGGAACGCTGCTATCATATCACCCCAGCCCTTCTTTTCATTAAACTAGACCTATCTCCTGGCAATTATACCAAAGCTCCATTATGTTATTTAATACGGTAGTAAACCACTTATTCATTGAAAAGTTTTTTTTAACCTGTGTGTTGGATTTTAATTTCCTAAATGAGGAACTCTTGTCTCAGTCAAATTTGGTTCTATCCTCCCACCACCAGTCCTTTTTTCTAGAATATCAAATAGTGTGACATTTTATTCCAGTCTTTTATAGCATCAGCTAGTACCCACTCACTTTTGCATCATCTGCAAATTTAATAAGCATTCTCTCAACTTTTTCATCCAAGTCTTTTATTATTCAAGAGTGCTGGACCCAGGATTGAACTTTGCGGCACCTCACTCAATACTTCAGTTTGATGGAGAACCATTGATGTGTATTCTTTGAGCACAATTTTTCAAGCATCTATGTTTCCATTTAACTGTCATCTATCTCACACTTAGCTAGCTTCCTAATCAGAACACCATGGGATATGTGTCAAATATGTGGCTGAGATCAAGATAATACATTTACAGCATAATCCCAGGACTTTTTTTAATGCAATTATTAAATGCTTATCATCTCAGTCTGTTGTGTTTCTTATTTTTAATGAAGTTTTGTTATTTTCACTATATTATTCTAAACCACCCAGAGATATAAAGGGAATGCATGCCTTATAAATTTGCTAAATTAATAAAAATACATAGTACATTTCCACAACCTTTGCACTACACTACTTCTCTATTTTAAGTCACATATTTCTCCAAAACTGCATTTTCCAAGAAGACTTTTAGTGAACACCTTAAAACCTAGACTACAGATTCAACAGATTAACAGTTGGAAGGGACCTTGTAGGTCATCTAGACCAACCCCCGCCTAAGCAGGAGACCCTACACCATTTCTGACAAATGGCAATCCAATCTCTTCTTGAAAGCCTCCAGTGATGAAGCTCCCACAACTTCCGAAGGCAAGCTGTTCCATTGGTTGATTGTTCCCACTGTCAGAAAATTTCTCCTTATTTCTAGGTTGAATTTCTCCTTGATCAGTTTCCATCCATTATTCCTTGTCTGGCCTTTAGGCACTTTGGAAAATAGGTTGACCCTCTCCTCTCTGTGGCAGCTCCTCAAATATTGGGACACTGCTATATTTGAGGGGCTGCCACAGATTTAGGAGTACCAGATATGGTGGAAGGAAAGAGAATAAAATATATCCACAATCAGTAAGGTGGAAGGACACCGACTTGATGGTCCATAATCAAATCAACCAATCAGTTTTAAAACCCAGATCCTATAGACCTAGGTTAAGAGCATCAACATAATCAGGTACTTCACTATCATGGCCTCAAGAATTCTACAGCCTTGCATAGCACGCTTGTTTTCTGGTAGCTCCAAACTTTTCAGCTGGAGCTTAGGTTTATGAATCCAAGGTCTCTTCTGTCTTCTCCCTGTTCGATTCTGCATCCATCTAGCAATATTTGCAACTAATGCAAATGAAAGGGCAGCATTTATTTCCCAAGAACCTTTCAATGATTATCTGCCAAACTATCCAATACAAAGAGCTCTGATGAAAAGTGAAGATGCAAACACGATTCACATCTAGTAACATCCATCATCCAAGATTGACAACCACAAGAAGCAACGATATCACGCACAGGTGTTACCCTTCATTCTTCCTCCTCCCATACAGTACTCCAAAGCCCAAGTATCTGGAGATTAAGGCAAACATCTTCCCTAGCTTTCCTCAAGATTCATCCCAAGAGGATGTATTTTTCTCCTGACTGGCATTTTTTTTTATATATAAAGGAAAAAGAAGAAAAATCTGCTTTCTAAAATCATGTATTATTCATGACCATTATAATGAACCTAACCAGATTTCAGGTTTTTTTGCAACATGCTGAGCATATGCATAAACAGCCCTGAAAGCACAGATTGGATCACAAGTGTTTATTAACAATCACTTTTGTCATAACAAGAGAAATTAGGCTTTATAGAACAAATTATTTTCAGATAAATGAACTCTGCAGACTTCCTGTGTTCGCTCATTAACATGGTGAAATCCTCAGAACTAAAGGTGAAGATATTTCAGAGAGTTATTCATCTTAGGATGCTCTGGTTCAGAGGCAAAGAAACTGAACTGCTTGGGCGTGGAGGGCACGGGCTACCTTAATCATGTTCAATCACATCCCGCTTAATAACCTAATCCTTATTCTTTGGCAGAAATGAACTCCTGCAGTACACTCAAATGAAATAAAAGCCCAGGACATTTTCTCAAGGGTGTAAGGTGGCATTTTCTCTTCTGTCACTGTAGGAACTAAATAACTTCTGAAGGGGAGCACTCGGAAACACAACTGTCCTCTGTAAGGAGGCTGGCTGGGAGATGTTAAACCTTGCTACCAGCTTCGTTGGGATTCTCACAAACAAGAAGCATAAAATACACACTCTTTCTGTGATTGCAAATGCCACTCTGTTGCTGATTCCCCATCAGTGGTCACCAGCCTTCCCCAACAGGTAGTAAAAAATGGACAATAATTATGAGAAACAGCTAAAAGTTTCCAGGTGGTGAAGACAGGGATTATATAGTGGAATATGGAAAGGAGACAAGTGATGGTAATGGAAGTGTTCCCAGAGCTCTACTTTTGGGAAATACCATCCTCCCAAAGATAGGACTGAGACTATCTCTCCCAGAATATCATTGTCATGGCCCCGTCAAAGCCTGAGTCCGCGGAGGAGGACGAGCCGGAGCTGGGGCTGACGGAGGTTGAGGGGGTGGCCTCATTGGCTCTGGAGGAATGTGAGGAGGAGCAGGATGAGGCAGCCCTGGGTCCCTTGGGCCTGGGATGGCTTGCCAGCAGGGAAGAACGGAGGCAGGAAAACTGAGAGAGGGGGGAAGAGAGGGCAGGCAATGGAGAGGAGGAGCGACGGAGCTCAGGCAACGAGCAAGGATCGCCCCCTCCTCATCCCCAAGCACAGAGAGTGGAGAGGATATGGGAGCAGCATAGGCTGACCCAACGACTCAGGAGGGGAGCGCCCCACCCCTCTTCACAAGGCACACCTGGGGACTGAGACTTAAGGAGACGCCGTGGGGAGGGGCGCTTGTCAGAAACAAGCACTGAATTTGTGGAGTTTTGTATGCCATTGCTGATGTCTGTAGTTCGCTGGACTTCTTGTCTTATTGCTGCCTTGTTACTTTGCCTCATTGGACTCATTACCCTATTGCTGCCTTGTTCCTTTGCCTCACTGGACTTCTTGCCTTGAAGCCATCATGCTAACGGTGTTTTGCTGGACTACTCGCAGCCAGAGGCTGCTGGAGGTGTGTGTGAGCACTTTGCTCCGGAACTTGCCATAAATGTGGGAGTGTTTGGGGAAAAGTTGGAGCAATAAAGAGGAGTTCGAACTATCAGCTGACTGTGTTGGCTCCGTGCTTTGCCCCGGGTCATCACAATCTTGTTTAAACTGATGCTATTCATCACAGTGGTGCAAAGCTTCATTTTGAAGATTTGGTACCAGATGGATTAAATTTCTGAACTGAGCTGACCTTTTGAATCAAATCAATTAGATTTGATTAGGTTCATTTTAAATTCATTTACTTTTTATCTAATGTACATAGCCATGTACATTAAGGTATATAGCCATTCATCTCATGAATGTGACTCTGGACAATGTACAGTAAAACAAATTAACACATCTTAAATAACTATTAAAAGTAGGAAACATACAAATAAATAAGACCATGGAGAGGTCATACAAGCCAACTTACAGGTTTCCAGGGGATTCCCAGGCCTATTGGAAAAACCATGTCTCGGAAAATTTCCAGAAGACCAAAAGCCTCTTAATTGAATCAACAACTCAGAAGGCTTTCTATGTTGTGCATACAATCCCCTTTTTTCCTGAATGGATTTAGAAAATCAACTCAATTTTTAGAAATTGAGAGGTATAATTTGAATTAGTCCATATGTTCTCCAATTTGTGTCATTTTCCAGTAGGAAGTCTGGGTTGATCTTCCCAATCTCAAAATAGGAAAAAAAAATAGCTCACATCTCAGGAGGCCGTATTACCTTTCATTCTTCAGTCCCTAAAATAAGCTCTTGAATTTTCAGAAGAGGGGTGGGGGGAAGGCAATACTTAAAATACTTATAAGACAAGACAAAAGTCTATTTCCAATGCCAAGACAGATCCAGCTCATCAAACCAGAGAATTGAGGAAAAATTCTGAGATACTAGGCAACCAAGGTGATAAAAAATCATTGCATCAAAGGTACGTAGCACTGGACAGCTGGGAAGAAAATATTTGCAGATATTTGAGATGCACTTCAGCTGACATAGCTGTTTGCCATTTACAATTTTGAAAGGGTTCTGCCTGAAGTTGGCATTGCATCTCACAACTTGTGCTTTCAAGTGTCTTTTCATGTTAAGAACTAGACTGGAGCCTCATCCAGTTTATCAACATTATCATCACTTCATGCCTCCTTGTTCAAGCTGGCTCATAATTCTCTAGAAGTTTGATTCTGATTTATGGATCTTCCCTAAACTTCCCATTTCTTTTGTGAACTTTGGAATTAGGCATTCCAGGAAGGGATCAGTCCTTCTTGTAAAAAAACCCAAAAACAAATAGTGCATCCTTCATTGTTGCACACAAAACCTGTATTGAAAACAGAGTTTGAAAAATACCGTAACATTCTTTTCTTTAATTGTCAGAATCTAAAAGTTTTTACTTCAGTCGAGGTTTACATCAGCTATCTTGCCGTGACAAAGAAGCTGAGATCGGGAAATACGTTGTTGCATATACTCTCTGGTAGATTATTGCTTGCAAATAGTATGTGTCCTGATGAGTAAAGATGGACTAACACATGCTATTTTTGTGTTAGCTGATGACAGGCTTGCCAGCAAAATGAAAGGTTCAGAACTGTGGGAGCAATAGGCTTATGACAGCAACTGTCATGCAGACTTCATTCAAATAAACACACTGAATTCAAGAATATATATTCCCTCAAGATTTCTACAATCCTTTCTTTTGACTCCTTTGCCCCTCCTCCCTTCCTTAATTCTCATTTTGGGTACTTACTTTTACCTTTTCCTCTCATTTTCATTTCTGCCATTTGACAAGGCTGAAGTAGATAGTATAGATCCAGGAACATGAAGTGCTACTTGTTGTGAATTATATTTATAATTTCTACCAGCATTATCTTGTTATTAATGTCATTTATTATAGGAGTGAGTGGAAAGCTCTCAACACTTGGTTGAAAATAGAGAAGAAGTGGATATACCAGCCTCCTATCTTGACAATTTGGGGGTATTTCTGGAAAAGAAGGTCTTTTCAATTTATAACAGGAATTTCTCTTTTTATTTTATATTTTTAAATCAAGAACTTTCAACACATTTAAAAACTGATGTGTCGGGTTTTTTCTTTGCAAATGCTAGACATTATCTGTGGTATTCTGAAAGAATAAAGGTTTAATTAATGGAGGTGATGCCAACTTAACCAAGGTGGTTTATTCACTGGTATTTGAAGGTGGAGGAATTAAAACCACCAAAATGGTAGATGGAACATTGTGATGTAAGCTAGCATTCCTTTTGTCATGTGTTGGCAATGAATGTTCAAACAGTTTGAATTCTAATGCTCTGTCCACCATCTTGCTGATTTTGACATGTCATGCCTAATTGTATTATGTCTGCAGGCTATGTCTTCAGTGAAAACTGAAGAAGGAAAAATAATTCGTGGTACAGAAAAATTCACATGAATGGGCAAAATATAAAGAGAAACATGTATTTAAGTGACATGTTGCTACACAATTCACAGCCTGGAAGGGACCTTGGAGGTCATCTAGTCCAACACCTCACCTAAGCAGGAGTCCTTATACTATCCTGGACAAACAGTTGCCTAATCTTTTCTTGAAAACTCCAGCAATGGAGCACCCACAACTCCGTGAGGCAAAATGTTCCATTGAATAATTGTTCTCACTGTTAGGAAATTCCTCCTTATTTCCAGGCTGGATCTCCCTCTGACAAGCTTCCACCCTTGTTTCTTGTCCTGTCTTCAGATACTTTGGAGAATAAATTGATGTCCTCTTCCTTGTGACAGCTCTCCAAGTATTGGAAGATGGCTATAATGTTACTCCTAAGCCTTCTCTTTGTTAGGCTAAACATACCCAGTTCCCTTAGCCGTTCATCTTGTTGCTCTTCTCTGAATCTTTCTAGAGTCTCAGCATCTTTTACTGTATCTTTATTTATATTTAAATAATGTTTAAATGTTAATCTGTATTATTTATTTATATTTAAATAAATAAATAATACAGATAAACATTACCCTTTTTACAATACATAATAAAATGAAGAAAAGCAAAAACAATGAGAACTATTGCTAATGTAAAAGTCTGCAGGCCTCTAGGCCTCCCTGAAACTGTCCTGCTACCCCATTAGATTCTCTGTACTTGTTACATAGGAGATATAGAGTGGTTTCTTATAACTTTCTCATAGGCAGTATTTTTCCATAGGGGAACTATGCTGTTGCAAGAAAGTACAGTCTGAAATAAAAGGCAGATGGAAAGAAGGATGAATTTTAGGGTAGAAATGAAAGAGTAGGAGCTGGCAAATGAAGCTGCATCTAGAGTGATTTAGTACTAGTTCAAGGAGAAGCTGGGGAAAACTGAGCAGAGGTTCTGAGGCAAGACCCAGTGAAGAAAGGGAATCACTGTGGAACAAGGGAGGAAAGATTTACCCTTCACAGATAGCGTCCATGGAAGACTGAAGAAAAAGCAGCTGGATGAAGCAACTGTCAGTCCAAGATAAAGCCACTTCCAAAATCTTGTCAAGGAAACCTCAGGGACTAGTCCAGGTAGTTGCCAGAAGTCAACACTGATTTGAAAGCATACACATACAGAGAGAGTAGGGAATAGAACATAGCATCCACATGTATTTAGCTGACATGCAAGTTTGCACACATAAAAAGATAGACATGCCAGAAGCGTTACTACATACCGAGTAAAGAATGATTTATTAGTTGAAAATAACTCACACTTCTGTTTCATTATTCTGATCTTTTCCCTTTAGGATGTCAGTCAGACAGGTGGAAAGAGCAGAGAGTAGAATGTGGTTATCTAATGGTAAGTTTGTTTAGTTTGGTTTAGTTTGTTAGGCCTCAGGCTAGAAAGCAGGAGACCCCAAGTTCATATCTTGCCTTAGCTATGAAAGCCAGCTGGATGATTTTGGGCCAGTCACTCTCTCTCAGCTGAACCCACCCAAAGTGTTGTTGTTGTGGGGAAAATAGGAGGACAGTGTGTATTGCTGCCTTGAGTTATTTGTAAAAATAATAAAGATAGTATATAAATAAATAAAAAATAAAGTAACTCTTGTAAACAAATGCTGACTAATACCAAAAGTGGAAAGGTATTTGTCTTGCTTTGCTACACTGATTAAAGAGGAAAAAATATCACAAAAGGCATTATTGAATCCTATATATTAGATCAGATCCTGTGTGAATCCACAAAAGTCTGTGATGTTTTTCAGTTATGATCGTCAAAAGGTCCTCTTCAGGAAGATTTGTTGAGATAAAAAGAAGAAGGGTTTACAGGAATTGCAGCAACTGAACTATTTTCAGTTTAGAACCAATATTTTTCTACATGCATTATGGTGGAAACTTTCTGATTTTCTTTCTAACCATTTCCTATGATCTGTTGAAGAAGTAGGTCTTTCCAGAGATAAAAGGAAGTTTACAACTAACTAATCTCATAACCTTATTCAACAAAATCCAGCCACAAGTGTCTATAATTAGGCCAACTGAGAATAAACTCAGCAACTGAAGCCATGGGGCCATTAATTTAAGCATCTCCTTTTTTAGCCTTCTCTTATACAATGAACCTAACTTAAATAGCATAGGGAAGTTGTGGGAGATAGCTGAGTAGCTACTACATAACCTTTCCTTAACCTTTCATTATAAATATTATGAATATCAAAGGCAGGGCTTGTGCCTTAACACTAGTATTTTAAACCAAAATTATTTTCTCAGGAGGATTTTGAGAAGTGAAATAGTAGGTGAGAATGATCATATAACCTTATTCCTTTGTCCACTAATTTAGTTCTTCAAATCTCCCTTAGATTTTTGCTAAGAAAATAAGCACTTGCCTACTGTTTGCCCTAAAGGAACTTTCTGAGTAGGAAAAAAAAATATAGTGGTATCTTGGTCTGGATTAGGAATCACATTGTAGATCAGGAACCTGACTGCTTTTTCTGACAAGTAGTTTATTGAAACTTGTTTTAACCAAGCATGTTATGTATTTCATGGTAGACACTCCACTACTGCCAAATGAATGGCCATTATTTTGCATCTTTCCTCAACCTTCAAGTCCAGTTAATGAAACTGATTTCAAAGTGAGATGAGACTGTGCAAGATTCAGCACTTGATTCTTTAACCATGTTTCTTCAAGCAGCTCCTCACTGTCTAAATACATTTGTTATGTTAGTACTTTCAGCTTTTGTGATAATATACTTAGATTGAGTTGCAAGCTAAATGCTCAGAGAATTCTGCACAATGTGGCCGCTATCACCACAGTGTTTTTCTCAGCCCACATTTTCAAAGTGCCAATATTATGGAGCAGACAAGACTCCGCTACAACACAATGTTTTGTGCCCTGAAGGACAACTGAGAAAAATCTATGGATACAGATAGTGTAATTTTTGTTTTACTGTTTATCTCCCATAGACCACAAATTTGAACATGCTTTGCTAGTATTGCTCACCTCATGATTTCAACAAGATCTGCACCTCACCAGATTTAAAGCTAATACCATTTAGAGACATTCCTCTGAGGTACTGAAAAGAAACAATCAGTGCCCACTGATATGACAGTCAAATAATGCTAATATAGCTTTGTTTATATAAGAAGTAGAATAATCTGTATAACAACAAGACTTCTTCCTGGCGTTAAGAGTGACAATGTCTTCTCCAGAGGTGGGTTCCTCCCGGTTTGGACCGGTTCACCCGAACTGGTAGCAACCTGCTGGTGACGTCCTGGTGATGTCCCGGATCCAGTTCGGTCGGTGCCGGTCCGTGGACACCGCCATCTTTTTTTTGGATTATTTTTTTTTTTATAATTATTTTTTTTGGGTTTTTTTAAAAAATAAAAATTGTTTTTGGTGTGTGTAGTTTCCTGCCAAATTTTGCAAAGATCATTCTGAGAAGCTCTGGAGGCCACGGAGGGGGGGGGGCATAGGCACGGAGAGGCACCCTTCCTTACTGCCAAAGAAATATTCATGTTGCATGCACA
>QLTV01002663.1:537210-559416 GCA_003457575.1 Thermophis baileyi
GTATATTTCATATTAATAAAATGGAAGTTCTCTGATCATTATTTTACAAATGTATTTATCTTTTCAAAAAAATTCATATTAGTGGTCTGCGGGACTTAAAATTATGAATTAGGGTCCGTGGGATTTAAAATTATGAATGTGGTGGTTTACGGGATTTAAAATTATGACCTTGGTGGTCCCTGAGGTCCAAAAGGTTGGTGACCCCTGATCTATAGTATGTAGATAATAAAGTGGAAAAAAGGTGAACAATATTTTTACAGAACTATAGATACGTTGAGGCTGGGTGTGACAAGGAATGGCTGGGAGGGGAGGAGCCAGGTGAGGCACCCCTTGATGTGACATTGAGTTGGCCACACCCACCCAGTCACATGACCATGAAGCCACGCCCGCCCAGTCACATGACCATGAAGCCACACCCACCCAGTCACATGACCATGAAGCCACATCCGCCCAGTCACATGATCATCAAGCCACACCCATAAAATAAGCCACGCCCACAGAACCGGCAGTAAAAAAATTAGAACCCACCCCTGATACAAACATTTATAATTTTCCCTAGTTTGAAAAATATAATTTAATAGGTTATGAATAGCTGTTAACAATTTGAACTATTTGTTATTTCAGTCTTGACAGTAATAGTTCACACTCCATTGTTTGATTGTCCTTCCTTCTTGCCCAGTTATCTCCAATTATTCCTCTTTTCTTCTATTCATATAATCACTCTTCATATTTTATCAAGTCCACTTTTCTCAGTCTTGTGCTACATTCATGTTAAAATACAGTAAAGGCAGTCCCTTCATGTTAGGCCTAGAAATTCTATAGTCACTTCTAAATACTTTTCAACACAGCCACCAATTTCAATAGAGTCATTAATCTGCATGTTTTTCATTTTCCTTTTTGCCATTAGGAAAAGAAACAAAAATTCTCAAAAGTTCTATTCAGTAGTCTGATGTCAAGGCTATTATTTCAAAACATTTTTAATAAAGCTTCTAATAATAAATAGACCCATGGGAATTGGCCATAACTCAATTTATTTATTTATTTTGGTGCCTTCAAGTCCGTATTGATCCAGTGCACTGCCTGGACTACTGTAGTCCCTGTAGCTTTCTTGGCAAGATTTTGAAAGCGGGTTACCACTGCCATCTTCTTAAGGCTGAGAGAGAGTGACTGGCCCAAGATCAGAGATTTAAATTCTGTTCAGAATTTATTAACAGAAATTCTGTTTAGGGCACAATTTTGTTCATCTTTACAATTTAAGATCTGAGGGTGAACAGATACAACTTGAGCTGCTTCAAGACCTGGTTCAAGGCAAAATTTGGCGAGAGACTATTATGGAACAGCTGAATTGGTTTGGGCAGAATCGTAGTGTTAGTTAACCTGCCAAGTTTCATCTGGATGCATGCACATTTTAAAAGGAAGGAAGGAAATAATCTCTCTGCGGCTTTTTAAGGAGAGAGATAGCAGGACGGAGGAAAAAACAGAGCCAAAAACCAGGAGCATCTGCGATGGGGGAAGCAAAAACCAAGATGATGGGCACAACTGAACAACTGAAGTCCCTTTCTATATGCATGTGATGTTGATGCATATACAAAAGGGTGAGGACTTGGATTTCGCTGTCACAACTGCTAACTTGGCTTTTTGCCCCTTTCCACACAGATGGCCTTGAACTTTAGTTATACCAAAAAAGCACAGAAAGTATTCCACAACTTAATAACAAATTAAACAATTAAGACACTCAAACCTTGCTTAAAAAGTAAACTCTTTTCTACTTGCTTTTCTGCTGTTTAAATAGCCTTTTTAAAGAGCGTGTCAAAGTGGGAAGAATAATTTTACATTCAGAAAATATATCTACCAATTTCCCAGTACGAATTCTTTGGTTATGCTAGTATCAAAAGTTTGGAAACCTGGTTTATAACAAGAGGATATTTGGTGACAATAATGATTCTTAATTCTGAGATGTGAGCTACCTCAATCACTATAAAGATCTCTTAGCCCACAGGGCTTTGCCTTAAGGATCATAGGACCTCTCTTCCCAAGTCAATGTAAAGTCCTGAAGAATGTAGATTCACCTGCAGAATGCAGTTCCTTAGAGGAAAATTCAGTGTTTGTTCATTTAAGCTGTAGTATTCAAATGCCTCAAAGGAGACAGAATTCCTCAGCATTCACTCCCGCAGAAGTTACAGGCAAAACAGAGCAAACCAGCAAACCTTCCTTTAACTAAACTATACTGCTTTCACTTAAACTGGCTTCTCTCTAACATACAAATGAGGAGGAAGCACCAAAGTGCTTCATTCCTCAAACTCATGATTGTATACAAGAACTTCCCTGCGGATTATAGTTTATGCAGATTAAACTCTGCATCTTTGCCTTTCCCAGAGGGAGGGCATGCAACAGATATTAAAATGTAAACCAAATTAATGTTGGCTCCATTAAACCTTAGGAGCTGACTCCTCTTTAATATTAAGATAAAATCACCAGAGCCTTCTGGTGATCAGTCCTATAATTATAACCATACTGTACGTTAACTGCATATGCCCTGTTTTGACCAGCTGTGTCGGGCTGTCTTTTTCTTAGGGTATTGATAACTTTGCAGCTTTTTTTTTCTTCCCATGCAATATGTAGCAAACAACTTTGCCTTTCTTACATGGAAAGGTGATTACCCAAAGAGTAAACAGCTCTTCAACCTCTTCTCTGCTGTGCTGAATTGGCTGCTGTGATGAATGAGCATCTGTGAATGGAGAGGAAGCTCTGTGGGTGGCTATTTCTTTCAACCTCTTTCCAGAACTGTTGTGCAAGACTCCTCAGGCCTTTGAAAAGAAAAAAATAATAAGCTAACAC
Source organism: Thermophis baileyi (assembly GCA_003457575.1). NCBI lineage: Eukaryota > Metazoa > Chordata > Lepidosauria > Squamata > Dipsadidae > Thermophis > Thermophis baileyi. The sequence goes on from QLTV01002663.1 coordinate 540,049, forward strand.
AAGGGGAAAGCCCTTTTATTTCTTCAGCAAATTGAGGGAGAAATTGGGAACATGTCTGCTGAATTATCAAGATGCCCTCTGTGTGCCCATGTTTTTGAATTACGTTTCTCTTGACAAATCTATTTTTGGTCACAGTAATGAGAAGATAAACAAGGGACAGCACCAGAGAGCTTCAGAAAAGTTTTCAAAAGACAGCCACCCCCCCCCACCACTTCCTGGATATTTTACCAATTTAAAACATGCCTCTAACCTTGAGATATCCATACCTTACACTAACCTAAATAAGCTCTGGACAGAATGCGTAGCATAAGGTTTGCAGTGCTGCAGAGATTGGGGAGAAATCAATGGCTCCTGACTATTAAGGATGCACAATTATTGGGCATTGTAATTAGATAATGAAAGACCTGCTTCTAATAAATCTGTCTGTTTGAGACCTCATGGCCAAGCCTAACCAAGCACTTGAAAATTTTGCTGAATAACAAAGCTTCCCCCACTCTTTTCTTCTACAGATGGTGACCTCTCTCGTTTGCCATCAAATAGGAGATAATGTATGCCTTACAGCACATTCATATATTTTTAAACCTTTCAGGGGCAGGTTTCTTCCTGTAGATCATATAATATGAATACTGGATGAAATGGCTGCATCAGAAGTACCTGGTGAACATGCCTGATGACTCCTCTCAATAGGTTGGAAAGAAATTGATTGGCTTATTCCAGCCAAAGTTAATTATTGTACAGATAGTCCTTGATTTACAACCACAGCTGAGCCCAAAATTTCCATTGCTAAGCAAGGCAGTTGTTAAGTGAGTTTTGCCTCATTTTATAACCTTGTCTGCCACAGTTCTTTAGCGACTCACTGCAGTTGTCAAGTAAACCGTGTGGTTGTTATAGACTTTGCTTGAAAAGGTTACAAATCATAATCAGATGACCGACCCCCGGAACAATGCAACTGTCATAAATACATGCCAGTTGCCAAGCACCAGAATTTTGATCATGTGACCATGGGGATGCTGCAACAGTTGTAATAATGAAAAACGGTTGTAAATCACTTTTTTTCAGTGTTGTATCTTCAAACAGTTACTAAATGAATGGCTGTAAGTCGAGGACTATCTATTACTTGGTTTGGACAAGGACAGCAGGATGCATGGTTAAACTATGATTGGAGGCAGCTGGGTAAGGTAATCCAATGCATGAATAGTAGATTTTCATAGGTTCATACAAATACCTTTGCATTTTTAACCAGTAATAATAAAGATGGAATTCTCTATATGAGATTTTACATATAGAAAGCAAAATCTATATCTACCATTGACCTATGAACCTTTTTCCTCTAAGAGTTTTATATGTATGCCCGTATGTATTTATATGGACACCCATTTTAAACAACTCTGGGTCATCATGAGATGGTGCAGATGGGGAGTATCGTCCATATGTTATCCTCACAACAAAAAAGCCTGCAAGATATTTAGACTAATGACTGGCCCAAAGTCACCCAGGCGGTCTTATAGTGAGTGAAGACCTGATTTTGGATTTAACTGATTCCACTCTAAAAAATCTTGACCTCTGTAGCATACTGGTTCAGAAGGAGCTCTCAATAAGCATTTCTTGTAGCCACTGGCAGACTATACAGAGACACCTAAATTGCTTTTAGTAGGTATGGTTAGTTTCAAATAACACAGAATTCTTGTTTGATCTGTGTCTGTCTGTTTAACTATCTGTATCATCTATCTATCTATCTATCTATCTATCTATCTATCTATCTATCTATTTATCATCCATCCATCATTAATGAACAATATGGTACCATTAACAAAGGTAAATGAAGGTGATCTCAGCATGTCTTGGACAGGTACAAGACTGGAGGGAGTTCTCTGGGTAGATAAGAGCCAGTGACACCCAGTGCTGTATCTGTCTGCTGGGACACAGTAGGTCTTACCTTCAGCATTAACACTTCCGACCTAGACAGTCATATTGCATGAGTGGGTCTGAAAAAGTCTCTATACATAATAGAAGAAAATGAGCTTTGTTTTTACAGTTCCTGTTACACTGCACTTACAGTACACATGAGATACGTATATTTTCTTAAAGTGTTGCGTAGGCAGCAGATAACATATGACTCCTCCAAAATGCAAACCTTGCCAATGAACTTTGCCAAGAAAATCTGCCAGCCTAGAAAAACAAATCATCAGAGGATGGTGAATGCTTCAATGTTTTAATAAAGATTTAGAGTGTTTGAGATTTTATTTTTATAGTGGAATAGGATGCCTTTTGCATTGGTTCACTACCTTTTCTATATAAGCCCTTTGCTGGATAATTTGGAGGCTAGTGAGTTCATCCATATTATCTCTGTCTTAAAAACCTACAGAGGGATTTTTTCCCCCAGAACTGATTGTCGTAAAACCCTTGAAACTATCTTGGGAAAACATTGCAGGATTAATTTCCTCCAAAAAGTCTACCGTCTATGCTATTTTCTTACAATTCTTCCAAAAATAAAATGGCTTCATATATCTTAAAGTTTCTTGTTATAACCTACGGACAGAACTCTTCTCAGATGAAATCTCAAATCACTTTGGACTGAGTCTTGTTGCCTTTATATCTGGAAAGATAAATTCATATTCATTCTTGACATCATCAAAACTTAAATTCAAATCAGACCTTGGCTATGTTGTGCTAGAATCTTTTTAATCTGTGGTGGTGCAGTGGTTACAATGCAGGATTGCAGGCTAATTCAGCTCACTGTCAGGAGTTCAGTCCTGTCAGGTTCAAGGTTGACTCAGCCTTCCATCCTTCCAGAGTCAGTAAAATGAGGACCCAGATTGTTGGAGACAATATACTGACTCTGTAAACCACTTTTAGTGGGTGCTGTAAAGCACTATAAAGCAGTATATAATAAGTGCTATTGCTAATCCTTTTAGTAGCATTAACTACATCCCAAGTAGCAACTTCCCCTCTGTGCTAATCATTATGCTGAATCTGCTTAGGTTCAGTAGTGGTTGAGCTGATGTACAAGATGGCATTTATATAGAGTGAAAGCTTTTAATTATTAGCCCTACCATTAGAAGGGCGAGCATAGATTCATCTACATAGGAGCATTGGCTCTCAGATAACATATTTTTAAAGCTATGTTGTTTATCTTTAAAGGAAGCAAGAATGTGACTGGACCAAAGTAGAGGCAAATAGAGTGCTTTGGTTTCATAATGGAGGAGGAGTTGAGAATTTTGTGTGTGTGTGTGTGTGTGTGTGTGTGTGTGTGTGTGTGTGTGTTTGTGTGTGGAAGTATTTCTTTATTTTTACCATTTCTCTTTTTTTCTTGCTTATTTTTTCTTTATCAGTTCCTAACAGAGTGGTAACCGCAGCAGTTCTGACTGAAACCTTTCTCCTTTTTGAATGTTATTACAGAAAAAAAGGCTACCAGTTTTAAGACAATACAAAAAGAGAGAGAGAGAGAGAGAGAGAGAGAGAGAGAGAGAGAGAGAGAGAGAGAGAGAGAGAGAGAGAGAAAAAAAGAGAGAGAGAGAGAGAGAGAGAGAGAGAGAGAGAGAGATCCAACATGACTGTAAGCACTAGCTTTCACTCTCCTATAAATTATTTATTTCCCCAAATCCAGAACAATTTCTTACTCTCCCTTTATTTCATATCCAGGTTTGCCTGGAAAGATGTCTCCTGCAATAAGAGATTACATACCTAAAACGAATAATCTCAACTTTTTAAAATCGCAGCATTGAACAGATAGGCTTTCATAATTGCATCTCACATTGTAACATCTGAACATGAGATCAGTGAAAAAAGCTTTGCATTTGAAGCTTCGCATGCAATGAATGTTAGTCAGCCTGAAAGTCTGAAATGAGGGTTCCAAAAGTGGCCATATCCTTGTTTTTGCAGGCATTTAATTTTTATGTGAAGAGGCCAGATTAAATGGCAATTTGGTCTTCACTTCAAACATGTTGTTTTTATTCATCAACAAAATGTAAACATAATTGATATAGATTTGTATAATTCATTTAAATCCATGTAATGTATACATTCATATACTTTATACAAATTTATATAATTTATAAACCTGCCTGAATTCATCCTCTGAAGAGATGCAATCAAGCCATTTCTTCACTACCCATCTTTATTTCTTTCACATTTCAGGTCTGTGTCTGAGTCGATTTGAGCTTCTTTATTTATTTATTTTGTTCCATAACCTTTAAGATTGTAAGGGTCAAAGGGAGCTGAGGAGCATTTACTGCAGTTACTCAGTCTTGGAAATCCTTCTCAGATTAAGTCCTAACTGGAAATGTGAATGGTAAATTTAGTTTCTTCAATTTTGCAATAAAATTATATTCCCTCTTATCTAGGCTAGCAGCATACCAGAGATAGATTGGGGATAGGTGAAGCATGACATCTAGAGCATATTTACATTAGATTTAAGAAGTGCATAACTCCTAAATTTAGGAGTGCATAAACTCCTAAGTTTCAGTTGCTATCATGAAAAGTACTTTAAGAAGCATTATAATGTAGGGAGAAATGAATTCATTGCTGACATGGCCCAGGTGGTGGCACTCTTAGCCTGGTAGAGAAAGAGGTGTTTGCATATATTCCCACTAATCAAGACCTTTGGGGCTGAGTTGTCATCTACATTGCCACCTTGGCTCAAGCAGCCATGGAAAGTTCGAACCACTGCCTGGAACTGTCAGGGTCTGGATGGGGCAAATGAGGAAATTTATCCAAGATTGAGTTGCTGTATATCAATAAATGTCCATGAATATCACTCCCAGATATTATTCTAGATGAGTCACACTCCCTTTGAAGTAGCTGGGGTGTGACTTTGGGATCCTCCTAGTCTTATGTCTAATACTTAAACAGCAAATGAAGTCTGAGATCAGGGAGGACTTTGCAGCTTTAGTTGGTGTACCATCTATGATGTTCTCACACTGGTAACAGACAAATTGGTCATCACTGGTTGGATTATTGTAATGTGCTCTATGTGGGCAGTTTTTGGACATAGTGTAGAGCTACAACTGGTCCATGAGTCAGCAAGTTTACTGATGAGTCAATCCCACCATTGCACATTATTGCCTCTCTTGCAGTCACTGCAGTGACTATCATTAGGGTTCTGAATCACAGTGATTTGGAAAATGCTAAATAGCACAGCACTAGGTTATATCAAGAGCCGAGGTGGCGCAGTGGTTAGAGTGCAGTACTGCAGGCTACTTCAGCTGACTGTTCAGCAGTTCAGCGGTTCAAATCTCACCGGCTCAAGGTTGACTCAGCCTTCCATCCTTCCGAGGTGGGTAAAATGAGGACCCAGATTGTTGGGGGCAATATGCTGACTCTGTGAACCGCTTAGAGAGTGCTGTAAAGCACTGTAAAGCGGTATATAAGTCTAAGTGCTATTGCTATTGCTATCAATATATCCCCACTGCCAGAATCTATCCATTTAGACCAGAGGTGTCAAACTTGATTTCATTGAGGGCCGCATCAGGGTTGTGTTTGACCTCGGGGGGCTGGGGTGGGCGTGGCCAAAGTGGGCATGGCCAGCTCTCGCCATCACTCATGTCAGGGGCGCCTGTGGTGGCCCAAATGCTCTGCCAGAAAAAATGGGCTCCCGAGCTCTCTTTTTGGCTGCGACGGCCTCCTGCAACCCTCTGCCAGCGAAAATGGAGCTTGGGCCCGCCCGAACTCCGTTTCCGCTGGCAGAGGCACCATGGGCCAGTCCTTTGCTGTTTCCAGGGAAGCCCTGTGGGCCAGATCTAAGCACCTCGCAGGCCAGATCCAGCCCCCGGGCCTTGAGTTTGACACCCCTGATTTAAAACATTTCAGAAAAGCCTGTTAAGACTTCCCTCCTCTCTCTGAAATAATGGGGCAAGAACAAAGCAAGAAGCCTTCTTTATAATAGCCCTTCATGCTTTAGAATTTTTTATTCCTAGAAGTTCATTAACCCCCTCCCCTCCCCCATGGCATTTAGAAAATTATTGAAGGCAGTTTTATTTTACTGAGCTTACAATCCTAGCTAAGTGTTTTTCATTTTTTAAGAAATTGTAAACTGTCTAAAGTGTTTTAATTTGGGCAGGCTATACAAAGAAGGAAGGAAGGAAGGAAGGAAGGAAGGAAGGAAGGAAGGAAGGAAGGAAGGAAGGAAGGAAGGAAGGAAGGAAGGAAGGAAGGTTGTTTTATTTAAACTAAGCCAGTGGTTTCTACATCATCTGTCCTGCTACGTTCAACCTTTTAATAGCATCTTTAAAAGAATCATTGTTTTCCTTTCTTCTCATTTTTTGAAAGAGCCGAGGTGGCGCAGTGGTTAGAGTGCAGCACTGCAGGCTACTTCAGCTGACTGCTAGCTGCAGTTCAGCGGTTCAAATCTCACCGGCTCAAGGTTGACTCAGCCTTCCATCCTTCTGAGGTGGGTAAAATGAGGACCCAGATTGTTGGGGGCAATATGCTAACTCTGTAAACCACTTAGAGAGGGCTGTAAAGCACTATGAAGCGGTATATAAGTCTAACTGCTATTGCTAAATCATTTCCCTGTAATGAGAATATGAGAGGAAAGGAAAAAATACTGAAATAATGTTCAAAATTATATTTAACTGGTTAATTGTACTGTGATGTAGAAAAATGGTTGATACAGCAGACTATGTTTGAATACTGAACCCATACTTCTCCTTTCCAAGGAGGACCTGGGTCCTCCACCCAAAAGGCTTTGCATTTTTTGCACCCATGACTTGACATATAAAATGGTTCTAAGCAAAATACTGTCAGCAGCAGATCTCCATTTTACACCTCCATTTCATTCCTCCTCCGAATGAAGACAGCCACTCTGGACTTAGGAATATATTCACTTGATAGATGGGACTGCCACTTCTAATAATCAGACAGTTATGACTATCATGGTAAGGGAAGGGATTTCCCTCAATATTAACTTAGTCTTATCTCTCTCTTTCTCTCTCCCTCCCTCCCTCTCTCTCCCTCCCCTGCTCTCCCATCATGATCATGGCTGAGAATGAACACTTAAATACCCATGTTGCTCTGCCAATAATTTTTTTGCTATTCGTCACCAGTAGATGTTAGTTACTTCATTTATATACAGTATTTTAGCCCAATACTGTATATCTAGATCAAAAATCTTAATTTTGAATTGTATAATTTATGGACATATTTTACTTATTTGTTCAGCATAAATGTCTACATACAAAGTGTTTTGTTATGCATTATACTTTGAACATATAGCACATAGCTGTCTTCTCTCTCTTTTTTTGCTAATTACATCAGATATCCAGTATTGCAGGGTGGTGAATTAGAAAAACCAATTGTTTAGGGATGGCAGTCAGATTTTGAATTTGGAGTACTTGTTCTTGTAATGGATAGAAGGAATGACAACAATCAGGTAAAAGAAACCCAAGAAATGTTAGACATAGATTCAACTCCAACTTCATCTAGGGATGTTCAATTAATTTGGGTAGTCATTGTGTCTCAACCCAAACTGTCTTAGAAAGTTGTTTGAAGGAAATTAGAGTGCTATGTACACTACCATGAGCTATTAGAGAAAGGGCAGGATATAGATCTAATGACTAAATATACACATGTAAAATTTATGAGCAGGGTAATTACTAGGATGGGATTACGATAAATGTGGAAGAATGATCTCATCTTTTCCTTCATCACCGTTGCTTACCAAAACTTGTGTTCTGCCAAGTTAATGCCACAGGCAATGTGAATATTATACAGGCTAATCGTTTTTCTAGGACTCTTATGGGTAGCAGTCTGTCACCTGTCTGCTCATAGCTGTATTTTTTTTTAAAGAAAACTACTATGCAGTAATTATAAGGCATAATTGTTTTTTTCCCCTGTTGCACTCTTGTTAGGCTTAAGATCATTTTGTTTGTATATTATCCTAAAATCAGCGAAGTTTGAGGTTAGGTGGGAGGTTTTTTTGGACAAGACAAGGACTGTCTTTAACAAACTCCTATTTGAAACAAATGTCTGTGTTCTTAGGAGTTTTGGATGCTCACAGAAATGGCACAACATGTCGACATTTGCTTCTCAACCTCTAGTTGAATCAAGCCTTTACATTTTTGAGATATGCCCTCCACAATTTCAGATTGCCTTTGATGCCTAGAAATGCCACTACCAAGAGGATGAACTTTACGGTGAAAGACTGCAGCCACTTAATCTGGAAACTAATCTTTTTGATTTTGGTAGGACTTATTTCTTTGGAATAAGTTCTCAGAAGATTATGTGGTGTTATGAAAAAGAGGAGAAAACATGGTTTTTTTAGGCTGATAAATCAGCTGTGAAATCCTGCTTATCAAAGGAGTGATCTGCCTAACTTTGTGCATTGAACTTACTATCTTCAACCAACTGATATAGGATCCCTTTGCAAACTCAAATGCTTTTCTATAAACCCAGCACTCTTAGGCTTTAATCTGGAGAAAGTTAAGCATGCTTAAATCTACGTAGAAATCAGGCATTGTAAGCATTTAAAATTCCATAAGGGTCACTTACCTAGGATTAAGCCTCATTAAGTTTAGATGAATTCCTGTATTTCTGAATACCTTTATAAGATCGGCCCTGTAAATTTTATTAATTTCAGTACACAATAGACTGCACAGTCCTATCCTTTTCTATCCAATGGGTCTATCCTCGGTATGATTAAGTCTGAATCTAGGTTTGTTTAAATTAGGGCATATGTCTTTCTGAAACTCAGGGGATTTAGTTTTCAGGAAAAATAAAGGAACCACTGAAAGAAAGAAAAATGGAAAAACAAAACTCTTGCTCTTTCAATTCTGCTAAATACCAAAAGGGATATAAACTTTTAAATGTTAAAAGTCGGGATTTAAAAATCTATGAGGTATTTAATTGAATTCAGAACAATGCATAGAAAAGCTCAGGGCAATGGAATTGCTAAGTTAAGAGACTACAAAAGATGTGACACAGCCTGGGTTACCTAATGAAAAGCAGGCAGGCAAAAGTGAAATTTAGATAGTCTGCTTGATGGTTCTGTAATTATGGATCAAGTCTTAGTTATCAGGGAAATGGCAAAAATTGTGGAGGACTGCAGTGCTTAGAATATAAAGCTGCTTCACTATAAATAACAAGCAGGAATAAAATCCAGCTCTGACACATTATACAACAGGGGAAATGCAGTAAACGATTGAAAACTTGAAATGCATTTGATTCTTTTCACTCATCAACCCACCTACCTTTCAGTCATTCCAGCTGAAGACCACTTGGATTCTACTTGTTCTTTCTCTTTTTCCTGCTCATTCTTCTTTTGGACACTTCGCTAGAACTACCTGGACTGCAAAAATCCACTTGCAAGCAGCAAAGACATAGGGAACTTTCTTTGCTGCCATCTATTCAATTCAATTCAGAATAGAGCTGGAAGGGACCTTGGAGGTCTTCTAGTCCAGCCGCCTGCTCAAGCAGGAGACCCTTATACCATTTCAGACAAGTGGCTGTCCAGTCTCTTCTTAAAAGCCCCCAGTGATGGAGAACCCACAACTTCTGAAGGCAAGCTGTTCCACTGATTGATTGTTCTCACTGTTAGGAAGTTTCTCCTTAATTCGAGATTGCTTCTTTAAAATTTGAATTTGAAATTTGAATTTGAAATTTGTAATTTTTCAAATTTCATTTTTCGTTTTTTTTCCCCACATTTCATTTCATTTTCATCTGGCAATTGGACCTTTGCAGACCAGAACTGGACGCTGCAAAACACAGCAGTTGGCTTTATTTCTTGTCTTTCCTTCTTCAAGAAGAATTTTGGAGCAGTGTAAAATCAGTCTTGTTCCGCATCTGGATTCCCAAGAATGCCTCTGGGACCTGTCTAGATACATTCTAACTCCGGCTTTGATTCTTTTACTGTCTTTTCTTCTCAATCTTTGATCTCCTGATGCAGTTTGTGGGCCTGGCTCCTCTCTGATTACCACCAACAGCTCAGCCCTCATGTTGTAGATTTATTCAAAAGCATTCCATTAAAATTGTTTTGACAGTTATGAGAGATTTCTCCCCAACGCAAATAACAACTTCTAAGGAGCAGTTTGATCAATCCAGCATAGTAGAAGAGAGGAAAAACCTCACCTTTCACCTAGCTGTGATCCTGATAATTATCAGACTACCCTCTCATTAAAGCCATTATCTGCATATTAAAAAACAAAACAGGAATTTAAAATGCAGAAAACAAAAACAAAAACCCAGCCGTATTTAATGCAGTGACTGAGAATGAGGCTCTCAGAATAATCAGCTGCATAATAGCTACGTGGATAAAAAGGGAAACAACCAGGGGTGGGATTCTACCGGTTCAGGCGAACCGGATGCTCTGACAATCAGCTGGGAGTGAACCGGTTCGCTCCGACGATCAGGTGGGCCCGCCCGCCCGCGCGCTTTACTGACCCATATCTTCTCAGCTGATTCGTGTGGCAGAGCGGATTGCTGCGCCTCAGCTGTGTTTCTCACCAGCAGTAACGCAGAAGGTAAGTTTTTGTTAAACTGCGCATGCGCGCGCAGCGTGCATCAGGCGTGTGTGTGCGCAAAGCGCACGCACACACGCAAAGCGCGCGATCACCGAACCGGTTGTTAAACTGGCAGGATCCCACCACTGGAAACAACCAAGTATACAGCCCTGAGAAAAGATACCTATGTTGAAATGTCAAGAAAAATTGCTGTATAGATTTGTCTTCCCTTCTACAGATAAATCACCTTAAGTTTCCAGACAATTTGTTAAGAATGGTGAAACAAACAAATACTGTTGACACCACAGAGATTCTTTTAAAAAAAATGCTGCTTTTTATCACGTGTGCAAAGATTGGATTTGGAGATTTGTTCTGAAGGGTATGCAATCAAATCTGCATATTTGAATTGTCATTCCAAATTAGATTAACAATTTGGATCAAATATCAAACTAGAGGCATTCATACTGAACGCACTGAGCTGCTTAGGCTCCTGGGAATTGTAGTTAAACATCTAGTACTGTAGTTGGAAGGTGTTTTTCCCCCCCTTTGATGATAGAGAACAGAGAGAAGGGTAGGCCCTTTGAGGATTCTTTAGCTCAGGATATAATAGGACTTTAGGAAGAGAGCATAAGAATGTCATCCTGATTTTACTACTCGGTTGTTTTAGTGCCAAGCCCAATATTATATTTATTTATTAAATTGCTACATCTCACCAAGTGATTCTGGGCAGTTTACAACATCATAATAAAATTTCATCAGTCAAGGAATTTTGGCTGGAAGGGCCCAGGAGAAAGGCCTTCTCTGTCATGGTTGCCATGCCCTTTGGAGCATCTTAACCCCTGAGGTGAGATCGGCTCCCACCCTTCTGACATTCCATAAGGGCCTGAAGATCTGGCTCTGCCAGCTGGCTGGAGGACCCAATGGTTAATGAACTAAGATGAATTCAGAGAAAAATCCCATCTCCACCCCACCCCACCCCAAGCGTCATACTTCCTCCCTTCCCATCTTTAATGTTATCTTTGGTTGTAATTCCATTTTTATTGTTTTAGAAACATTTATCTTCTATGGTTTTAATGCTTTGAATACCACAAGCCTCTTTCAAGAAGAGACTGGACTGCCATCTGTCAGAAATGGTGTAGGGTCTCCTGCTTGGGCGAGGGGTTTGGACTAGAGGACCTACAAACTCCTTTCCAACTCTGTTAATCTGTTAAAGCCCCCCAGAGTCGTTTGAAACGAGATGGGCAGCAAATAAATCTAATAAATAAAAATAATACACAAATAAAAGCATAGATAATTAAAAGCATGTTAAAAATCACAAGTAAAAGATAAAAGTTAACATTTCAAAAGGCTAGGAGATCAATGAGAATAAGAGAGGAAGTGTTAGAACACACAAAAGGATATTGCCAGCAATATTGTATGTGGAAGGCAATGGGCAGAATCTGGAATTTACTGAATATTTCATTAGAGATAGCCTTTCTTTACAAAGAAGTCTGCCAAATTATTGATATTCTCCTTGCTCTGTATGGTAGAAATTCATTTCTTTGTGCTCACTTGGTGAAAAATGTGCTACAGCATTGAGCTGGACAAGGCAGTCTCGCTTGGTGCCCAAACTCATCTTTGTTTCTGTTAATCAGTAACTAATGCTTCTTGCTTGTGTACACATGCAGAAGGAATCAGACTTTTAATTACGGTCACTGTCTAATGCAACCTGTTGTGCTGGCTTCTGGCATTTACCACCAGCGTGATGAAAACACATGTCGCCAGGGGACTGATCTGTAAAGCAAATCCAGGTAATTCTCCATCTGACATTACTTTAGTTTATAGCACCAAAATGTGCCTCAGCTATGTACTGAAATGGGTAACATTTGTATTCATTTATATAATGTGTTTCATTGTTTTTCACTGTTTAACCATCCTGTTTTTGCAATTCAGAGCATAATAATACCCTAGTTATTATTTCTGGCTCTTAGGCAGGGAAATCCAAATGCATGGGTATAGACTAGGTCACGGGTGTCAAGCTCGATCGCATCAAGTGACATATCGTAATGTATCGCATCATTTTTTGCCTTTGTGGAGCTGGGGTGGGCATGGCCTTCACGTGACGCATCCGGCCCATGGGCCACCAGTTTGACATATACATATATATGTTGAGACTTGGAAAGGGTACAGAGAAGAGCAAAATAGTATGATGAACTGTTGAGGAAGCTAGGTGTGTCTAGCCTATCAAAGAGAAGGATTGTGGTGGGCATCATGATAGCTATCTTCCAGTACTTGAGGGGCTGTCACAAAGAAAAGAGGATTGACTTATTCTCTAGGGCATCAGAGGGCAGAACAAGAAGCAACAGATGGAAGCTTGTCAAAGAGAGATCCAACCTAGAAGTAAGGAGAAATTTTCTGACAATGAGAGCAATTGGAATAGCTTGCCTCCTAGAGTTGTGGTTGCTCCATCACTGGAGGTTTTCAAGAATAGACTGGACAACCATTTGACAGAGATGGTATAAGGACTCCTGCCTTGAGCAGGGAGTTGGACCATACGACCTCCAAGGTCCTTTCCAGCCCTATGATTCTATCCCAGTATTTAAAGTCTAGATCTATTTTGCAAACTGGAAGAAAAAGAATCACCAAACTATTCCTTTGTTTTGGGGTTACACTGCTAGGCATCTTGAGACAGCCTCAGGGGAAGACGGAAGAATGCTATCATTTTCAACGTATACCAAAATATGATGTACTTTAGAATGCAATTAGACTTAGTGCCTTTAATTATGATTAGCCTCATTCTAAACTATTCTTTGTTCAGATCTCTACAGTCGCATTAGATCAGGGGTGAAATCCAATTTTTTTCCCTACCGGTTCTGTGGGCGTGGCTTGGTGGGCGTGGTGTGGCTTGGTGGGCGTGGCAGGGGAAGGATACTGCAAAATCCCCATTCCCTCCCCACTCCTGGGGGAAGGATATTGCAAAATCTCCATTCCCTCCCCACTCTGAGGCCAGCCAGAGGTGATATTTGCTGGTTCTCCAAACTACTCAAAATTTCTGCTGCCGGTTCTTCAGAACCTGTCAGAACCTGCTGAATTTCACCCCTGCATGAGATCTGGGAAAAGATAATCATATTGTCCAAATGAGTTTGAATTTTTTTAAAAGAAGGCTAAGCTTGAGTGGTTTTTTAAAAAGAGAAATTCAGTAAATTGACCTAGACAATACACTGTTTATTAAGCACTCATTTATGTTAAAGAAAAATGTACAAATAAAATTTATATATATATATATATAAAAAGAGAGAGATTCAGTTCATTATAGAAACACGAGATCATGATCAGCTTTTATGGGCTGCCTAACTACTGATGAATCAGGAAAGAGAAATAATTCATCAATTATTTCTGAGCAGGAAAAAAGTTTATTCTCATCTCCAAAAACCCCAAAGTAGCCTTTTCCTCCAGATGTTTAGGAGCACAACCTCCAGAATTCCCAGGCTTCACTGAACAGATTAATTACTCAGTTTACAGAAATGCTGAATCAACTTGCATCTAGTTAACCTACTACTGCAATCCAGCATACAAAATCAGGTCCAAAATACTAAGCAGTCTGTTCTTGAGAACCGCAAGTGAAAGTTAAACATTAAAAAGGAGCACACATTTCACTATACAAATAAGATTAAAGCGAAACAAAATAGTTTAAGCCCTATTTTCAATGCACAAGCGTTTGACTATACAAATGAGATTAAAAGAAACAAAATATTCCACTTCAGGGACTAATCGCCAGGAGTCAACACTAACTTGAAGGCATACTTTTTTTTTTTTTTAAAGAATAAACTAAAATACATTCAACTCAAGAAAAAAGGATTATGTGCTGAGCCATGATGGTCGTTTTCTATATTAGTAGCAGAGGTGTGGATGTAAGAGCAAAATGTAAACTGAAAATCTTACGTCATCTCCGACCAATTGATCAAACTGTCATTGAAACTAGCTCTGTAGAAAGCAAGAAGTACAAAACTCGGTCTAGGCTGGCATTCTTTCTTCTTATTCCCACCTGAGTTCCTGATCAATGATAAAGGTTTTATCTTTGTTCCCCAAACACATGATCTTACAGCTTGTACTATTAAAGTTCCCCCTGTTGCTGTTTTCCTGGTCTGTGATAACATCTAGCTCGGCCCACATTAGACTTATTTTATTGTGTGCGTCTCTCACAAATAAGTTACCAGAAATCAAGTTGGTGCAGATGGGCTTCTCAGTCTCCTGGTTTGTTTGTTTGTTTGTTTGTTTGTTTGTTTGTTTGTTTGTTTGTTTAGCAAGGCACAAAGATCTTGTTTGCTGAGTTCAAATGAAAACCTTTAGTTCTTTAGACAACCTATTTCCATAGGGGACCAATTGCAAAAATATTTTCACCTTTACATATATCTTCATTGTTCACATAATGAAAATTGTACTCAAAATGCTAAAATATTACACATGCTAAATTGGCTTTTTTTTGCGTGTGTCTTTACTTGCTTCCCTGCTGTATATAGACCTTTTGGTCTCGGTCTCCATCATCAAGATTTTCATGAAATTATTATTATAAACTTTTATTCATTAAACATGAAACTCAGTCAACTGAACATTTAAAAATGTATCACAAATATCATTGACTGGCTCTGATGGTTGATACAGGTTGCTGCCAGCATCCTAGGTATCAACCAAGTATCTTCTTAAAATGTATGTTGTTCTGAGTAGCACAGTCTTTTGCAGCTCCGCTGGCACTGCAGCAGGAAGCTGCAACTTCTTGATGTATTTTACAAAATTCTTGGACATGATACCAAGTGCCCCGATGACAATGGGTATCACTGTTACATGTTTCATCCATAATCGTGTCAGTTCGATCACCAGGTCGTGATATTTCGTGATTTTTTCCAGTTCTTTTTCTTCGACTCTGGCGTCTCCTGGTACAGCGATATCAATAAATTGTACGTTTCGGTTTTTGACAACTGTGATATCTGGCGTGTTATGTTCCAAATGACAATCTGTATTCGAAAGTTCCACAAGATCTTCACCTTCTTATTTTCGACAACTTTTTCCACTTTATGTTCCCATGACTTTTGGATACAGGTAAGTCGTATTTTTTACATAATGACCAGTGGATTAATTTAGCAACTCAGTCATGTCTAGCTTTGTAATCAGTTTGTGCGATTTTTCTGGACTCACATATTAAGTCATATTTTTTACAGATGATGATGATGATGATGATGATGATTTGCTATCACATCATGTTTTCCATGTCTCTTAGCAAGTTACTTCTTTTTTGGCAATTGACTGTAAAGGAGATTCCCCCATTGAACAGAGTGAATCATTGTTTTGCATCTGAAAACAAAATCTTCTATAATTCAAGTTTCCAAGAAACTTCCCTTTCTCATGTTTCCATCAGCAACCATCTTCCAATATAGGTCTATCAGATGCAAACACTTTAGTTTCACATAACATAAAATCTGACTGTTCTATAAAGTTTTTCAGTTATGCTATGTTTCTCCAGATTTATTATTTTGATTGCGATAACTCTTTTTGTTACCTTTTAAATGTCAAGTATTGTCCTCTTATTGTTATAGTAGTTTTACTCATGTGGGTTTTTTTAATCCTTCTTGTTTTGCAATATGTACTATGCTGTATGTACTGTACTGTTAGGTATCTGATAGGATGTAACTTTTCAAGATAATTTGAAGGCTGATGGCAGCAGTGAAACTTTGCCTACCGTTTTGGAAGCACTTGCTCCGCTCGTGTGCGCGTGCATTTTTCACCTGCGCACCACTTGCGTACGGGCTTTTTCACCCTCTGCGCATGTGCAGAATGCTTTGTGCATGCACAGAGGGTAAAAAACAAAAAAATGGCGGCGTCCAGGCAGGTGAGCAGAGCCTCGTGCTGCCATCGCTACTGGTTCTCCGAACCACTAGCAGGTGGCGCTACCGGTATGCCTGGACCTGGCCGAACCGGGAGCATTTCACCCCTGGCTGATGGTAATCTATTCATAAGAGCCAGTTTGGTGGAGATGGCAAGAAACTGGAGGTTGTGAGTTCTAGATCTATTATAGGCATAAAGTCATTAGGGTGACTTTCATCCAGTCACTCTCTCTTACTTCTAAGAAGAAGACAAGGGCAAACCACTTTTGAAAAACGTTGCCAAGAAAACTGCAGGTGCATGTTGTCCACCCAGATTGAGATTGATTCAAACACAAACACCTCCCCCAACATATATAGTTGAGAATAAGTGCAGGTCAATTCATTGGAACTTATATAGGTATGAATAGCAGTCAGATGGATGTTTGCCTAGTCTACATTACATTACTGCCTGCCACCTAAGGGTGGAACCCATTTGCAGGGGAAGATCACAAATTGGTGTGTTCACCCATTTGACTGAGAATGCAGTAACATTGCGTTGATAGCAATTTGCATAATATAGCTCATCATGTCATCTCATACTTATAAATAAACATTGCTCATTATTCTTTCTATGAATAAATATCGTTTCTGAAGTAGAGTCACTGGGTTAAGGGCTCCACTTGAAATGATCTTTCTAGCAAGTGCTCTGAATAGCAATGGCCAAGATTTCCAAAAGATTCCAAGAAGAAAATTTAGAAGCAGATAAACAAATAAATAAAGGAAAGTAATTTAAGAATGGTGTATCCGTGTGTGTGTGTGTGTGTGTTTGTGCATATTTTGTAGCACCATACAGACTGGACTACAACTCCATTATCTGCTGTAATAGTATTTGGGAATGACCTTAGGAGACAGAAAGAAGAGTCTCAGAGTAGATAATGGTCAGACAAGTGCCAGCTGAGCACAGAGAAGGAATAGGAGGCACAGCAAATGTCTCAGAAGAGACCCTTCCTAGTTTTTTGGACTGTAAAATTGAAGCAGGGGTGGGCTGCTGGGGGTTCGCAGGGGTTCGGGAGAACCTCTAGCTAAGATCCTGTGCAGTTCAGAGAACCCCCAAATCCCACTTCTGGCTGGCCCCACCCACCCCACCCCGCCCCTCCCAGGAGTCCCCACACAGCCCATTTTGGATGCAGGTAACTGCAGGGTGTGCACGGAGGCTCGGGGAGGGTGCAAAACGGGCCTACCGGAAGTTCGGGAAGGCCGGAAACGGGCCCGTTTTTGGCCTCCAGAGGGCCTTCGGAGCCTGGGAGGCCATTTTCGCCCTCCCAGAGGCTCGAGAAAAGCCTCCGGAGCCCAAGGAGGGCAAAAACGCCCCCCCCCCCATGGTGCAAGAGGCCAACTAGCCACGCCCACCATGGCCATGCCCACCCAGCAACCGGGCAGAGAACCCCTTGCTAAAAATTTTGACACCCACCCCTGAATTGAAGGCGGTAGTTTCAGACTTGCAAGATTGATATCAACTTTGCAAGATAATCCAGCCAAGCAGCACACTCAAATGTACTAGTTCTAACTTTATTGTAAGGTAAAGTTATAATACATACAAAATGAACCTTTCTCCCATGTGTTCTTCCAATATTGTCCAGTTTCTGTTGTTAGTGACTCTGCTGTTACCTTGTTGTTGCACTGCAGTTGGGCGTATATACTGTATTGAATATATATCCCATTCTGCTTTACTTATAATGTTTTCTGACTTCAACATTCAGTAGCAGAAGTATTTTTTTTACCCATCATGCTGCCATGACTCCTAACCCAATTCTTCATCTATTGATCATCAGTCCATCATTTTTCCTGGGTTTCTGAAGATATGGATTTAACTTGGCCATAAGATCCCATTCAATTAAGACTCTACTATTTGGACCAAAAAGAAAGATTTGGTCATAGAATTCCTGCTATAGGTTCAAAAGGGGTGCTGATCAAATTCACAGGGGTAGTAAGTACATTGTTAAACAGGTTTGTTATTTTCTGTCAAAGCTATAGTATTTATTTATTTATTTATTTATTTATTTATTTATTTATTTATTTATTTATTTATTTATTTATTTATTTATTTATTTATTTATTTATTTATTATTTGAATTTTTATGCTGCCCAACTCCCAAGGGACTCTGGGCGGCTTACAACAGAAATATAAAAAAACATTAAAAATATTATAAAAACATTTAAAACATTTAAAAAAACAATTTAAAAACCCATGCACACCATTCATTACAACAGCGAGATCAGCAGCCCCAGGCCTGCCGGAAAAGCCAGGTCTTCACCGCTTTCCGGAAGGCCAATAGGATGGGGGCAGTCCGGATCTCAGGAGGTAACTGGTTCCAGAGGGCTGGGGCAGCCACAGAGAAGGCCCTCCCCCGCGGACCTGCCAGCCGGCACTGTTTAGCTGACAGGACCCGGAGGAGACCAACTCTGTGGGATCTTACCAGTCGCTGGGAGCTATGTGGTAGAAGGCGGTCTCGAAGATAACCTGGCCCTGAGCCATATAGGGCTTTAAAGGTAATAACCAACACCTTGAATGGTGCCTGGAGACCAATAGGAAGCCAGTGCAGCTCGCGGAGGATTGGTGTAATGTGGGTGTACCGAGGTGTACCCATAACAGCTCGCGCAGCCGCATTCTGGACCAACTGTAGTCTCGGAACACTCTTCAAGGGGAGCCCGATGTAGAGCGTGTTGCAATGATCTATCATATAGGGCTTTAAAGGTAATAACCAACACCTTGAATTGTGCCCGGAGACCAATAGGGAGCCAGTGCAGCTCGCGGAGAATTGGTGTAATATGGGTGTACCTAGGTGTACCCATAACAGCTCGCGCAGCTGCATTCTGGACCAACTGTAGTCTCCCAACACTTCAAGGGTGTAGCCCCATGTAGAGCGTGTTGCAATAATCTAACCGTGAGGTGACAAGGGCATGAGTGACTGTGAGGAGAGCCTCTTGATCCAAGTAGGGTCGCAATTGGTGCACCAAGCGAACCTGTGCAAAGGTCCCCCTAGCTACTTCTTAGAATTTGTGACGGCTTAGGTGGATGTTAAGGGGAAAAATGGAGA
>QLTV01002663.1:585478-600485 GCA_003457575.1 Thermophis baileyi
TATCATTTCTCTCTATAACACACCTGATACTAATCAATACTCTATCTCTCAACTACCTAAAGCCTATGCATGCTTACTCGGCAGTAAGGCTACTCTCTTTCAGTGGAATTTACTCCTAATAGATACGCATGATTGCAGGCAGATAGCTAGCTCCATTGTTTAATAGGCTGTAAGTAAAATTTCTACATTAACAAAATTTATACCTAAACAACAGAATATAGGAGCAAAAAAATCATAACAATAGTCTGAGCTATGCTTTTCTTCTTTAAAGGGAAGTACTACCCATTTTAACCAGACATTAAGACTCATTAGTTTGGAATACTAGTATGGCTTGCACTGAACCTTGACAGTACTTGTTTTCCTTACAAACTAGCTCAACTTTGTTTCCTTTAAATCTTGCTTTCGTTTCACACAGCCTGCTTCAGACCTAGAGCTCTGTTTTTAGGGAAAGAGAGTGGAGTGGGTGGGGCCTTTGGAAATAAAAGCACCATAAGAGAAAAGGGGAAAGGGTTCCAGACTCTGAGCCTTCCCCGAGCCAGGAAGCCCTCCTCATTCTCATTCTTCCCTTCCCTTCCCATTCCTGGCTCCTTGTTCCTCTTTTTTTCTTCCTCGCTTCCTTTTGCTTGAAGCTCCTTTCAGGGTAGGAGGGAAAACCAAATAAAAACGGGAAGGAGGCAAGGACAGAAAATGGTGCATGGCTGCAAAATAGTAGGAGGGCATTTTTCAGCTGCTTTCTGGGACTGAAAAGTTGAGGGGACCCAAGGAAGCAGCAACCAGCCGGGACTAAGACGACCCCAGCTCCCACCCCTCACCATCCCGCGCCGCCTTCTTTTTCTCTCCCCGCCCCCGCTCTTCTCTCTCCTGGGAAGAAGGGGACTAACCTTAAAAAAAAAAAAGAGCTGCCGCTGAGCAGAGAAAGGAGTAGCTGGGAAGGATGTTGCTACGGAGTTAAAACGATGGGAAAATTGCCCTTCCCCCAATCTTACCCCCACCCCTCTTTTTCTCCCCACCAGTTTCTTTTGGCTTTGGTTCCAGTGCCAAAAGAGAGAATTCTCTTTTGTTTGTGAAGTCCCCCTCCTTTTTTTCCACCCAGCTGGAGAAAGACGGGAGAGGGCTGCCGCTGCCCCTCTCAGCCCCAGTGCAGCAGCTGCATGCAATGCTGGCGGCTTTGGGAGATGCTAGCCCGGTGGGGAGGGGGGCATGGCCTGGCAAGCTTCGCAGCCACGCGAAGCACCACCAGGAGGCGCAGGAAGAGGCCACCCAGGTAGACTACACCCAAAGGAGGAGGCTCTCCGCCCCAGCTGCCTTATCAGCAGCGGCCCCGGTGCTCAGCACTCCCCTGCCAAGGTCCATGGGAGTCGTGGTCAGCCTGGAGTTCCCACTCCCCACCACCTCTCCCCTGTGGGTGCCGTTCACCTGGGCCAGCTCCTCTCGGCAAACAGCACAGTAGCGGACTCCACAGAGCACCCACATCCACACAGAGCACTGGTAGAAGATGGAGTGCTCACAGCGGCCCAAGGCCACCACCTCCAGCTCACCGCAGCACAGGATGCAGCTGCCCGGGCCCTCCGCGCTGGGCCTCCCCCCATCCCCACTGCAGTTGCAATGGCGGTGGCTTCGGGGATGCTAGCCCGGCAGGGACGGGGGTGGCAGCCTGGCAAGCTTTGTAGCCACGCGGCTGCAAAGCTTGCCGGGCTTCCCCCCTCCCCACCATGGCTGCAACAGTGGCAGCTTTGGGAGATGCTGGCAGGTGGGGAGGGGGCCGCCCAGCAAGCTTCATAGCCACATGGCTGGGAAGCTTGCCAGACTGCCCCCCATCCCCACCGTGGCTGCAATGCTGGCGGCTTCAGGAGATGTTGGCCCGGCAGGGGGGAGGCTAGCATGAATGCTTACCTGTGTGTAGGCAGGAGGAGGCAGTTCTGTGGATGCATGTGGCGAAGGCGAAGGCGTCGGAGCAGGGACCAGTTTGGGGGCGTGGCCAGCCAGCAGTCGCTACCGGTTCAGTGACCCTGGCCAAATCACCGCTACCAGTTCTCCCAAACTGGTGCGAACCGGTAGCAACCCACCCACCACTGCTCCAAGGTCCCTTCCAAATTCTATTCTATTCTATTCTATTCTATTCTATTCTATTCTATTCTATTCTATTCTATTCTATTCTATTCTATTCTATTCTATTCTATTCTATCCTATCCTATCCTATCCTATCCTATCCTATCCTATCCTATCCTATCCTATCCTATCAGTTTTAGAAAGACTGATGAGTGGCAAATAGAAAGCATGTGGTAGAATATGTAGCTGTGGAGACCTGAGTGATTACAAACCGTGTAATATATATTAGTAGTTTCAGCATGTCTCAACTCTTTCATTAATCAGCATGGGAAAGCCACCTTAGACACAGAAGCATTTGAACAACCCAAGAGAATGATAGAATGCAAATTGCATTCACAAGTCTTGCCCCCCCCCCTTTTTAGGTGTGTTATAATACAGAATAGATGCAAGCGGCCTAGTTTGCATTGTAATGTCAAGTCATAGTGAAGTGAACTGATAGTAAGGTTACACTGGTAAGGTTACACTTGGAATACTGCACCCAGTTCTGGTCACCACAATGCAAAAAAAAAAAAAAGATGCTGAAACTCCTAAAATGTGTGCAGGGAGCAGCAGCAAAAATGATTAAGGGTCTGAAGGCTAAATCATAGGATGAACAACTGAGGGAGCTAAGTATGTCTAGCTTATTGAAGAGAAGGATTGCGGGGACATGGTAACTGTCTCCTAGTGCTTGAGTGGCTGTTGGTTTATTCTCCAATGCACCTGAGGGCAGGACAAGAAGTAATGGGTGGAAGCTTGTTAAAGAGAGATCCAACCTAGAAGTAAGAAGACATTTTCTGACAGTGAGAACAATTAATCAATGGAATAGTTCGCCTTTGGGTGCTCTGTCACAAGGTTTTCAAAAATAAACTGGACAACCATTGACTGGGATGGTATAAGGCTCCTGCCCTGATCAGGGGGTTGAACTAGAAGACCCAAAGGTCCCTTCCAGCCCCATGATTCTATGTTCTATGCACTTTGTATGACTGGCAAGAGGGATAAAATCTTCCATCCAGAGATAAAAATGCCATGGCTGCCTTTGATTCAATTGGGATGTATAGGGATGTATAAGATTTGATTGCTCATTTCAAGGAAGCAAAGTCCTTGCCCTGTTTAGGACAACCAGGTTGTTATAGGATAAATCCAGGGGTGGGCTGCTGGGGGTTTGCAGGAGTTCGGGAGAACCTCTAGCTAAGATTCGGTGCAGTTCGGAGAACCCCCAAATCCCACTCCTGGCTGGCCCTGCCCTGCCCTGCCCTCCCCTCCCAGGAGTCCCCACATTTTGGATGCAGGTAAGTGCAGGGCGCGCGGGGAGGCTCGGGGAGGATGAAAAATGGGCCTACCGGAAGTTCGGGAAGGCTGGAAACGGGCCTGTTTCCGGCCTCCAGAGGGCCTCCGGAGCCTGGGGAGGCCATTTTCACCCTCCCTGAGGCTCGAGGAAAGCCTCCGGAGCCTGGGGAGGGCAAAAATGCCCCCCCACCATGGTGCAGGAGGCCAACTAGGCCATGCCCACCATGGCCACGCCCACCCAGCAACCAGGCAGAGAACCCCTTGCTAAAATTTTTGAAGCCCACCCCTGGATAAATCCATTCTCAGTCCTTCCTCCTTGCCACCTTTGCTTTAAAAGGAAAGCTGTGTGCAAATTTTTTCTTGCAATGGCTCAAACATCTTCCCTTCTTCTTTCAGAAATCTGCTTTGCAATGTTTCAGTGCCTCCCTACACCACACACACAATAAAAAGGCTCTTGGTTTTTTTAAGGGGTTTATTTCCAATTTCTCTTGACCGAGTTTCTCAAAAACATTTTGGTGGAAGTGGCAGAATGTGTAACTGTTGGTGTGGTTGTCTTCTGTTACATATTTTCCCATTACTCTGAAACTCCCTAGCTGCCTATCCAGTCTGCAAAACCCAAAAGGGGGGGATCCCTCTTGAGGTCTTTCCTTGGGATAAAACTAACCTCTGGGAAGATTTCTCTGGGAAGAGAGGAAAGCTACAGACCACTGGATAGAGAGTATCAGACCTGGGAGCCATCTTTTACCAGGTTGGTTAAGCAATTCCACGATGAGTACCCTGATAAGCCAAGGGGGGGGAAGAGGTGGTTAGGAGTATGATTTTAACCCCTTGTATTACTCATTCCAGGAGGTGTTCTCTTCTGAGGGGGGGGCAGCCTGTCACCTTTGGGCCTTCAGGCCTGCCACATTTTTCTACTGTGGGAAAATGGGAGGGGGGATTGTATGGAGTGTGGGTGGGTAAAATGGAACTTTGAGGAACCTCAAGTCTCGGAGTCTTATTGCATTGGGCTGGGGGTGTTACTTGGAACCCTGACATTGAGCTCCTCAGGAAAAGAAAAGAACTACACATTGACCAATTTATAACTAAATAAAGGTGCAAACATTGTTGAGTAAAAGCTGTGATACAGTCCTTTTGAGACTTATATGGTCCTCTTGAGACGGTGGAGCCTTGAAATGCATGTGGGGGAATAATGTCAGAAAATATGATGAACATTAGAAAAGTTATAAGTGCTAAACCTGCCCTTCATAAAATAAAGGGGTGCAAAGTTAATTCATGATTAATTTGTTTCACTTGTTTAAGTGAAACCTAAGGAATGTATAACATTGGGAATCATTAAAATGATAAAATATGGATTCTGACATGGTAAAGTCTCAGGAGGGTTGTATCTCATTCCTTTTCTCAATCAGTTATCACCTGGAAGGCATCAAAATCTACAATTTTCAGCTTGGGGAAAAGTTACCAGGTCCAATTCTGTTATTTAATGTCATTCCCATCTATCTAATTATCTTATACTCTATTTCCAATCCTTCAGGGAAGCAATGAAAATGACATTCTTGGTGCTTGTGTTGCAGGGTTAATACTGTGGGTAGACAGCAATCACAGTAAAATGTCTTCTTGTGAGTCTCATCATAATAGACATCCTTGAGTAGATATTACAGTGAAACAGGAAGCAACTATTTTCTGACAAGGTCATGTTAATCCTAGAGAACAGTGCTTGAATATGTTAACAGGAATCAATAACTAGCATGGATATAGTTGAAAGACATAAAGATAAGATCAGTTGGATATATAATTTCTTTGTAAATTAGAAACGTCTGCCAAATTTGGTGGGTTGAATAGAAGACAATATGAATATTAGCCAACAGAAAACATTTTGATTCAGTGACTTCTATAATTGAGTCCTTCCTTCCTTCCTTCCTTCCTTCCTTCCTTCCTTCCTTCCTTCCTTCCTTCCTTCCTTCCTTCCTTCCTTCCTTCCTTCTTCAACTCTCTCTGGAGAAAAATGAAGGGCAAAACTATGACTCTTAGATATCAGTTTAGATGGGAATCTATTAACATTTTATCCTGCTGTGTATCAAGAATCAGGTATAACCTTCTTGTTTTATTGATTCCCCAAAATGCTAGTCTCCAAACAAAGGCAGGATTTTAACATGAAAGAATTGTGATTTTGTGGAGAACTGTTATCTAGAAGCACAGATTTTTCAGGTTTCAAAGAAACAATAATAAACTTATGAGCTACTAAACCCTAAACACAAATTAGGATGCTAAAATTCAGTACCCAGAATCTCATTCCCCAGTACCCAGGATATCCATTGGTACAGAAAGTCAACCTTCTCCCCTGACAGAACAATCTACAGAACTTCTCTATATTCCTTTTATGACTTACCTGATGTTACAATTTTCTGATCTTTGAAAGAGACAGGAGAGGGACCCCAGTGTTGGATTTATTCTTTAAAGGTAGATGTTCTACCTTTGATGGGAAGTCCTCCTCCCATCCCATTTTGTGCCCTCCTCCAAAGGCCTCAGAATTGTACCACTCTTACAAAGTTTAACACCCTCTTGTCTTTAAAAGTATCCCTGAACCAGTGGTGGGTTGCTACCGCTTCGACCCGGTATGGCGAACCGGTAGCGGCAACGGTGGGAGGCTCTGCCCACCCGCCCAGACGTCATCAAAAAATGCTCTGCAGATGCACACGCAAAGCGCGCGCTCCCGTTCCCAAACTGGTAGCAAAGGTAAGTAGAACCCACTACTGCCCTGAACCCTTAAAAAGAATAAAAAGGATTAAACAATCAACACAGGTGATATTTCGTTGGTCTGCTTCCTTTCACATGAGCCTTAGAGGCATAAAGTAACAGAGATATTTCAATATGGTATTAAGGTAAAAAACAAAAACAAACAAACACCTTACCCACCACATTCTAAAAGCATTCTGCCTACTCTATTTCACTTAGTCTGACAGATTTCTGTTTTTTTCTAACACTGTTTTCTTCATAATGGATTTATAACATGACAGCATAGCACACATAAACTAGTTGAATCTTGAGTCATTTTGACACAAGGGGGGGGGTGTTTGTCAGGGGGGGGGGGAAGGCTGGTACTGCCTGCACTCCAGAGATAGTTGACAGTCTTAGAATTGATGTGTCCCTTTCTCCGGAGTGATCTGAAAACTCCTTGGGTTACATATTTTCTCTATCTCTAAAATAAATTATAAATGAATCTCTAGCATATGTCTGGCATGTGTCTTCAGCCCTGTGAAAATTGAACCATTGCCTGCCCCTTCAAAAAACGTATGTTTCTTCTACTTTTTCTGTATTTCATCTAACAAAAAAACCCAGAAATGTAAGTTGAATGGTAAGTATTAGATCAATACATATTCAGTCGAGTAGGCTGAGTTAGAACATAGAACACGGAATAACAATAGGGTTGGAAGGGATCTTGGAGGTCTCCTAGCTTTCAGCTGAAGGTAGATGGCTTTTCACTTGAATCACAGATATGAGTACATGACTGTTGGGGAAAAGAGATATAGCTCAGGGGTAGAAAGAAATGATTTTGGATGATATTCCATGAAAATGGTCCATACTCATTATTATCTGTGGTAGTATCTCTCCTAGACAGGTCATATATTCAAACCTATATTGGAAATACAATGAGGTCTGGGAGCATGTGAGATTGCATGACAGAGCAGTGATAAAAGAGTAACTGCCAGTATCATTAACTTTGCATTGCTCTAAATGAGATTACCAAACACCATCAAAGCCAGCAAGTGCATAGAACAAGGTGGGTGAGGAGATGCCTCATGAGAAACCATCAGCCCCTACCTCCCATTTAAGGTTCAGGAAGAAATCTCTAGCCAGCTCATCCTTAATTGTATTAGTCTCAGGGTAAAATGAAATTCCAGTACGTGATAATAACTTTTGATTCTGGATGACAGAAATCCAAAGCAAAATTTAAGTCAAGCTCTGGCAAAACTAATATGGCTTGACACCTATAATAAATTGTGCAAATTTAGGGAACCTTCATCATTCTTACTTTGTATTAAATGTCATTTTATGAGATGATGCATGCATGAACAGAGCAGGAGGATAGGGTGAATTATTGTCCACTAACAGGCAATGTTCCAGTATGTCTCTTGTCTTTCTGTTAGTTCTTGATCAATATTCCTTGAATTATTTCTTGCTTGCTCGATTAACAAAGTAAGACAGAAATTCTTTATTCATAATTTGGCTGAATTCCCTTTAGACTTCTATTTTACTTACACTGGCTGACAGAGACATGATCAACAGGATGGTCTGTTCCTGCAGAAGTTGCTTTTGTTTCCTTGCTACCTCTCTCTACAGCAGTGGTTCTCAACCTTCCTAATGCCACGACCCTTTGGCGCGATTATGTCATCACACTGCGACCCTTTGGCGCGATAATGCGGTGTCTCGGGTTCCTAAGACCATTGGAAATATGTGTTTTCTGATGGTCTTAGGCGACCCCTGTGAAAGGGTCATTCGACCCCCAAAGGGGTCGCGACCCACAGGTTGAGAATCGCTGCTCTACAGCTTCCTGCCTCTATTTTCTTACAGAGTCCCACTTCCTTACCTGAAGAATCATGACTGAAGACCCTGTGGAACTCTTGGGCTATTTATTGAATGAGAATGAGATAACTGAGGTAAAACTTCAGATAACTCTATTAGCTAGAGAAGAGTACTAGGGAAAGACATCACAAGAGTTCTCTCTTGGTTCGTTTTGTAATTTCTTTTTTTTTATTTGCTGAATTCAGAATTCATTTTTCCTTCTAACATTTAATTCATTAGGAAAGGGGAAGAGAGGGTAAAGGCTTTTAAAACAAATGGAAATCTCACCCCCTGCCAAACGTGCTTGAGACAGTAACACCTTACTGGAAAAATAACTATTTCTTTCTCACAAAAACCATTTGCTTCCGTGTTTGCTTTTACTTTTATGTACTGCCTCAATTCATACAGATTCCAGATGGTTTCCAGAAAGAAAAGCTATACATTCCCATAACCCCTCATAAGATATTAATTGCTCAATCAATTAATTGCTACAACAATAACCGATGGTCAGCTGGTACTGCCTATTCCTGGCCAAAGGATGGCTGAAATAAAATGATTTTCAGTGCCTTCTGGAATAAAGGAAGGGAACAGGACAGACATAGATATGGCCCGCAGATCCCCTTACTTCTCATGTTATTAGGATTCTTAGTATATATTTTCTAGATCAGACTGAGTGTTCACCCTCCTTTGCTCCATCCAGGTTTTGATAATGCAAGCTAGGTCTGAATTTTCATGCAAAGAAGCTTGCTAAACTTCAGCATTAAGCTGAACATTTTGAATGAGGAACATTTCATGACAGGAATATAATTGGACAGAAATCTAACTTTTCTCCAACTTCTCTTAAGAAATCTAATTCTCTCTCTCTCTCTCTCTCTCTCTCTCTCTCTCTCTCTCTCACACACACACACACACACACACACACACACACACACACACACACACACGCGCCTTACTTGAATAACAACCTCTAATCAACTCCAATGGATGGAAACTTTCTCTCAAGCTTTTAATGCTATCCTTTGCAGATGGCAAAGCAGAAGAACTGGATGTCTGAGGCAGGCAACGCACAGAATATCTCAAAGATTAGTATTTCTGAGCAGTTCTGAAACTAGTAGCAGTTCATGGTATTCACACAGGAGATACTGCTGTTTCATAAAATATGAAGGTGCTGCAGTAATCAGCTTTGCAAGTCCTCAGTAACTTGCTTAAAAATGCAACAATATTTCTGTATCATCATAAGGATGCATAATGATTGTTTTGCTGGAAAAAAAATTGCAATTTTTAGTTGCAATGGAACCGTGAATAAACAAACATACCCCACTGATGTCGAGAACGCTGATATTAGTGGAGCTCCTAGGAGAAGTACCAGCATTTCTCTAAAGCCTACTAATTTTCCATTTATTAGTTCAAAGATCAAATTCCACTGGAAAACTGAGTTCTGCTATGTGCCAAGGATGCTGGTCAATATCATTGTGTAACACTGCAGCATGAAGCTATTCTTATGTTCCTTTGGAAATACATAGAATTTGGAAAGGACTCGGAGGCAAATGTACAAAAAGCCCAGGAACAGTGGCAGCTGGCCCTAAATCAGAATAGACCTGCTGATTTTGCAGGTTGTAATCCAGCATTATTTTGATGAAATACAGCTGGCGACAGAACAGTACAGTTAGATTACCAAAGGTGACTAGAAGCCATCTGGCACCATATTGGAACTGTGTTCAGGTCTCAAGGGATGATGGTTGTTACTCTCCACACATACACTGTAGCAAAAATGAAGTGACAATCTGCAGAAATGCGACAAAATATCCATGAACAGATGTGAAATAAGGGGCACTCTAAGCACTATTTACTTGTGGGAATCTAGCATCTTTCATGCATGCAGTTTCACATAGCCATCTAATACCCTACACCCGTGATGGCGAACCTATGGCACGCGTGCCACAGGTGGCACGCGGAGCCATATCTGCCAGCACGGGAGCCACTGCCATAGATCAGCTCCAGCACGCATGCACACGCTGGCCAGCTGATTTTTGGCTGGCCACGCCCCCTCCCCTCCCAGGAGTCTCCAGTTTTGAGGTAAGTAAAGAGCTCGCGTGGAGGCTCTGGGAGGGTGTTTCTGGCCTCCGGAGGGCCTCTGCGGGGGGGAGAGGCCGTTTTTGCCCTCCCCAGGCTCCTAGAGAGCCTCTGGAGCCTGGGGAGAGTGAAAAACAGGCCTTCCAGTCCCACTGGAAGTTGAGAAACGGGCCATTTCCGGCCTCCATAGGGCCTCTGGGGGAGTGGGGAAGGCTGTTTTCGCCCTCCCCAGGCTCCTAGAAAGCCTCTGGAGCCTGGGGAGGGCGAAGAATGGGCCCACCATGCCATCGCGTGCCAAAAGTGGAGGTAGCATGGGGAGGGGGATCGCGCATGCATGCATGCATGGGGGAAGGGCACATTGAATTATGGGTGTGGGCACATGCATGCGCAACCCCCCCCCCGTGCTACCCCCACTTTTGGCACGTGACGGCAAAAAGGTTAGCCATCACTGCCCTACACCTTCTTGAATCATTTCTTTCTAAATGTACTTCTGGCCTTTGCCATTTTGATCCATGCTTCCTATTTCAATCTAGTCGGTGAAATAGACCTCTCTCTGGCAACCGCTTCCTTCAATGTTACCTACATTTCTGTTCTTTTTTTTTCTCCTTATATCAATGTTCATTAAACGTTTCCCATTTTAACTTATTAAGGTGATAGAAAACAACGTAATGTTCTGAAAATTGTATTTCTCATGCAGGTTGACTGTGCCAGTTTATGAGCAATTTCTCTCAATTTCTCCATTGGATTTTCCTGATCCACATCTAGATCAGTGATTTTCAAAGAGAGGTTCAAGAAATATTATTTATTTATTTATTTATTTATTTATTTATTTATTTTATAAAATTTATATGCCGCCCAACTCCCGAAGGATTATGGAGGTTCACCTGGTGGTCTGTTATAAACTCCTTACATTCATGAGCCAGAGCTTTCTCAGTTCTTTCAAGAGCTAGCTTGTCATTTCAGCTCCATCTCTCCTATAAGAATTGACACTCAGCTGGCAACTAATAGTCTCAATCCTTGCTCATCCACTACCACCACCATTATCACCACCATTAAGAGCCGAGGTGGCGCAGTGGTTAGAGTGCAGTACTGCAGGCTACTTCAGCTGACTGCTAGCTGCAGTTCGGCAGTTTGAATCTCACCGGCTCAAGGTTGACTCAGCCTTCCATCCTTCTGAGGTGGGTAAAATGAGTACCCAGATTGTTGGGGGCAATATGCTGACTCTGTGAACCGCTTAGAGAGGGCTGTAAAGCACTGTAAAGCGGTATATAAGTCTAAGTGCTATTGCTATTGCTATCTAAGTGTCAGCTGGTTTACATGAATGGATTGATGGCTGAAAACTAGTTCACTTACAGCATACAAGTGATAATGCCAGGATCACTATGAGCATGAACATTCAGAAAGGGTAGCTATTGACTGTGAGTTCCTATGCACTGTGCTAACTGGAATGATGATTTTTTGCTCAAGCAACTCCAAAAGAAGGGGAAATACAATGATGAATATCTTTAAAAATGAATCTTATTGGGCTGAAGATTTATTTATCTCATCCCCTTAGTAGTCATAAATTTCTACCGTACTGAAGAACATTTTTGACCAGCAAGATAGAAGAAAAAGTTGTTCTTATGGCATGGGATACATTGAAATAATTCAAATAGTAAATAAATGCTTATTTTGGCTCTTTCTTTAATAGAGACATAAATAAACAAATAAAAAGCCTTTTAAAATTAAGGAGACAGAAAGGCATCTACAGATGCAATCCAAATGATGATCTACTTACCAGAAACTTGTGAACTCACCTGCTCTAAAACATAAAATAATATGGTTCTGTGTGCATACCCCACTTTATTTTCTGCACATTTATTTAATGGTCCACAATTGTGGAAACATTTGAGAAACTTCATCCTGGAGAGTGAGTGTTCCAGGATAGTCTTTTCAGGAACTGCTTGTGATAAACGTGAGGAATAAATTGTTATCAGAAAAGTTTCATTTTGGATACAATTCATAGACATGTGGCAGAGGTACTCTTATCATAAAACTGTCATTCCTGGAGATTTCTGAAGAGAGGGTATACTTTTTTTAAACCAGCTGAAGTCTGTAATCATTCTTGGTTACTTTTATGTTATTATTAGAATGATATGTAAAGATTGATATTACTTGTTCCAGCAATGGTTATTTGAATGTTTAACTGTTCAAGGTCTGGAAACTTTCTCTATTGACATAATGCAGGGATGTACAATTTCTGATCCTGAGAGCCACATGATGGGGATGGGGATGAGAAAGGAGTTGCACATTATGCATGTATGAACCCACTTTTACTTCCTCCCTCTTTTTTCTGGTGCAAGAGCACTTATCACTCTTGTGTCCCAGTTGCATGCTGGAACACAAGAGTTAGGACACAGGAAAATGTGGAGGTGGCAGGTACAACCCCCTAATCCAGACAAAAATGGATAACTTGCACCAAAGATACTAAGGGGGTTGGGGAGGGTGCGTGGGAGCATGGAAAAGTACATAGGGATGCACAGAGATATATAAAAAGATCTGCATGGATCAGGGAGTGCATGTGGGTTGCAGGAAGAGTACTCAGGGGTGCATGAGTGACATGAGGGCAGAGGGACTGGGGAGGTTGCACAGATGGGGGAAACTTACCTGAGTAACTTGCAACATTCTTGTCAGCTTCCCCGTTGCTAATGTTCCCTGTAAGCTTCCCACAAGCAAAAACTTTGCTTGTGGGAAGCTGGCGTGTGCAATCACAATCAAATTTACTGTTCCTGCCAGTTTTTCCATTTGCGGAGTTGTGGGGCGCATTGGAAATGATGATCATGTGGCTACATCAGAATTGGTGGTGATGAAACAGCAGGAGTGCTGTAGTGCTGAAGCAGCCACAACTTCTCAAAATTTAACTCTCACTGAAATAATGGGTCCTGGCATTTTATAAATAAGCCTATTTAATATAAATTGGTTGGAAAAAACCAATTGTTATGGTTAATGTAACCTATTATGTACTGTTTTGCCCAATTGAAGGTTACAAACAGACACAAGAGTTTTAGTAGTATATAGATATATATATTGCCAGTGGAGTGGCATGGTGGCCTATCGGTGAAGATGCTTGCCTCCCACTTGGAAGGTTGAGAGTTCAATCCTAGGTAGCGGTAGATGTTTCTCTTCTAGGGCTCAAAGAAAAACTCTGCATGGCATCAGGAAAAGCATCCAGCCAGAAAATGCTCTGCTCCATCTAGTCTCCCCGACTCTATCCCAAATTAAGGGATTACAGGGTCATAAAAAAGGGAGTTTATAGATATATATTGTCAACTTTGCCATTTCTCCATATTCTCCAGATTTTGAACTCCCATTATATCATACACAAGGTTTCTCTTTTCAAGCATTGTGCCAATTTTTTTCTTGCAGCATATATTTGAGTAATTTTTTTCTTGCAGCATATATTTGAGTAAATTGTGATCAGTCACCTTCAACTTCTACTCAGTATAGGAATCAATTCCCACTGAAAAAATGGATGCTGCTGTTTTTAATTTTAGCATAAAATCCAGTTTTTATTAGAAAATTAGTTCCTAATGGTTCCACCAGTGGTCACCAACCTTTCATTATCACTGAGAGCATTTACCAATCCATTGTAAATTCTATGCAGAAAAGAACAAAGCAAGGAAAAGGTAATGTTTCAAGAATTGTAACAATAATTGAAACCCATTTTCATGCCTGGCATGTGAATGATCATGGATCTGAATGACTGCTTTAATGTTGACTCTTAAGAAACAAAAATGCCTCCTGGCATTTTATACAATTTAGATTGTTTCACTCAAAAGAAAGAAGTGGCTCAGGGAAAGAGCTAACAGTCTCAAAAGGTCCCTTAAAACAAAACAAAAAAGTTCAACCAGTTCTTGCCTTTCATACTTTTTCACTAATTAGAAAACAAAAGGTTGCTCAAAGTTAAACCCAAGCAAGTTTAAAACAAATGAAATGAAATCCTTCTTTATTGACAATTTGTTCCCACTGCTTGTACAAACAGGGACAAGTTATCCCATAGCATTCTTGCTTTAAAAAAAAAAAGCTGGATAATTTTATGATATTACATAACAACTTTACCCAGCTAAGGTTGAGTTACTGTTTATTGTGTCTCTTAGATATTATCTGTTCTGTTATTTTATATGTGGCCTAAGACAATTCATCTTCACTCAATGCAGGCCAGGCAAACCAAAAGATTCCCATGATGTAGATGATATTTATTTATTTAAAAACAATTATATAGACACCCATTTTATAACCAACTCTGGGCAGCTTCCAAACAAGAGTTAAAACAGAATAAAAGCCATATTAAAACTATAAAACTAAACACAATAAAAATATTAATAACAACAAAAATCTGGTGCCAAGTCAAATCTATTCTTATACCAGTGTTGAAGGGAAAAACCCTGCCTTATAGCAAGTCATCAAAAAAATAAACAACCCTTCACTTATAGTTTTGGGAAGAATTGGAATGCTTAAGCTATACCACTTAAAACAACATCTTTGGTTTCAGTCCCAGAAGGAAGCACTGTGTCTTGCCCCAACATCAAAGCAAAATTGTCATTTTTTGTTTTTTGTTTTGTTTTAAAGTCAGAACACTCATATGAACCACTTCAGGTGGTTTGAAATGTTTTGAATCTACCTAGAAATGACTTGGAGCACAGACCCTTGATATTACAAATGAGACAATGGAGAGGACTCTCTAAATCAAATAGTCTCTTTGAGTCTTGAGACCGTACTTTTAAATATTATTGTGACCTCTGAGGGTGGAGCCATGTAAAACATTAATGGATCACTGAAAATTAATCATTTAATTGCAAAATTCTCTAGTAGGCTCTGGATATTTCTAATCATCTGCTACTCATTAGTTTAGATTCTATGGGCCTTTTTCTTTTAAAAATTACAGAGATAGATGACAGACAGACAGATAAATAGATAGATAATAGATAGATGATAGATAGATAGATTATATATATATATA
>QLTV01002663.1:622892-661984 GCA_003457575.1 Thermophis baileyi
CCTCCATAGACCACTTATCTCAACCCGAGAAGGCGAGCGGAGGCACCTACCAGGAACTAGGGAGCTCGAATGAAGCCGACCGGGACCAGAGGACTGTGAGATCGAATCTTCAGCCGCCATGCCTGGAGGCCGGTTCCAGATTTTTCCACAGGGTGAGGACAGAGCAACACAAGCCATGTCCACGCTGAGCGAAGACTCCAGAGAGACTGAATCGCGCAGGCCCAGTAGGACCTTACGGCGGCCCGCCTATTTGCGCGACTACGTCACCCACACTAATACTGGATTGGACAATTGCTGAACTAAGAGGTGAGGGGTGTTGTGTACCGACTTAATGAGCAGGTATTTGCATACCCGCCGCTGATTGGGTTAAATCAGTAGCGGGGAGTTTGAAGCGTTGTCACTGGCCAAGCTGGCTGCGGGGAACTCCATAAAGGCGGCTTCCCTGCCGCCAGCCGCCAGTCTGCTGTAGTTAGTGCTAGCCGTTAATAAAGTGCTGAACGGGTCTTCGTCTTGGCTGTTATTCCCGCGCCTATCTAACAATGACCATAGTGGGGCATGGGTCATCTAGTGTTTACTAAAGATGGTAAAATAGCTGGAGACATTTTAAGAGGAACAGATGCTGATAAAAATGCTGAGTAGAATGTGTAAGCGACTTCAAATAATGCTTTTGAGAATGGGAGGGCACTCCCCTTCCCCACAAACCTGTTATATTTGTGAGTGGAGGTGCTGTATTTAAGACGGCCCTCATGACACCCACAGAAAGAAATAAAAATATCACTGAACATTCTCCCATTTAGAAAGCTATGAGAAAAATAAGCATTTTGATGAGATGAATGTTCTGGTTTTGTTTTGTTTTTAGAAAACACTATTCACATTTTTTTCAGCTACCTTTAGTGTCATTTCCCCCTGACATCTGTTTATTTATTTATTTATTTTATAAAATTTATATGCCGCCCAACTCCCGAAGGACTCTATATGCCTCCCCCCCTATTGCTTCTGTATTCTTTTTGAGCTCACCTTAGATGTAAGCCAATCTAGAATCACCCAGCCTTTTGCAGTAAATCAGATTTGACTATAGGATGACTAAGATTGCAGAAATCACTCTGCGTTAGCATTATATGCATTATTTGCTTGCTGGTAATCTAACATTCCTCATATTTTAATGCTTTTTTTAATGAAAGGTGGGGGGAAGACCAAGGACATTTTCTTGTTTTATGTATAATCTTCCCTGACACCTGCAGCCTGCTAAAGCAGATGCATTTTTTATACACTAGTTTTGTACCACAAATATTTGTATTATATTTTTATTACCAGATTCTGTGAATTATATGCTTGTTCACACCATGATAAATTCTGATTTGACAGTTTTACCCGTCTGAGCAGAAATATGGGAGATATCGTTTTGACCTCTTTAGTGATGATGTTGCAGCCAAGCACAAGTGAAGACGTTTATGAATAAGAACAAGAAAGAGCAGTATAAATGAATAGCTAAGCACTTTATGAATATGTGTGGGCAAATTGTCATAAAGGGAGCTGTTTTCTGTTTTCTATAAAACCCTGGAAAATGTTTCTTCAAGATTGTGACTCAACTCTGCTCAGCCTCAGTCCTAGTCAAAAGTTGCTGTAACAAAAGTCTCTTCTATTGTGGGCATTTGTGATTCAGAAACATGCTGCTTAACCAACAGGGCTCAGATCAAACTCACTTGCGATATATTTGCAAGCAAAATGTTTTTTCAAGCCACTCAGCACTGTTTGTAGCAGTCACAAATCACCAGCTCTACTTATTACAGACTCAGCACACTTAATCTTTCTTCTCAGTCAACAAATTAGCAGAAACTTTATGCATTAGCAAAAGCAACTGAAGCCTGAAGCATGTAGATCATGTCTTCTCCAGGATGCTGGATTATTACTTTTTAAATTGCTCACGTTTGTAATATCATTTCATTATCACTGAGGAACAAAATAAGTAAATAAATTGGTCATAACAGTTTTGGAAAGGGAATCAATAAGCTAACAGAGATGACTTCAGAAACCTTGATTTGACTTAGTCTAGTCTTTGTATGTTTCCAAATAAATTTAGAGGAAAATAACAAAACTCCAGAATTATTATCTAGAATGGATAAAGGTACTTCAAATTTATGTTGGAAATGAGTACAACATGAAGTGACATTTTATCATAACTGGTGAATTTGTAAAAAAGCCAAAAAAAAAAAAGGATTCAAAAATATACACTGATATAAAGAATTTTAAAGACTGAAACCAGAACTTTTTTCTGCTAGGACTAATGAACAGACAGTTAGAAAAGAGTAATACAATATTACTTTTATATACGAACACCACTGCAAGACTATTTTATGCGTAAAAATAGGAAGGCTCTGAAATACACATAATGAAGCAGTGGTTGGTGAAGATGACAGAAGCGGCAGAGATGGTTTAGCTGGTTTGTTTAGAGAAAGATGAACAATTTTTCATTTTGCTGAAAAAAAGGAAAACTTTAACTTTTTTTAACTTTAACTTTTATTTGTATTTCTATGCCGCCCAACTCCCAAGGGACTCTGGGCGGCTTACAGCAAATATAAAACTTATTAAAATATAAAAAGCATTATTTAAAAAAAATACATAATAAAAAGCATTTAAAAACAATTAAAAACCCATACACAACTTTTCATGGCCGGATCTCGCCAAATTGCAGAAGCGAGATCAACGGCCCCAAGCCTGCCGGAACAGCCAGGTCTTTACCGCTTTCCGGAAGGCCAACAGGGTGGGGGTAGTCCGGATCTCAGGAGGTAACTGGTTCCAGAGGGCCGGGGCAGCCACAGAGAAGGCCCTCCCCCACTGGCCCGCCAGCCGGCACTGTTTAGCTGACCGGGAAAAAAATCAGCTGGTGATTTTTTTAATTTGTTTTATTTATTTATGGAATTTATATGCCACCCGTCTCACTGCTGAAGCAATTTATAGAACTTATGATTAGATAGAGCAGATTATGGAAAGAAGGAAATTAAGATGTAACCTTAGAATGAGAGAGTAAAATATAAATGTATTAATAACTGCTGTCAGAAGTCCCTTCCTTCCTTCCTTCCTTCCTTCCTTCTTCCTCCCTCCCTCCCCCCCCCCCCTCCTCTTCCCTCTTCCCTCTCCCCTTCTCTCTCTCCCCCCTTCTTTTCCTTCCCTGGCACTTCTCCAATTTCTCAATGGCTTGGACACTCACCAGACATTGCCCACCCTCTTTCCAATTGGTGACAGTCTCCAGGTGTTGGACTTCAGGTGGAAACCTCCATACATTATGAGGAGCTTCCAGTCTTCAAATCACCAGCTTCTATGTCCTTCTTTGGTCAGTTCACTGTACAGGCAAGATATTTGAAGATTAGAGAGGTATACATGTTGATGGCATGGATCGTGATCTTCCTATTGAGCTGGCTCTTCAGGACCTGTATTATGCCTTGGTGGTACTTGGATGTTGCTGTATTTCTTGCCTCCTCACCATGTTTCTCATGTGATGGTGGGATACCAAAGTAGTTGTAGCTGGTCTGTATGTGTGCTATGTGGTTGCTGGTACAACTACCCCATCAATTTTAACTATCTTCCCTCTCTTTATTACCATCTGGAGACATTTGCATTGTTTTTCTACGATTGAAAATTTCTTGAATAATGTGTGTACGTGTACACACACACACAGACAGAGAGAGAGAGAGAGACAGAGACAGAGAGAGAGACAGAGAGAGAGACAGAGAGAGAGAGAGAGAGAGAGAGAGAGAGAGAGAGAGAGAGAATAACAAAACCGTCTACCGTGGACCTTACACGTTTCTTAAGAGGTCCCTAAGGGGGCGTGCATAAGTGCACCAGCGTGCCTACCGTCCCTGTCCTACTGTACCCATTTGTATGTACTCATTTTATGTGTTTATGGCTATGTTTTGCTTCTTTATATCCATTTATTTGTGCCATTTTTTCATGTGTCCTGTTTCCTTGCACTTGTTGACAAATAAATAAATAAAATAAATAAAATAAAATAAAACCACAGTGAAGCTTCTTTAAATCTGCATTTGGTTTGCCTGGGAAACTTTCTTTCTTTAACTTTCTTCTTATACTGCAGTTATCACTGGCATCTGGCCATACTTTTATGCCGTATTCTTGTATCTCAGTTTCTGAGGCCTATCATCTGAACTCCTCAAATGTCTCACTCTTAAAGGAATGGATTTATCTGACAGGGTGACATTTCCTTCATTCTACTTCTTCTATGGTCTATGCATTCTAAACATCACAAGTGAAATTCCCTCCAAACTGTCTTTTTTGTAAGGCTTTTCGATAAATGCAGAATATATACGAAATTACTATCTGTATAACAAGGGAAGGCACATCAACATTTAGAGTTTATGGATTTTCTGAAAGATCAGTATAAAAGTTATTCAAAGGAATGCTCAAATCTGGAGAAGAAGCTGTACAACTTATTCCACTGGGCCCTGAACTCATGTCAATGTCTCAGTTATTCTGAATGTTTTGCAGCAAATGGCAGAGGATTAACATATGAGACAGAACACATCTGAACAGTCTTGTGACAACTAAGAGACTAAAAGGATTTCCCTATGAGGCTTAGTTGTGAAATCATATTGCCTTATTTCCTGAATTTTATAAGAAATTCAGGCAGTGACAGCTTCCATTTGTAAGCCTCCCATCAAGTCTGCTGTCATTTTTTCTCTCTCTCACTAGAGATTACTAAAATTCTGAGAGGCAGATTCTATTTACTGTTTCAGTTCAGAGATTATTCAATCAAATGAATCAAAGGGAAATGAGGATATGTACATTAGGGGAAAATGTAAGTCAAATAGAATAGAATGGAATAACAGTTGGAAGGGACCTTGGAGGACTTCTAGCCCAACTCCCTGCTTAGGAGGGACCATTTCAGACAAATAGTTGTCCAATCTCTTCTTAAAAACTTCCAGTGTTGGAGCATTTACAACCTCTGGAGGCAAGTTGTTCCACCGATTAATTGTTCTGTCAGGAAATTTCTTCTTAGTTCTAGGTTGCTTCTCTCCTTGATTAGTTTCCATCCATTGCTTCTTATCCTGACTTCAGGTGCTTTGGAGAATAGTTTGGCTCCCTCTTCTTTGTGGCAGCCCCTGAGATATCAGAACACTGCTACCATGTCACCCCTAGTCCTTCTTTTCATTAAACTAGACATAACCAATTCCAGCAACCATTCTTTATATGTTTTAGCCTCCAAATCCCCTAATCATCTTTGTTGCTCTTCTCTGCACTCTTTCTGCAGTCTCAACAATGCCGTACCAAGGCATTATAAAGTGGTATTAACACTTCACGTGATCTTGATCCCTCTGTTAATGCAACCTAGAACTGTATTGGCTTTTTTGGCAGCTGTAGCACACTGCTGGCTCATATTTAAATGATTGTCCACTAGGACTCCAAGATCCCTCTCACAGTTATTACTATTGAGCGAGGTACCACTTACACTGTACCTGTGCACTTTGTTTTTCTTGCCTAAATGTAGGACCTTACTTTTTTCACTATTGAATTTCATTTTCTTAGATAGTGCTCAATGTTCAAGTCTATCAAGATCCTTCTGTATCTTAAGCCTATCTTCTAAAGTGTTGGCTATTCATCTGCAAATTTGATGAGTTCCCCATCTATTGCCTTGTCCAAATCATTGATGAAGATGTTGAATAGTACTGGGCCTAAAACAGAGCCTTGGGGTACCCCACTGCATACTTCCCTCCATGTAGATGCAGTTCCATTGAGAACTACATGTTGAGTGCAGTTGGTCAGCCAGTTACAAATCCATCTGGTGGTGATGCTGTCCAACCCACATTTTTCTATCTTATCAAGTAGTAGGTTGTGGTCTACTTTATCAAATCAAATGCCTTACTGAAGTCCAAGTAAATTATATCCACAGCATTCATCTGGTCAACTAATTTTGTCAAAGAATAGAAATCTTATACAGTTCCCCCCCCTCCAATTTTGGTAGGCAAGTTATTATATTCTAAAATTAAAATTGAAAAAATTAGAAATCACAAATCAACAGATCAACTCATCCCCTATTATCACTCTTTCAGCCAATAGTAAGAAGGGATATGTACCATCGGAACTGAACAATGTTCCCCAAAATGTCTATGGAGTTTCTTAGTCATCCAGGTCATGGTTGTCCCAAAGGTGCTTTTTCAAAAGACAACTGGACTTTCCTTGTTGTTGCTTGCAGACATTTCTTCAGTTCTTCAAGAGAAGCATCTTGGATGAGAAGCAATATGTTTTCAAATAAAAACAAAGAAAGTCCAGTTGTCTTTTGAAAAAGTGCCTTTTGGGCATTCCCCCCAAATTAAACAAGGGAGTAAGGTCTAAATAATTATTTGCCCACTAAATACATTGAAGCCCAGGATTAATTTTTCTTAACCAATTGTTGATGTAATAAATGTGTTTGTGATACCTTCTTGAATGGTTTCACTACCACATGAAGATCTTGGCCCAACCTAGTCAGTCTAATAAATCAAAGGTCTGATCTAGTCTGGAGGAGCATCTGCCCAAACATTCCTATAAAGTTTACCCATAACTAGGACAAATCCTCCTCCGTTGGAGGGCACAGCCTTTCAGTAGCTTGCCGAAGAGTTATTTCAACAAAGCCATTTTGAACTAAGGCATCACCATCTGTTCTTGTTCCTAATTACAAATGGAATGAAAAGAGAGGGGCAGACTATAATTCACTATTGTACTATAAAGTGGGGGGGGGGGAACGGCAAGGAATAAGAAAGCAATATAAGCACGCGACTATCTTAAGGAAGTCTGTTCCTGTTACACTACAGTCATGTTTCCGATACAAATCAGGGATGAAACTGCTCTCTTGAGAGAGAGAGCCAATTTCCTTTGATAGTGATTTGTTACAAGGTTATCAGAAATTGAATACAAATAGGTTTTACAGTCAGTATGCGGGTGACACCTCTTTCTGGTGTCTGTCAGCTTCGTTCAAGAGCCTTGCCAGTAGAATTATTGCACAAGAATTAATACAAAGAATCTGTTTGAAGCTATAGTTTGGGAGCACATGATGCAGCTGCTTTCTTGAAATCAAAGGAGTCAAGGTGAGGTCAGTGTCTAAATAAGACACCCCTTAAAGCTTCTTTGTATATTGGGTTATACGGAAGAAATGAAGCTATATTAATGGTTAAAGGCTGGAGGATTTGGAAGTCCTTGTTAGAACTGTAGATACCTTGGAATGCTCATTTCCATCCTCCAAGATGGTGCTGGAGAACCAGGTCTGGCAGATGACCACATTAAGATTCAAGCAAAACCTTGTCACCATCAGAAGATAGTGGCATCTGCTAAGGAGACTGGTCCCACTGGTCCAATCCAGAGGTGGATTCCTCCCGGTTCAGACCGGTTCTTTAGAACCGGTAGTAACTTGGTGGCCTGGGTCGCTAGAACCGGCAGCGACCCAGGCCTGCCACGCCCCTGAACTGGCTCTTTCGGCAGCGCCGTAGGTGCCGCCATTTTGTTTTTCGCTTCTGCACATGCGCAGAAGCTTTTTTAAGCACTGCGCATGCGCAAAGCGCGCCCGCACGGCACCCCGCTGAGTGAACCGGCAGCAAAGAAAAGAAGAACCCACCCCTGATCCAATCCCACCAGCTTAAAAGATCAGCAGGGAGACAACTCTTGCCAAAGTAGCAT
This sequence comes from Thermophis baileyi, assembly GCA_003457575.1. Lineage (NCBI taxonomy): Eukaryota > Metazoa > Chordata > Lepidosauria > Squamata > Dipsadidae > Thermophis > Thermophis baileyi. The sequence continues at coordinate 630,555 of QLTV01002663.1, forward strand.
CTATTTATGAGCATATGTGATGGCTAAAATAAACAGCAGACAGATGTCTTGATTTTCACACATACACATGCATAATTCTTTTTCTGTTCCATGGACATCTGTAAGATACATTATAGTACACACACACATGCACACGCTTGAACATTGAAGCTAACTTATAAAATGTGCACATTCTTATTTCCGTGAAGCAGCATAACTTTTATAAAAAGACTTCTATAAAATTCAACATCTAAAGAGCCGAGGTGGCGCAGTGGTTAGAGTGCAGTACTGCAGGCTACTTCAGCTGACTGCTAGCTGCAGTTCGGCAGTTCAAATCTCACCGGCTCAAGGTTGACTCAGCCTTCCATCCTTCCGAGGTGGGTAAAATGAGGACCCAGATTGTTGGGGGCAATATGCTGACTCTGTGAACCGCTTAGAGAGAGCTGTAAAGCACTGTAAAGCGGTATATAAGTCTAAGTGCTATTGCTATTGCTATTACTATTGCTATAGGGGTTCAATGACAAGAATATTGATTCAGTAATGAAGGGTTGTCTGCGCTTTATAGTATTTTAAGCTTAAGCATTAGAAACTAGAAAATCTAGATTTTTTTAAATTTAATTTAATTTATTTTGTAATCCTATAAACTACCATTGAATTTGTGGATTCATTCATTCATTCATTCATTCATTCATTCATTCATTCATTCATTCATGTGTCCACCATCTTATACAAGTGACTCTGGGGGTGGGCAATGCCTGTCGGCTGCCTGCAATTTGGCAGTTCAAATCTCAGCAGGCTTAAGGTTGACTCAGCTTTCCATCCTTCCGAGGTGGGAAAAATGAGGACCCATATTGTTGGGGGCAATATGCTGACTCTGTAAACCGCTTAGAGAGGGCTGTAAAGCGGTATATAAGTCTAAGTGCTATTGCAATTAATTAATTGATTAATTGATTAATTGATTAATTAATTTGTTCATTCGTTCATTCGTTCATTCGTTCATTCGTTCATTCGTTCATTCGTTCATTCGTTCATTCATTCATATTTATTAGCCACTGCAAGCAAAAATAACTCACAATGACTCACATGGAAAATTGCATATATAACAATAAACTATGTAAAGAAACCCATACAACAACCCCCTCCCACAACAACGCAACACATTTTCAATTGATGATATCTACATTGCATCAAGAATAATAATATGAAAACTATGGATCATGGCCATGTATATCATTTAGCAAAAGTTGAGTAATATCTGCAAACTATTTTGTAAACCTAAAGTAGGGGAGTTTTTGGAGGGGGGGCACTATTGACAACATCATTGACCAAAGGCTTTCTTTTTGCAAATTAGAAGAATCTGTCATGTTGTAACTGAAATACAGAGATCAAGAAAAGAGGAATACAACAGAAAGGAACTTCATTTAATTTCAGATGGTTGACATTTTCTATACAGTTTTGTAAATACCTTCAAAATCTCCATGATGTAATAAAGAATTAGAACATCAGTGTGGATACACATATGAATAGATACAAAAATATGCCAATTTCTTTTGTCCTATAGGAGAAGCTGGTGTGGACATAAAAAAGAAGTGTAACTTCTAAACCTGATTATTTTATTGCTAACCTGACATTGTATCAACAAATAAATAATAATGGTAATACTCTTGCCTGGTGTAATGACATAATTGTTACACTAGAAGTTATTGTACTGCAATTGAACCCAGCCATTCAAGAGAATTCTGCTACACTAGGATATGGCCACCCATTTCTAGCTATTGTTTCAACAAAGTTTAGTGGAAAACAGTTATGGTATAAGAAGGGGTCTTGATTTTGTATAATATGTTCAGGATAAGGAAAACAGATTATACCACAAACAATGCAGTTTTATATTGGCCATCTTCATGGTATTTTTTTTATTTATTTTGCCATTCTGTATTCACTTATGCTCTATCGACAATGTAGAGTTTGAGAAAATGGTATAAGTCAGGTTTTTTACACTCTTATTGCTTCTATGCATGTTTATCACCTGATGATTGCAATTTACGCTTTGTATGTATGAATGAGCCATTGTTATATTATTATGGAATTTTCACATTAACCCATTTGGTACTTTAAATGGAGTTCAGTCATTCAGCAGGCAGCTGTCATCAATTTATAGTAACTGTAAAAAGATAAGTAGTTAACATGTTTATATGAATTAACACTGACACAGTAGCGTATGACAGACAGAATTGACTGTTCTTTCTATGCCTAAAGGCAATATTTGTCTCTGAGAATGGAGAAAGCTCTTCTTTCTGCAGTTTATACATAGAGCTTTCTTCAGAATATCCCATTAAAGCTACCTTCCAAAGACAGAAGACTGCTTACCCCAACCAGCTGTTCTCATGATGTCTTAGACATCAGCAATAACATAATCAAGTTTGGAGATTATCCATGAGATTATCAAATTAGGATGACTGATACAAGGAAGCATTTACCATATAAAAATATTAAAATATCACAACATGTTATATCTGAGAGTTAGCTGGAGGGTAAGAAAACTACAGTCTTTAAATTCCTTAGTTTTCAACTTTCTGACTATTCAAGCTTCTAACTCAGACATCTTTTATCAGAAACAGACCTTAGAAGAAAGTACCTTTCCCCCCCAAAAAAATCCCTATAGTCTATACCAGTGGTTTTCAACCTTCCTAATGCTGCAACCCTTTGGCGCGATGATGTCATCACGCTGCGACCCTTTGGCGCGATAATGCGGTGTCTCGGTTCCTAAGACCATCAGAAATATGTGTTTTCCGATGGTCTTAGGCGACCCCTGTGAAAGGGTCGTTCGACCCCCAAAGGGGTCGCGACCCACAGGTTGAGAACCGCTGGTCTATACTGTCCTAGTCTTGTCCTTAAAACCTCTATACTTTTTTTTAATAAGAGATAAAAAGAACCAGTCTCCATGAAAAGGGACTTCCTTAGGTTCAGTCAGGCTAGAGATAATCCTTGATTTACATCTGGTCATTTAACAACCAATCAAAGTTACGATAGATATCTGCAGAGCTACTTATGATTCCTATTTGGAGTTATGCCAGCTGAATACACCCCCACAGTCATGTAATAGAATTTTGGGCATATGACAACTGACTCACCTTTGTGTCACCTTGCAGCATCCCATGGTCATGTGATCTCAATTTGCTCCATTTTTTTTTATTTCCAGCATTTACTTCTGATTTTCAGCAAAAAAAAAGATGGCAATTGTGGAAAACAGATTCACTTAACAGCTGTGATATTCTCTTAACATCTTCCATATCCACTTATCAACCATCATAAAAATCAGCTGTACCTTCAAGTCCCTTCATGTGATGCCTCAACTTATGACTACAATAACTTACGGTTGTAATTCTGGGCTCAGTTATGGTCTTTAGTTGAGGACCATTTGTATTGTCATGAAATATTTGAACAAATCCATTGGCATACCTTTGGAGACTGAAGTTTGATTCCTGTTATCCTTCCTGTAGTAGATAACATTATATAAAATTCTCCAGAGTTGGTTAATGATGTAATTATTATTACAGTTTTCTTAACATTGTGGAGACAAAATGAATTCCATATGCAAGCCAACTTGATAATATTTGTCATAGCCTATTGGTTATACATTCATCAGAAGAACTGTGGTGCAGGTGTAAATAATTTTGTATACCATGGACAGCCAGAGTAACTAATAGAGAGGTGTTAAATCATATAAAAGCAGACACATCACTAGAAACTAAAATCATAAGACTACATCTGATTGACTTTGACCATGTCATCGTGTAAATTCATTGGAGAAGTCAATGATGCTAGGAATGGTTAGTGGAAAAAGAAGAAGGGGCAAGCAAAGAACATGCAGGCTTGATAACATCAAATCTGATACAAAGTTGAGCATCCAACAATTGAAAGAAGCTGTGCTTGACAGGTAGTGTGGAGAGCACTTGTCTATAAATTTTCCAAGAGTTGGACACGACTAAATGGTTAAAACAACAACAGTGCATCAGAAGTCAGAGCCTTACAAATTGGGATTTTGGGTCAATAGGAAAAAATAGTAATTTCCTCTCTGCTTAAAGTATTTGGTTTATTCAACAAAGGCCTGACATTAAAAAAAAAAAAAATCTAACAGTTGGGGAACACTTAATAGTTGGCAGCTTCTGTGTTGACTCCCCACATACGTTATTCTTAAGACTTTCTCTCTAAAAAGCAATGCTTGACTTCACACAGATTCTGTATATAAAATAAAAACAGAAAATTGTACATTAAAAGTTCATTATGGGCAACAACCCATGAGGTTTAATCTGCTTGGTCAATATTACCACCCTCTGCTTCTTCTCATGCTGATGTAAAAATAATAAGAAAGAATCGATTTCTTCCCCTTCAGCCACCAACCAATATGACCGGGCTGATATCTAAGAGGCGGGAAAAAAAATCTGCCTCCAAATAGTGACCTTCTTACTTGTCACCATTCCAACTGGGTTCAAACAAGAAGGCCCGGAAGTCATATCATTTCAAATCTTCTGCAGAATTAAGTAAGCCCGTTTTTTTTTGGTTTTTTTTTTTTGTTTTTGTTTTTAATCTCAGTCTTTGGAAATGGAGATGATGCACATATTCCCCACGGAAAGTATGTGTAATTTAGCATGTTGTTTCTTTCTAGAAGCTCAGTGTTACAGAACAAATAAGAACTTTTAAAACATTATCAGAGCAGACTGCATATTTAGAGAGACTGAAATGTTTCCAAGAAGATCAAGCTGATCAACGGTGGGGAACTGCGAACTTGCTTCCATTCACCAGACACTAAACTGGAATTTAAAATAGTAGAGGGAACCGGCATGCATTGTTTAGCAAGATGGGTATCAAGGATGCATTTTTAAAAAAATGAATTCTTTTTCAAGTTAGAAACAGTAACATGAAAGCTGCACAGTGGAACTGACAGGCAAAGCGGTGGTTCTACACACAGGGGAAGATCTGCGCACAAGAGGCAAAATGCATGGCAACATTTACTAGCCGTTATAACAAAAAGAAGGAAAAGGCTAAAATGACAGTCAGATGATTCTGAAGGTGAGATAAGTCCCACTCATATGTTGATGATCACATATTTCTTTAAACATCATCAGACTACTCACAGAACTAATAAAATTTTACCAAGAATCAAATATTTATTATATCAAGATAGCTATATATGAATCCCAAAATAGCATTGTATCCACAGTCTCATACGTATCATTTTTATTTTTTTCTCAGTATAATTTTAGAATAAATGAAAACATAAACTCAGACAAATTCCCATTTTCTTCATTTAAGCCAAGCATTACCTGGGCCACACATGTGATGTAATGCACTGCTGGAATTATCAACTGGATACAAGTTGAACTGGACAGTTTGGACTCAAAACAAAACAAAACAAAACCCTGATAACTAATATGTATGCATATTGCTACATTACATCTGCCCTTCTATAGCTTCTGAGTCAGGGGTGGGTTGTGGATCCTTTTGCTGCTGGTTCGCTCAGGGTCGTGCCATGCGCCCGCAGCAATAAAAAAATAGCTTCTGCGCATGCGCAGAAGCAAAAATTAGCTTCTGCGCATGCGTAGAAGCTAAATCCAAGATAGCAGCGCCCACAGAGACACTGTCTAAAGAACTGGATAGAACCGGTAAGAACCCACCTCTGTTCTGAGTGGTCTTCAAGGACAGTTCCATATAGACCTCATTGCAACAGGCAGTCATGGGGTGACCAGGATGTGAGTGACCATCTGAATGGCTTCCTGATTGAGGAAAGGGTGCAACTGGCATATAAGAGGAACCTATGCAAAGGACCTCCTGGCCACAGCTGGGATCTACTCACTGAGCAGTAGCTTAAGTCCAGGAGGACCCCTAAATTGTGCAACAGTTTCAAAAGGGGAAGTGCAACTTCTAAAACCAATGGTTTCTGATTGGGGGGGGGGGCTAAGCATTCATCAGGACTTAGCTGAGGTTTGTTCATCTTCAGCCAGAGCCAAACTGCCTCCAGATGATGGGTTAGTACATTGGCAGTACTTGTAATCTGGATGAAGCAGTATAGGGATGGAAAGAAGAATGGTTTGCAAAGATATAAAGAGATATAGGAAATGTTATTAATGCAAAATCTTCTTCTTCTTCTTCTTCTTCTTCTTCTTCTTTTTCTTCTTCTTCTTCTTCTTCTTCTTCTTCTTCTTCTTCTTCTTCTTCTTCTTCTTCTTCTTCTTCTTCTTCTTCTCCTCCTCCTCCTCCTCCTCCTCCTCCTCCTCCTCCTCCTCCTCGCGTTTGCGTTTGCCCTTGCGTTTGCCCTTCCTCTTCCTTCCATCCACCCATCATCTGCTTGCAGATTTTTTTATAATGCCTGTTAAATATCTTAATCATTATCTGCCAACGTTGGAAAATAAATGTTGTCTTCCAAAAGGCAAAGGAATTGTTGACAACATCGTCAATAAAGTTTTTTCATTAATCTGAGTTATGAAGAAGCCAAGAGATATTTAATTATCCTTCCGTTTATTGCCCAATAATTTCTTCAACATTATCCCTGGTTTCCAATGCATCAATTAAATTATACTTCTACAATGAACACGGTCAGATTAATATGAACCCCAAGGCCTACTATTCTACATAAGTTGCTTCTGTTATCAGTTTTGAATACACAGCACCTATGACAAGATAACATCTTCCCTCCATGGTTCATCAAGGAAGAAATCTAGCTTAGGTAGTGTGAAGCACACCATTCAATAAACATATTACCTGTTTTCCAATGTACAGAATTTGCTCTTGAATCTGAGGTTTGATACTGCATACATCAGGGGTGTCAAACTCAAGGCCTGCAGGGTGCTTAAATCTGGCCTGCGGGGCCTGCCTGGAAATATCAAAGGACCGGCCCGCAGTGCCTCTTCTAGCCAAAATGGGCTGCGTGTGGCCCATTTTCGGCCTTCCTGGCCTTCTGCAGCACTCTGCCAGCCAAAAACGGGCCACACGGAGGCCTCCACATGGCCTGTTTTTGGCTGGCAGAGTGCTGCTGGAGGCCAGGGAGGCTGAAAACGGGCCCCGCGGGGACCACGGGAGGCTTCCGCGTGGCCCGTTTTTGGCCGGCAGAGTGCTGCTGGAGGCTAGGGAGGCCTAAAACGGGCCCCACGGGGGCCGCAGGAGGCCTCCACACAGCCTGTTTTGGGCCGGCAGAGTGCTGCTAGAGATCATGGAGGGTGAAAATGAGGTGCGGGGGGCCTTGCGCCCCCCGCACCCCATTTTGGCGGGTAAAGTGCTGCAGGAGGCCCTTCAGGCCAAAAACGGGGAAGAGGGAGCTGCACGCATGGGGTCCTGCACCCAGTTTTGGCCGGTGGGGTGCTGCAGGAGGTGTCCGTCCCATCTCCCCCCTGCTCCCCACTCCCTGCACCTCCCCACTCCCCCGGCCCATGGAGGAGAACTACAATTCTGATCCGGCCCTTAAAGAAATCCAATTTCACATCCCTGTTTTAGAAGGAAAATAACATCTTCTAATTCTAATTTCTAAAATTGATTGTTAATATTTTCTACCCATTCCATTTTAATATGCCCTTCCCAATATGTGCTTAGCATTCTGGGATATTGTACTAGGCCAGTCCTGCTATAGTGGTGAAGATTTCTTTCTGACTGATAACAGAAAGCTTGGTTGTTGAAGCACAAGGAATATCTAATTTCTCCAGTAAACTAGCAGAAGTTATGAATAGATAGGGAGGACCAAATTAGTCTTCCAACATCAGATACCAACAAAACTTTGGGTTCTGTTAGACAGAATAGTAGTAGTTGCCGAGAGTAACTTCATGGCAAGATATACAGCAAATAAATTTAACAAATAAATAAACAATGCAGACAGACTGGTTTAGGAGGAACTTTATTAAAATGTTCTGAACTCAATTTCAAAACCAGGGCAGAACAGCTATCTGTCATTGTGTTCCCAAAAGCAGTTTATACTGATATTAAAGGCATATGTCATAACACTGAAAGGTGACTGTAATTTATTTCTCAGAATAATAGGTAGCAACCAGTCATGCAAAACATGGTTTCCAGTAATGACCAGATTGTTCAAACTAACAAACTGTAATAATACAGCAGATTTTTTCTTAGACTCCAAATCTCTAACAGAGTCTTTGAATACAAGTCTCCCTAAAGTGACTACTCTGCATTTGAATGAAGCTGTAATTGCAAGCATTCTCATCATGAATCTCCTAAACATAACTAGAAAATGTCAGCACAGTTTTCATGGCACATACCTTGCAAGAGTACATTAGGCAGACTAGACAACCTACTACCTTGTTTCCCCCAAAATAAGACATCCCCTGATAATAGGCCCAATCGGGCTTTTGAGTGCATGGCAGTAAGGCCAAGCGCTTATTTCAGGGTTCAAAAAAATATAAGACAGGATCTTATTTTCGGGGAAACACGGTATATAACTGGATAACTAGATATCTCAATTGAGGATAGAGTAAAGCTGTGTTTCTCCACCTTGGCAACTTTAAGAGGTCTGGACTTCAATTCCCAGAATTCCCCAGCTAGCCAAGGTGGAGAAACAGTGGAAAGACAACAAATAAGGAGGCAAAGGTTTGAGGAAAAAGAAGTTCCTACTGTACATCTTGCCTGCCAAATAATTGATACAGCTTCCTCTGTAATAATGAAAACAAACGAGTCATTGCATCTGCTAGTAGAACTTTCACATACAAAAGCAAACTGTTCTCCAGCACCATTGGATCTAAGCATAATGCTTAACTGGCAAAGATAATCACAAAGAGTTACACTGCTATGAGAAAACTACTGAATCCAATGGTGCATCTGCACTCCAATGGAGTAGGCAGTGGTCATCCAAAACTAATGGTGAGGAACATGGTTTCATTTGTTATACCTGCAGACAAGCAACATTTTCCCCCCTAATGATATCAGGGTTTAAGTTGGAGAACCTCAATACCCAAATATATATGAATTTTGCAAAATCGATAAAGTAAGGAAACATTATTTGGATGGTTAACCTTAATCTTAAACCTATAGGTTCATAAACCCTGGAGAATAATGCACCATCAGTGACACTCTTAAGTTGCGTATGATGTGTGTAGTTCAAATCAGATAGATCAGATATGGGGAAGAGTATTTCAAATGATCAAAACTTATTGGCCTTGATAGGAATCAAAGCAGGCACAAACTTGGATGAAACAGGTAATTCTTATAAGAAGGCACACACACATCTTTGTAAACCCAGCTTCAACTGAATTTTTTGTCGTATTTATTAGAATTGAATAAACATGATCAATCAAATTACAGAATTCATAAGCAGAATTTAGCAACTGGGTTTTCATATGCTACTTATCCATAAAATAGGTATTGCCATATTATTTTAATGATGTATTCAAGAAGTTCCAGATTTGTTTGGGCATTAGGGATGATTTGTGTGAGGTAAATGATTGATATAACATGATTTTCGGAATCGTGTTTGGATTAATGATGTTGTTTTTTAGGTAATCAGCACCACAATTAGGATCAATTTACCTGAAAGAGCCACTTTGTTAATGCCTTGACAAAGTGAAGCAGAGTGCAGTACACCTCTATGTTGAAATGTATTTGAATATAAGTAGCTCGGGTTGGTAGTTGGGCTGTTGGTCTGAGCTTTGAGGTTGACAATTTGGTTGCAAACATTTTGTCATCATTCGAGGGAACTACTATGCAACAACAAAACTCACAACCCATCAGCTCACAAGAAATCAGACCATGTCTCAGTAACAACAACCAGCCATTCAAACAGACCAAAACCAGAGCATGACTCAGCAGTATCCAAACAAACAACACTAATTTACATCACAGATGGTACTTAAAACCAAAGACCATGCCTCAGTAACAACAGCCAGCCAATCAAAGAACCCAAAGTCAGACCATGACTCAGAAGTAGCCAAACAAACAACATCCACACTAATTTGCATCCACACTAAAAGGTATTTAAAGACCAGGGCTCTGTCAGATGAGCACAATTCAAAGCACATTGACGATGTCTCCTCAAATGGTGATGAAATGTTTGCAACCAAATTGCCAAGCTCAGACCAACAGCACACTTCTATGTTACTGCAAAGAGATGATTTGAAGGTGCACTTTATTCAACCCTTTATTGAAAAGAAGCACATCTGCAAAGCTCTCTATGGCCTCATCCATTCCTCCTTCTATCCATCAGTCCTTCTATCCATCCATCCATCCATCCATCCATCCATCCATCCATCCATCCATCCATCCATCCATCTATCTGCAGCTGTTCAGCACCTGGTCAATTTTTGCTCAGAAGCTAAGCACAGGGTAAAAGCTCGGTTAGTACTTGAATGGAAGGCCAGAGCTTAGGCTGGATTGGAAAATAGGAAAAGATTTTGTCCCTTTTTACCACAACCAGAAAAAGTTTGTGTGATATGTGTGTTTGTGTGTGTGTATGATGGAGACTGATAGATTTCATGTTATGCAATATGATCTCATTAACATATATTGGGTGTATTTGGTAAGAGTAAAATTTAGAACTGAACTATTTAAAGTATGAGAAAGTCTAAAACAAATGTTTATGAACATTTATTCCATACTTAACACATTCTTCTAGGGCTTTACAAATACCATTTGGAACATTTGCTTTTTGTTTCTCAGGAATTTTTTCATTTATTAGTGAGGAGCACTGAAAATTAAAACGAATAAGTTTTCCAGCAGAAGTAGATGCTAAGTTGAACCCATACCAAGAAATATTTAGCATTACTATTGCAAGTCCATTATAGGTTTGATGCTTTTAATTCAAAGTGATATAACTGCACGCACCCATTTCACTATTTTCAGGGATATGTTAGATTCCTTTGAAGGAGAGGGGGGAAAAAAGACATTCAACAAGAACTAGCATATTAAAACTTTGCCTTAATATTTGCTAACACAATTGCTGATTTTTTCTCTCTCGGTTTTTCCCATTCTCCTCCTGACCAGTATATTTTCCCTATATAAAGAAATTTCCTTTTCAGCCTCTCTTGCATTATTTATTGGGACAGTCGATCAACATTAATGCAGATAAGCAAGTGGGAAAAAAGGCCCACATGATGCAAATTAGCATTCTGACCGATGTGGGCTTTGTATTTTCATTACACAGAAAATGAAAAGCAGAACAACTTTAAGCTCTGTGAGCAAAAGCATCCTTTGAACTTGAAATACATGATATTAAGAAATGTTTTGACAATACTGCACTGAATTAATGGGACAACACAATGAATGATGGCTTCTAATTAAATTCTTAATTAAATCTTGTCATAGTCTCTCATTGAGAAAAAAACAGCACAGTTGGATTGGACTTTTTTTTTTCTTTGTATATTAGCCCATGGCTGATTAACAGGTGCTCTTCATATATTAATTACTGAAAAATGGAATCCAACATGGCTTCAGAAGGAAGTGAACGTGCAATATAGCTATGCATCAATGGTCTTTTTCAAGCAGGCATCAGAAAGTAATGGGTTCTGTCTGAGAGCTACATGGATTTTACGCAGATCACACTCTTGAGAAACAGCAGTGCATCCAAATATATGTTAGGAGATACAAAGCAAATGAACAAATAAAAAGACAAAATATTCACAATATTTTGGGTGACTTTCCACAATTCTATAAACTGCTATGCACCCTTTTTAAAAATGCTGTAGTCATGCCTTGCAGGACACAGTGATGTAAATCCCACCAGCAGAATTAATTGCTCTTTCCTTTGGGAGTGACCAGAATGCTTATCCAAAATATCCAGAAGATGGGAGACTTTCAGAACAATTTAAAGGGAGAGTAAGATATTGCCAAAGGGAAGAGAAGAAAGTGAAATTGACATTCCATCATACTAGATATAACTCACTATATTGGACCTACCAAGATCTGAGTAACCATAATGAAATCTGATGCTCCCAATGATGATAGACTTACCAAATAAACTCCCTAAAAATATGTGGAAGTCTACTTCTGGGTATAATTTCCTCTCCAGTTTACTTCATGCTCCAATGTTACAGAATCATAGGATCGGAAGGAACCTTGAAAGTCTTCTAATCCAATCCCCTGCCCAAAGCAGGAGACTTTATTCCATCCCAAACAAATGGCTGTCCAATCTTTTCTTGAAAACCTTCAGCAATGGAGCACTCACAACTCCAGGAAGCAAGCTGTTCCATTAATTGTTCTCACTGTCAGAAAACTTCTTAGTTTCAGGTTGAATCTCTCTTTAACAAGTTTCTATCCATTGTTTCTTGTCCTGCCCTCAGTTGTTTTGGAGAATAAGTCAACCCCCTCTCCTCTGTTGCAACCCGTCAAGTACTGGAAGAGAGCTATCAAGTTACCCCTAATTCTTCTCTTTGTTAGGCTAGACATATCTAGTTCCCTTAACCATCATCATGGTTCAGTCTCCAGTATAATCTTTACTGCTATTCTCTGCACTTTTTCTAAGGTCTCCGCATCTTTTTTATATTGTGGTGACCAGAACTCGATGCAGTTTCCAAATGTGGCCTCACTAGTGCAGCCTAGAGCAGTACTTTCACTTCAGTCTGCCCAATATGAAAATGCTGACTACTTAAAGCATGACAATTACGACATCAAGACCCAATATAAATAGAAGAAAGAAGGAATGAAAACTACTAGTTGGAATATTGTTGCTTGGGATAGCTGCCATGCCTCCAGTTGGTTTACTACTCTGCTTAAACAAAATCTGATTTTACTAAATCAGCAGTCTTTGCTGATTGGCAGGTGATTTTTATTTCAATTCATCATTTGCTAATCACAGTAGCCACAATAGTGGGATTAGAAATCTATACTTTTGATTGAACAGCTACTGAGAATACATACAAACTTTTGCCTTTTATCAGACTGATGCAATATCCGAGTAATTTTTCAGTGCATCATTGCTTCAAAAAAATCACCATTGCACCTATACATCTAATCACATCTAATCAAGCAATTTTCTTCATAATCTAAATGTGTTGGATTGTCTCCTTCACAATTATGTTCTTGGTTTTCCTTTCTGGATTTGAAACATTGCAGATGTACGTACCTCTCCTCATGTAGCAATTGTGTTTCATTCAAAAAATTTGGTTTTTGAATGAAATGGTCATGAAATGAACTTGTGAAGATTTTTAAACTCTGAAGATTACTGGTTACTGCCATCTCATTCAGATAAAATTCTCTCTTACTGTGTCTGATCCAATTTTTTCCTTTTTTTTTTTTTGACCCTCACAAGCAACTGAGATTGCTTAATCAAGCTATCTCTTCCTGAACTGTTTTTCTTCATAGTGTAGCACTTCCCTGCTACACTATGGCCGTCATGGCTGACTGGGTGGAGGTAGGCGTGGCAGGACCCGGGGTGGCAGGGGCCAGTCCCTCGCCATCTTCAGGATGGCCCACAGGCCAACTCCACGGCCTATCACAGTCCAGATCCGGCCCGCGCGCCGCATGTTTGACACCCCTGGTCTATCATAACTAGATTATGTAGGAATGGATCAGGGGTGGGTTCTGAATCCGTTTGCTGCCGGTTCGCTCAGGGTCGCGCCGTGCACACGTGTGCCCCCGCAGCAATAAAAAAATAGCTTCTGCGCATGCGCAGAAGCAAAAATTCACTTCTGTGCATGCGCAGAAGTAAAATCCAAGATGGCGGCGCCCACGGAACACACCGAAAGAACAGGTTCCGTGACATCATCACCGGTTTACTAACGGTTCTAAAGAACAGGTTAGAACCGGTAGGAACCCACCTCTGGAATGGACTCCCTCCTATTTTTCCTTTTAAAAAAAAGAGAGCCTATAAGTGCAATGGTATAAGTTCTGAAATCATTAAACTTCCCCTCCCCCACCAATAAAACTTACAGTTCCAGGAATTAGAAATAGACATGTATATAATAAGGATGCACATGGAAACAATGAAGCCTGACAACTATCAGAACTATGTAGAAAATCTGCCCCCACTCACTTTGTTTTAGTGGACACAGGTAGTAACTCAGATAAAGTAAAACATTTCATGGATGCTTTGAATTTACTTTTTGTAAAAAGTTTGGTTCCACAGCAAAGTATAGGAAACTGAAAGAGAGCATAGAGATCAGCCTTATACCTAGGCAGATTATCGATCCTCCAAGCTCAATATTTTCTGCCTTTAATGTTAGTGGGTATCTGGGATTTTCAGATAGAAGTTTCTTCCCGCCCTATCAAGAGAGATAACATGGATTGATTCTGGGACCTTTATCTTGCATAGAAGAAAAAAGCATATTGGGAGGGAAACGGTCAAAGGGGGGGAAAGTGAACAGCAAGGCAGAGTGTCACACGACCTTTTATTCAGCAACTTCCTTCAGTTTGTCTCTGGCAACTTTGTATTTAGCAAACAAAAAGTATAAAGTCCCATCCTTCACAGTGTTATCTAATACACACAAGGCAGTAACTAGTACATGGGTTGAAAATAGGAGACTTCTGGGCTTCTGCTTTGCAAAAAAAAAAAAAAAAGGCATGACTAAACATTGCCTTTACTGCATATAGAAATGGTGAATAACAGTTTATCTTTATGTGGGAGCAAAACAAACCCATTTGTGCTTGTGCTAAAATTCAGGAGCAAGATGTCAACACATTCAGAACATTTCTTAATCTCAGAGTATATAGAACAATAGCAATAGCACTGAGACTTATATACCGCTTCACAGAGCTTTACAGCCCTCTCTAAGCGGTTTTACAGAGTCAGCATATTGTCCCCAACAAATCTGGATCCTCATTTTACCGACCTCGGATGAATGGAAGGCTGAGTCAACTTCGAGCCAGTGAGACTCAAATTGCTGAACTGCTGGCAGTCAGCATTTGGCAGAATTAGCCTGCAATGCTGCCTTTTAATTACTGTGCCACTACGGCTCTTGTGATGGTTTTAGAGACAAATTATTTCCTGTGTTTGAAATACTTTTGGGAAATAACATGATTTTTTTCTGTCCTTCCTTGGATATACATAATTATATTAGAAAATTAATAATTATCCAAATGCAGACAAGCTGTTCTATACATAAACATTTTACAAAGGAAATATTGTCCTACTGGACAATCATTTAAATATGAGCCAGCAGTGTGCAGCAGCAGCCAAAAAAGCTAATACAATCCTTGGTTGTATAAACAGAGGCATAGAATCAAAATCATGTTCCATAATTGGGTATGTCTAGTTTGATGAAAAGAAGGACTAGGGGTGACATGATAGCAGTGTTCCAATATCTCAGGGGCTGCCACAAAGAAGAGGGAGTCAAACTATTCTCCAAAGCTCCTGAGGGTAGGACAAGAAGCAATGGGTGGAAACTAATCAAGGAGAGAAGCAACCTAGAACTAAGGAGACATTTCCTGACAGTTAGAACAATTAATCAGTGGAACAACTTCAGTGGTGGGATTCAAATAATTTAACAACCGGTTCTCTGACCTAATGACCGGCTGGGTGGGTGTGGCCATGTGGGCATGGCCAGGGTGTGGGACAGCACTCAGCCTCCCGCAGCACTCTGCCAGTCAAAACAGGGTACGGGGGTTAATTACAAATTGTGGGCTTTGCTTTGTGACATCCAGATCCAGCAAGCAAGGGGTGTGAGCTCCACAGAAAATACACTTTTGTTTGGTTATGAAGAAATATCCCGAAAGTCAGATGTATACTAAATGTAGACTGACTTTTAGCTACACATCTCCCCAGCAAACAGCAAATTTTGAAGCTCCAGGTAAAGAGGATTCATTTTAGGATGAGTAACCACAGTTTGCATGTTGGAGTTCCTAAAGGAATGCTGGGAAACTCTGTATTTTAAAGAACATTTGAGGCAGGGGTGCAGAATAGAAATAGCAATAGCAATAGCACTTAGACTTATATACCGCTTCATAGTGCTTTTACAGCCCTCTTTAAGCAGTTTACAGAGTCAGCATATTTCTCCCAACAATCTGGGTCCTCATTTTACCCACCTCAGAAGGATGGAAGGCTGAGTCAACCTTGAGCCGGTGAGATTTGAACCGCCGAACTGCAGCTAGCAGTCAGCTGAAGTAGCCTGCAGTGCTGCACTCTAACCACTGCACCACGTCAGCTCCTAGCCCTTCTCTGCCTGAAACTGTAGAGACCCGGCACCAATCAAAACACTTTTTGGGAAGCAACTGATCAACACTGACAGGGTAAGTCACTAGTATATGAAAATAAGAGCAAACTCCACTCCCTTCTAGTACTGATGATGTTACCTAGTTTGGTAATGAAACATCTGCAATAAAACCATCAAGCTCAGAGAGCACCAAGGAACCCACAGTTCAACCCTAAGCTACAAATATTCTCTTCTATCGATAAACACTTTTTGGTTAGAGGGACTCAGAACCTGCGTTATATGATATGGCTCCCAGTGGATTTCATTTTAAATTTTGATATGATTTCTGTAAATAAGGAATGTAGAATTATAATGGCTGAGTATTTGATCCTTCATTCATCAAAAAAATACAAAGCTAAGGGATAAACAAATAAAAAACAGATTTAAAAAAAGAAAAGGCGCAGGAAAGAAAAAGAGTGAAAGTGTAAGAAAGAAAGAGGAAAAGAAGGAAAACTGAAAAAGAATGACTTCCAACTTTCTTTGGTACAGATATAAGTAAAAAATATATATCAAACTGTCTATCAAACTCTTACTCTAACATTTGTCTACATTATTTCCATAATCCCTTATTTAATCATCAAAGCCCAGATCAACTTTTAATTTCAGTTTCTCACAAAAAGTCCAGTAATGGTTCATATCGCTTTAATCACCATTTGTTAACAAAACCACAATTGATTTATTTAATTGCACCAAACTCTAAATAAAACAGGAATGGAAAATCCTAAGCTCTAGTGTAGACCCATGATTCTCAACTTTGGCAACTCTAAGGTGCATGGACTTCAATTCCCAGAATTTCCCAGGCAGCATGAAGTTCGCCCATCTTAAACTTGCCAAGACTGAAAAACACTGATCTACAGATAGGGATTTTTCTATTCCTCTTTTACTGGTTCCTATTTACTTATGAGCAATTATAATGAAAAAAACCCATTCCCAAGTCACCCCATAGTAATGATCATGCAAAATCCCCATTCCCAACTCACCTTAGAGCAGGGGTTTTGGGCCTGGAAGGCCTCCTGCACCACCCTGGAAGCCAAAATGGGGCATGGGGGACCACACGATGCCCCTCGTGCCCCATTTTGGCCTTGGAAGGCCTCCTGCACCACCATGGAAGCCAAAATGGGCTCCAGGGGGACCATGCAACACCTCCCCCTCTCCCCGTTTTGGGCCTGGAAGGCCTCTGGCACCACCCTGGAAGCCAAAACAGGCCACGGGGGGGGCTGTGTGATGCCTCCCTGCACCCCGTTTTGGGCCTGGAAGGCCTCCTGCACCACACTGGAAGCCAAAACGAGGCACGGGGGAACTCCTGGAGGGGGGGGAAAGCCAGAGGTGGGATTAACCGGTTCTCTGAACTGGGCAAAAAGTTAACAACCCGTTCGCCCGAACCGGTGCAAACCGGCTGAAGCCGACCTCTGAACAACTTGCCTCCAGAAGTTGTGAATGCTCCAACACTGGAAGTTTTTAAGAAGATATTGGACACCCATTTGTCTGAAGTGGTGTAGGATTTCCTGCCTAAGCAGGGGATTGGACTAGAAGACCTCCAAGGTCCCTTCCAACTCTGTTATTCTATTCTGTTTTGGTTGGGTCTTAACGTATCAATCAAAGCAAACTTATCCTTGCATAGATAGCGTCTTATAGCAGGCCAGGTGACCTGTTCTTTTCCCATGTATATCGACCAGCTAAGTGGACATTTTATTTTTGTGATTTTTCATTCAACATTTTTCCTTGTTCCACTATGTTGGAGGCAATTCTTTGGAAACTCCCATGGCTTGACACCCAGCATATCTACAACAATCTGTACATTCTGCTAAAGAGAATATACAGTTTCAATTACCTCCAAATGGTTTGGTAATAGTGATGTACACATCTTTAGAAATGGATGCTTTATGCTGTTACAATTTAGAAAAGTTTTATGGATTCCTATGCAACATATTCATTTTAATATTTTCTAGCAAATATTAAAGTGAATAAATGCTTTGATGCCACTGAGAATATAGAAACACAGTTTTTTCATGTATTGATAGGTCTCCATTTATCAACTATTCTTTCTCATAGAATGTTGTGTTATTTTGTATCTTGCATTGTTTAGGTTTCCATGATATATCTTGACAATGTTAACTTACTTTTTTTACCATCCATTATTGTTTTGACAGCAGTGTACTGAACAGTGGCAAGCTTCATGGGTTGCATCTGTCATGTAATGCAGCCACATGAGCAATTTGGGAACTGCAAGGATGGCACATGTAACATGAGCTGCACTGGGTGCCAGTTTGCTTCTGGGTCCGATTCAAGGTGTTGGTTACAACCTTTAAAACCCTACATGGCATGGGGGCTGGTTACTTGAGGAGCTGTCTTCACTCCATTTCATCAGCCCATCACAGCTGGTCAGACAGGAATGGTATGAGGCAGACCCCATCAATTCAAGAATTTCAACTGTCAGGGTCCAGGAAGAGAGACTTCTATGCCATTGTCCCCACCCTTTGGAGCATTTTCTGCCTCAGAGGTAAGGTGGGCCCTATTCTCCTGGCTTTTCAGAAATGTCTGAAGACCTGACTCACTTGGGACCCACAGAGGAACACACAGCCACGGGGCTGGTTACCACCTTGAAGGCCCTCCATTACCTTTTTAATAATTTTAACTATTTTATTTTTGTTTTAGCTCCTCCTACTATAGGAGAGGCTCAATGGCCTAGTGGTTAGGATGCTGGGCTTGTCAGCTGGAAAGCTGGCAGCCCAGGTCCAAGACCCGAGTGCCACATGACAGGGTGAGCTATAGTTCTCACCCCAGCTCCTGCCAACCTAACAGTTCGAAAGCATACAAATGTGAGTAGATAAATAGGTACCACTTCGGTAGGAAGGTAACCAAGCTCTATGACATCATGTTGGCTCCATGACTATGGAAATGTCTTCGGACAGCACTGGCTCAATGGACTTGAAATGGAGATGAGCACCGCCCCTACAGTCGGTAATGACTAGTGGAGTAAAATCTGCAGGGACTCCTTTACCTTTCTTTAAACCTCCTATTATAGTGTTTATATATACTGTAGCTTTCATGTTTTTTATGTCACTCAGAGTTGCTCTCTGAGGGAGATGGGCAGTTTTTAAATGCCATATATAAATATGTAACTAAAGCAGCAAAATATTGTTAGAACTATCCCCAGCAGTCAAAAAAAGTGGTAATGTTACCTGATCAAAGTTGGCTTTGATGGTTTTGATGCTTTATAGTATTGGAAAAAGAGAAAAGCAACTCTTTTTGACTCAAAATCCTGGATTTCCTGACATGGAGGATGAACATCCTACCATCAGGGGTGTGTGTGGGGGGGGGAAGAATGTTACTACTATGCCAAAGTTGGTCTAAAGTGTTCAGTTAAAATAAACATCTTGATTTGAGTTGGCTTTTTGTTGTTGTTGTTGTTATTAGATTGCAAATAGTGATGATTACGATTGCAAAATATAAAGGTAAATATTTATTTATTTTTGTTTATTTATTTAAATTTGTATGCTGCCCATCTCACCTAGGGGAAATTCTAGGCAGCTCACAACCAAGTAAAAACAAGATAAAAGATCAAAATAAGAATTATTAATGTTAAAACTGACTAAAATCAAAAATGGTAAAATATTTTATATTTTAAATTTTTAAATGCATATTATAAAGTTTAAAATATTGAGGAATGTATTAAAGAAGAAAATTATCTTGGAATTCTATTTATCACCTTGATCACCATGAGTCAATATAAAATCTAAAGGAATGATAGCAATAGCACTTAGACTTACATACCATTTCACAGTGTTTTACAGCCCTCTCTAAGCAGTTTACAGAGTCAGCATATTGCCCCCAACAATCTGGGTCCTCATTTTACCCATCTCGGAAGGATGGAGGGCTGAGTCAACCTTGAGCCTGATGAGATTCAATCTGTCAAAGGCAGCCCCCAGTCAGCAGAAGTAGCCTGCAGTACTGCATTCTAACCACTGCACCACGGTGGCTCTGATGCGATATAGGCTGTGTGCACAGTATGAAAATGATTAGGTAGAATTACTTGAAACATCATACAAGCATAACATCACTTTACTGTTCATTAAACATCTGGACACCTGCTTTCTGGCTTCCATGTGAACCTAAGCAAAAATATTGCTCTGTTAAAAGCCTCATTAACATACATGAATAGTTTTAGGGTTCTGAAAACAATGCCTTTTTTTTCCTGCAGGCAGTAAGTTCTAAAACAAATAAATACTGGTACTAACCAGTTCCTTCATCTTTATTTTTTTTAAATGTAATTGTTTTTCTGTATTATTGTATTATTTTATCAATGCTGTATAATTTCAATAGGATTATTCATTTCACTCAAGAGCCAAGCATATCTATCTATCTATCTATCTATCTATCTATCTATCTATCTATCTATCTATCTATCTATCTATCTATCTATCCATCATCTATCTATCTATCTATCTATCTATCTATCTATCTATCTATCTATCTATCTATCTATCTATCTATCTATCTATCATCTATCTATCTATCCATCCATCCATCCATCCATCCATCCATCCATCCATCCATCCATCCATCTATCTCAAAATGTATAAATGCCATTACCATCAAGTGTCTTATTGTCTGGTAATATTCACACACCCACTGTTTAGAGAAAAAGGTAGCAGTCGGTGATAGTCTTAAAGCCATAGAACCCTTTGCAGCATGCTCACTTTCTGCCATGCTGGGAATTAGAGGTTTCCACGGCAGGAAGGCTGATTCTGTCAACTGTCATCTCGTAGCAGGACTGAGAAAGAGAAACAAAGGGTTCATTAAATTGCGGGAAGAGTTGGAGAAAATAAGTACCACACTGAAACTTCAGTGGGTATAAAGAAGGACTGTGACCTCATGTTGACCATAACTGCTTTCAGTGGATTCATTCTGGTATGCAATGAATATCCTTATCTCACCATGCTTTGGGTAGCTTCTGCCAAAGGGTCAGAGAGTCCAACAGCCACCATGGGAGTCAAATTATAGAGGGAACCAGCCTATTAGCATGGTTCCTAGTAGTACGCAGCAGTGTTGTTTCTCAAGCTCAGCAGCTTTAAGATGTATGGACTTCAACCCCCAGCATTCCCAGGCCACCACATTTTAAAGTTGCTGAGGTTGAGAAACGCTGGTACAAAGGATGGAGAGACTGCTAGAAAACTATGTTTTTCTTATTCATGACTCCAATCAAAGCCTTCCGCAGCAAAAGGGCATTGCTGTTCTGTTCTTACCATACAGTCAAGGAACAACAGCCAATTAGGATGGATTACAAGCACTGTAGTACAAAGAAACAAATCACGCTGAAGGATGATTGGGCTGCAGATTCTTTTGTCTGAAGGATCATTAGAGGCAACAACCAGTTGGATGCAGTCGCTCAAGCAACGTTGACAAAATGCGTGCTCTACTGCCTTGTCTCTAGTAGCCTTGTTACCACAATTCAGCAATTATTCTGCTCACTTGCCAAGTCCCCTTCAACCTGGAACAAAAATGAGCTCCAAGCCACAGGTATCTCATCTCCTGTGAAAATGCAGCTACCTTCACAATTAATCAATATTTGAGGACTCCCTTGTTATCTGAAAAGGCCTTTCTTCTCTCATAGCCATAATTTTTCTACATATTTTGACTCTCGGGGCCCCAGTGGAAATGGACCCTCCAAACACAAATTATGAGATTCAACCAATATAAACTTCCTTCCTTTCTCATTGTCCTTTGTGGGCTTTTCTTCCGGATGTGGACTGATGATTAGTTGGCTAGTTCATCTTTTTTTTCCCCTTTAATGTACAGCAGAAACCCTGGAGTACGTGAGGCTATGTGACAAGTGCATATTTATAGGCATACGTAATGAAGATATCATTTCCAACCACACCACTCGGCCACATCCTTTATAGATTGGAAAATCATTTAAAAATGCATTTCCTGAATCATGAGGATAACTAAAACTACTTGCATGCAAGGCCATCAGGATGAAACACCTCTTCTCAGCCAACTGTGCCAATAAAAAATCCATATTGTAATCTGCAGGTGATTAATCCATCTTATGTTGAGAAAGAAGGAAGCGAAGAACTTGCTTCTAACCCCACTAATTATTATTCTGCCTGGAAACCATCAAGTGAGATCTCAGAGGGGAACTAAAGTAAACTGGCTGAGCAGTGTCTTTAAGCGATTGTGACGTCTAAGGAACTGTAACATGCTGCAGTAAATAAATGCACTCAGTTAACACAATTAACTATAAAAACCCAACACACTTCTGGGTTAGCAGATAACTCAGTCCTTCACTTTTAATTGGTATTTAGATCAAGCTGTTTCTCTGGACATGCCTAAGGAAAATAGAAAGGAAAATCATGGGGACTGAATCAGCCCTTCACTTGAAACAATGTTTAGTGCCAGGTGTCTTCATTTTTTTGGTGGTGGTGGTGGTGGCGGCGGTGGTGGTGGTGTGTGTGTGTGTGTGTGTGTGTGTGTGTGTGTGTGTGGGTGTGTAGGTGCAATGTTTAGTGCCAGGTGTCTTCATTTTTTTGGTGGTGGTGGTGGTGGCGGCGGTGGTGGTGGTGTGTGTGTGTGTGTGTGTGTGTGTGTGAGAGAGAGAGAGAGAGAGAGACAGAGACAGAGACAGAGACAGAGACAGAGACAGAGACAGAGAGAGAGGCAGAGAGAGAGAGACAGAGAGAGAGAGACAGAGAGACAGAGAGATACCTGCTTATTTCCCCCAACTAGTTCAAACTTAATTTGAAGAAAGAGAATTTGTTTTCACTTTCTAGGGAGAAAAACAATGCAGACATTCTTTGAAATGGGGGAAACTTTCTTTTGCACTTAACCAAGTAGGTTGTATGTGAGTGAAGAGTCTGTCTTTCACTCTTCAATCATTTCTCCTCTGGTCTGCTGCCTTCCTAATTTCCCATTTTTCAATTAAATCCCATGGGGGAAATATCAGAGGAGAAACTTCCTGTGGGATTTTTCAGACTGGGAAGTATTTAAGGAGATTCCTGAATAATGGAACTATTTGTTTGTTTGTTTGTTTGTTTAATAGGGCCATTGTAGCAATGAAACAGGAAACAGAACAAAACCAGAGTCAGACTGCAGTCATTCATTCATTCATTCATTCATTCATTCATTCATTCATTCATTCATTCATTCATTCACACCACCCATCTGAACAAGTGACTCTGGGTAATGAACAAAGATAAGAAATGGTTAAATACAATGAAAATTAACAAACAAGGAAGATTAAATAGATGCATTAATGGAATAAAAGATATAAGTCCAGGTTTTAAGATAATAAAAATAAACTAAGTTAAGAGGGATAGCAACTGCAGAATACTAATCAACTGAAACTGAATTAAATGTTTAAATCTAGATGAAGGACCCAATAAAAATTATTACAGCAACAACATTTGCACCAACCATCATTTCCAACAATAAGCTGGTGGGGGGAGGGACTTTATCGTGAAATTTTGAAAGAATTTCTCAAGCACTTTGAGAAAAACTAGGAAAAATAGAAGCCCCATTCATAGGAAGAAAATTGAGCACCGCAGAGCAGATTTTAGCATGATGTGACAGCCTTTTATTTTAAAATGCATCTCTGGGTTACCTGAAATAATAGCAAAGCAAGTGTAAAATACTCTACTTTCACCACTGAGTAAATACATTAGAGGTAGAATAAGAAAATAGTTTCTCCAAGTCAGAATGCTAAAGACTTGAATTTTAGCATTAGACTGGACATAAAGAAAACAGCCCAAAGAAAACACTTGGTGACTACTTAAGGTTTGCTCTCAGAGTAATGCTCTTTAATAGAAAAGATAATTTTCCACACAACCTGCTGGGGAGTAATAAAACTACTTGGCTGCACTGTGAAAATTATTGGCACAGTGCAAGTGAGTTAAATCAAACTCTTATACGGAATATAGAATCATAAAGATTTAAATTACTATATTAGGACATCATGAAGCAGAGAGAGGACTTAGCACAACCCTGGACCTTCTCCTACCTTTGCATAATCCTTCCTCTTTCTTCCAATGTTTTAGAAACAGCCATGGGATTCACTGTGGATTGCCTTCCTGTTCCTATCAACCTTCTTGGATGAGCAAATAATATAATACTAATCCAACATTACAAATTTTAGACCCCAAAAGGTATTGGAGCTAACTTTAATCAGTACTGCAACAAACTTGGAAATATTATAGCAATATGTTTAAAGTGTGAAGTTGAGTAAAACAAATAAAGAGAAACTGAATCCTTTCCTATTTTCAGACACCACGTCTTGCATCCCCATTTTCTGAAAAGTATCCTTGAAATAAATTTCAGCTACCCACCTGCTTGCTTGCTTTATTTAATTAATTTGAGTAAATATTGGTGCTACCTACAATTTTGGGAACTTGTGATTTATGTGCTTGGGTGTGAAGGAGAAAAGCAACAGCTAACCCCAATGGCACAAATTGCTTTTTGTGCAAGTTCTGCAGACTAGTCATTGCTCAGACAGACCTGTGTATTAAATGGATTAAATGTGCACCCATGAACTAGCCAACAAGTCACAACTAAGGAAAGCTAATGAGTCTTTGGAGCAAAACACCATGACAGTCTCTCAGTGGGTTTAATAAAGATGAGAGAGCATCGTAACCCAATGACATCCAGGAAGCTATTTAAAGCCTGGCTAATTTCCCAGGCTTTGGGACAAAGTGAAGGTTGAGTTTTTGCTTTTGTTTTGTATTTGGTGCTTTTCGGGACATTCATGATTTCCTTTTTGTCTTTTATATTTTTTTCCTCCTTTTTAATTGTAAGCCACCCAGAGTCATTTGGAGTCAGGTATCCTATAGATTGCATTAATCAACAAATAAACCTTCACAATCTGTTTTTCAAGAATCTTTCAACATGCTTTGTATTAGTGTGTCCTGCGTTTGTGTCTTTTTAAATTCTATCTGATTGTACACATGGCCAAAGTGTCAGGCTAGGACAGATCTATGACTAGCCTTATGGTCTTATTAAACAAAATGATTTGACCCCAGTAATATTATTTTCTAACCACACAGAGTGCAATTAAGCAATAAGAACCATTGCCATTAATTATAAAAAGAAAAAAGTGTGTAGTAGGTCTGAAGGGAAAAAAACTATTATTCATAACTTCATTACAGAATTATATAAGAAAGAAGAGGTTAAGGTAGAAGACATTAGGGACTACCTGGATGAAAAGAATATGCCAATCTTGTCGGAGGAAGATAATGCCATGTTAAATGACAAAATAACAAAAATAGAAATTAGGAATGCCATCAATAAACAAAAAAACAATAAAACCCCTGGTCCGGATGGAATCCCCTCAGAAATCTACAAAAAATTCCAGGAATCAATGGAAACAGTAATATTGGATGTGTATAATGAAGCAATGGAGGAAGCGATTATACCGGAAACTTTGAAGGAGGCCTATATAACATTAATTTCCAAAGAAGACGTAGATAAACAATTTATTTATTTACTTACTTACTTACTTACTTATTTATTTATTTGTTTATTTGTTTATATTTGTATGCCACCCAACTCCCAAAGGACTCTAATTAAGAATTATAGGCCAATTTCATTATTAAACACCTATTATAAAATTTTCATAGCAATCATTGCTGAAAGATTAAAAAAAATATTGAATCATTTGATCCACCCTGACCAGAACGGCTTTTTACCTAATAGGCAAATAAGAAACAACACCAGAATTATATTAAACACCCTTGAATATTATGATATACACATAGAAAAAAATTGGCAATAATATTCATAGATGCACAAAAAGCCTTCAATAACCTGGATCGGCAATTTATGGTGATGCAATTAGAAAAAATGGGATTTGGAGGAAAATTTGTTAAATTAATCAAAGAAATATATACAGAACAATCGGCAAAAATTTTAGTAAATAATGATCTAACAGAGAAAATAAATATTAGGAAAGGGGTACACCAAGGCTGTCCCTTATCCCCATTACTATTTATACTAGCTCTAGAAATACTAGATCGGTAAGAAATAATCAAGAAATAAAAGGATTAAAGATAAAAAGGGATGAATACAAACTGCAGGCCTTTGCCGATGATATGGCTTATATTTTGGAAGACCCATTGGAGACTGGGCCTATTCTAATCAGGGAGATCGAGAGATTTGGCAAGGTGGCGGGACTCAAAATAAACAAAGAAAAAACAAAAATAATAGTGAAAAACCTAACAGAACATCAAATTATGGAATTGGAGAATATACTGGACATCAAAATGGCAAAAAAAGTGACACAACAAAGAGGAATCAAAATTTTATGACGCGTGGAAGAAATGGTATAATTGGTTAAATGATAATAAAAAACTACAAATTTGGTTATAAAAGGTGAATCATAAATTGTAATTGTTCTTGCTCTCACATTGTATGTAAATAATTAGAGGTATACATAACTAAAATGGGAGAAACAGTTTTTTATTATATAATAGGAGATTTAATCCATTAACTAAAAGAGTAAATAAAATGTAAATATATTTGGAAAGGAATTAGCTGTAAAAGTGGTTAGTTTTTGTTTTTATTATGTTTGTCTTATATGTATTTTTTGTATGTTTTGTTTATATGTTGTTTTTATTGGAAAATTTAATAAAGACTATTTTTAAAAAAAAATTAAAAGAAAAAAGTGTAAAATAATGTCAGTATTTTTATTAATAACTGTTCCAAATTCTATTATACCTTTTCTTTAATTAAAGAAGAACAACACATTTCTTCTCCCTTCCAAACAAATGCTTTTCTTGCCGCTATTTCTCAAAAGTAATGTTGAAAGAACAATCAGGCCAACTAGATAAAAATCTGAACATGAATGGAAATCCTTGGGACAATAAATTCAAGGTCAGACACCTTGAAATTTAAAAAAACAAAACAAAACATGTTTGTGGAAGTCAGATGTTTTCAGCCAATCATCTCATTTTTTGATCTTTGGTTTGGGATTTGCCATTCTTTAGTAGCAATATGGGGCTTGACCTGCAGTTTGTTATAGATTTGATGTCCTTGAGATGTGTATTAAAGTCTAAAATTCTGCATTTCATAATGTTATCCATGAATATATGCATGAAATCAGGCATACATTGCTGGCTTAAAAGGAGCAAGCGGCATTAACAGGAATGTGGATATAGGTGATCCATAGCTTAATTGATCTTTGAACAAGCCTTCAAACTCTCCCACCAAAGACTCCTAAGCAAACTTTAGAAGTCAGGAGATTAAAACAGATTACTTCTATGCATTGGTAATAGAAATCCAAGAATACAAATAAACTGAGGGACGTAAACATTTCGATTTACCAAAGTACTCTATTGAACCTTGTTCATAAACAATCTTGAGTTTTGAAAGAATGGGAAAGATGGCCAAATTTGCTGAGAATATCCAATTATACAGGGTATGTAAAACACAAAGTGACAATGAAAAGTTTGAAAGAATCTTTTCTTTAAGGGCAAGGGTAAAATAGTGTAGGGTTTTGTGTTTTGTTTTGTTTTTTTTGCAAGAAATTTTACCTCGCAATCTGAAAATAGCAGTGGCTGACCCAAAAGGGGGATTTCTTATAGGATAAATAGATATTGATTACATCTTGCACCAATTATTATTAAATAACTTTATTGTATTTTGGTACTCTGCTTCATATCTCCTATTTCTCTGATGTGCAATCATTTTGGGCCTAACCAGAAAAATAATTTGAAGAAATATCCTGATCCATGACTTTTTCTGATACAGCATTTTAAAGATTTTACTGTACATTGGCTTCAGCGGTGTATTAAAATGATTTTGTGCATCTAAGGCAATAAATGATCAAAATGATATACATTATAGTAGCAATCCAGTGATGGAGTGCAATATGTGGAGGTAAAGCTCAGCCTTATTTAGCCACAAACAGGTGAATGGTGGTCTCTGAAACACAGTTCATATTTTTACTTATTTACTAAAGCTGATACTTTTAGAGGAGCAAAACCCTGGAGAATTTTTCAACTTCACACTTCGCACCATGTGTAGAAGTGTCCAAGTGGTTCTTTGGGTAACTTTTCCTCCTGATAATATGCATGTAGCTCTCTCTCCCCATCTCCATCTCCATCATCTCCATCTATCTAAAGGAATTTCTTTTTTTGAAATAACTCTCTGAGTTCATCAAGTAAATCTTTATCAAACTTCACAACGTACCCTAGGGGAAGACTGATACAAAAACAAATCCTACATGACAGATGTCTTTCAGCATCATATCATATTCTTATGAGAATCCAGACATAGTTGTGATGAGTAAGAAACAGGAATATAAAAGCCTTGGGATCATTAATCAGTTCTGAGTATAATTCATTCATTCTTCTTTTAAAAGAAGCTGAAAATAGCTTTCACTATCATAACTAAGAAGAATCTTATTTTAAAAGAGGTTGCATGACTTGCATTCATTCCATTGTCTATATAAATACCAAATAATTAATAGAATAAAATGTCACAGAGGAACATTAACAAAATGATTAAATTGTTTAAAAAAGTAGGCATCCTGAAAAACAAAGGCCATGAAGACCAATGGGAATTACTTTTTTTTCTGAGTAAGCCCATTAGAACTGCAGTATTGCTGATATATTATGTATTTGTTCCATATATTGTAGTTCAATTACCAAACTGAATGAAAAAAAATGACATATTTTCATGACACATTGACAAGTATGCTGTAAAACAAGGCTTTAAAATAAAGAAGAGAGAGTGCTTTATTTATAACTTTTCAGAACTATTGTAACTGCACTAAAATGTATTGCCAACATTCAATTTTTATGTAAAAGACTTATTTTATATTCATGAATATAATTTAAACGTTGAGCATAGTTTGACATTAATCAATGGTACTTTAATAACAGACATTTGTAATGGCAACTCTTCTATTATATTGGTTCTCTTCTTGGCTTCATAATTCTCTCCTTACTTTGATAGGATCCAACCATAGATTTTAAAGAAGTGTCAAGCTGGAGTGGAAGAGTATATTCAACAGAAATTAAGTCTGGAGGTGAGATAAATAAAAAGTCAGGCTAAATTTCTTTTACAATTTATACAATGTTAATGATGTAGGTCCTAGTACAGAAGGGGTTGTATAAAGGCAATGAGTTTTACTTTTTCATTACACCCATTGTAAACATATAAATTCCTCTTTAGGGGTATGGTCTACTTTAAACAAAACAGCCAACTACAATTCTTCTTTTGAAGGGCTCCATTGTTGCAATCAAGTCCAGTTCTAGATTAGAGCTGAATATGCACCATGACTTAATTGATTATCAAGATAACTTTTGGTTCCCAGTGACTACATAGGCAGAATTTCTCCATGAGAAGCTATCTCTGACCTGTTTTTTCAAGTTTCCCAATGGTGCACTCACTGCCACCCTAATTGAGTTCATCCATCTTGCTGCTCATCATCCTCTTCTCCTTCTTCCACCTTTCCCGGCATTAGAGAGCCTTTTCCTGAGACCTGGGTCTTTGCATAGTAGATCCAAAGTAGCTTGCTCAATGCCTCAAGTGAGAACTCTAGATTGATTTGTTTGATGATCCATTGGGCTTTTAAAAAAAAAAAAACTATCCACAGTATTTTCAGGAGTCTTCTTTGACACCAGAGTTCAAAGGCACCAATAATTCTTCCTATCTTGATTGGAGGAGTGCCAAAATTGAAAAGATTTCTGAAAAACAGCATAGAAAAGCAAAAATCCTTAGCAACACACCCTGTTAGCCAGAATGCCCACTTAATGGCTAAATATAATTTTTAAAAAACAACACTTTCTGGAAATTCCTAACAATATTTACAGATGAACCAAACAATAAGGGGCATCAGACCATGACTATGCCGAGGAGGCCAAAATATCTAGAGCCAGCCCTGGTTGAAATTGCCAAGGAATGTAGCACCCCTATAACTATAGAAGGTGAACTGTTGACTAGAAATTTGTAGTGCACACACTTTGCATATAGAAACTTGCAGGCAGTTTTTGAGCTAGCAAATCTGAGATGCAACCCCCCCCCCAAAGGCTACTCAGTCACAACCAAGAGAGACAGAACTTTCTGGCTCTTGGCTCCCATATATTGATTGTCCGGATTTTGCAGCCCAGCACTGACATTTGTTCTAGGTTCTAGATTCAATTGCTGGCATTTGCAGAGTGGCTGGGAAATTTCTTTTTTGTTTTCCTGCAGAACCAATGCCAACCACTCTCACTACATCTGTACTAGATGGGCTATCGGCTAGTCTTTTGATAAGGTATCTCATTTTTTAAAATTAACATATTCATGACATTCATTTCATTGTAATCAAGACACATTCTTCCATACTTTTAGCTCTTGTGTTTGGAAAATTTTACACTTTTCTTTAAAAATATATATCTCTATTCCAATAATTTCATCCCATCTGGAAATTTACATAGTTTTACATTCGTAAGAGAGAAATACATGATGAGCATATTACATAAGCCACAGGTCTTTCAGAAAACAAGTTTCAGCAGTGCTAGTATATGGAATTTTTGAAAAGCGAGTAACAAAGATACAGGACAGATAAATCTGTTCCATAAAAGCAATATTGTCCATAGAAAATTAAACTAATAAACAAGAGAAGGCTAGAGATTACAATGTCAATAAATAGACTAACAGGAAGAAAATAAACACCTTTTGCTTTTATTGCTGTTTTCCCAGTGTCCTGATGTGTTCAATTTCACATCAATATACAGTTGAAGGAAAGTTTTCTTAAGTTGGAGTCTGTGTCAGCTTCCCAGAAATCCCCTCTGCTAAGATCAAATTCCAACTTGGCCACTAGAGGATGGAACCACCATTTCTATTGTCTATGGTAGCCCTGATATGACTTTGCTGTGGAGCCATGTGGAATCACGACACAAAGATGGAGAATATCCCACTTTCTTTATGGGAGAGATTCATCAAGGAAAGAGAGAAACCACAAGATACCACTTTTCTGGAGAATTATAAAATTTGAAACAAGTTCCTTTTTGAGTTTGGAGCTTTGTTAAAGGTATGAAAAGAACTGAAAAGTGTAAGAGGTTTTCCTAGTAATTGTAGTAGTAGTATTAGATGAGAACTTATTATTGGCAGAGGAGAGGAGAGGAGAGGAGAGGAGAGGAGAGGAGAGGAGAGGAGAGGAGAGGAGAGGAGAAGAGAGAAGTCTGTATTGGCCAAGTGTGATTGGACACACAAGGAGTTTGTCTTTGGTGCATATGCTCGCAGTGTACATAAAAAGACAAGATACATTCGTGAAGAATCATAAGGTACAACACTTAATGATGGTCATAGGGTACAAATAAGCGATCAGGAAACAATCAGTATCAATATAAATTGTAA
>QLTV01002663.1:665735-691421 GCA_003457575.1 Thermophis baileyi
TCACTAGGGGTTGTGAACCCAATGGGATGGGGTCAGTTGTAGGAGGCTTGTCTGTTGTTGGTGTGTCTGAGATGGGGGTTGTGGAGATAGGTGGCTGTAGTTTCCTTTCAAACCTGCAGTAAAACACGTTCAGGTCATCTGCCAGTTGTTGATTTCCTTCAGCCTGGGAAGGTGGTTTGCCATAACCAGTGATCTTTTTAAGAGTTTTCCACATGTTTGCTGGTTTATTTGTTGAGAACTGATTCCTTAGCTTTTCAGAGTAGATTCTTTTTGCTGCTCTGATCTCCCTTGTTCATACATTTCTGGCCTGATTGTACAGCATTCTATCACCTTTTCTGTAGGCTTCCTCTTTGGAATGATGTAGCTGCTTAAGTTTAGCTGTGAACCAAGTTTTATTGTTACTGTATATTCGCATGTTCCTGGTCAGTACACATAGGTCTTCACAGAAGCTGACATATGATGTTACAGTATCTGTGAGTTCATCCAGGTCTGCAGAGGTATCTTCAAAAATATTCCAGTCCGTGCAGTCAAAGCAAGCCTGTAGCGTTAACTTTGCCTCCTCAGTCCAAGTCCTCACTGATTTAATTGTTGGTTTCGTGGCTTTAAGTCTTTGTCTGTAAGCAGGTACAAGGTGAATCATGCAATGATCAGAGTGGCCCACAGCTGCTTGTGGAAATACTCTGGCCAAGTGTAATTGGACATACAAGGAATTTTTCTCCAGTGCAGAAGCTCTCAGGGTACATACAAACCACAAAGTAATATAATCATAAGATACCAATAGGGTAAAGTAGTAGAAAAGCCATATATACTGTTAGTATATAATAATATACTATATTATATAAATATTATACTATATAAATATACCTATATCTAGTATATAGGTATTAGAAAAGATAATATACATGATTTAACTTCGCTTTATTACCTAATTCTTAGGCCTGGGGTTAATACATTAGCGAGGCCCCTATTATGTCTCTCTGTGTTCAATTGTTACAGCTGTTTTTTGTCCAGGCTGTTATGCTGTGTGGTTATATTTTTAAGGGTTTTTCATTATATACTGGATGTTGCAAACCACACAGAGTTTTGTGGAGTGGGATGGATATAACATATCTGATAAATAAACAGTAGCAACAACAATTGTTCATTCTTGGTTGCAGCACCTGCCCTCTGGAATAGCATTCTTCCTGAGATCTGTATGGCTTCCACGCTGATGATATTTTTTTTAAAAAGCACTGAAAATGTGGCTGTTCCAACAGGCCTTGAGGTAAGGTGGTATTAGAATAGAATAGAATAACAGAGTTGGAAGGGACCTTGGAGGTCTTCTAGTCCAACTCCCTGCTTAGGCAGGAAACCCTACACCACTTCAGACAAACGGTTATCCAACGTCTTCTTAAAAACTTCCAGTGTTGGAGCATTCACAACTTCTGGAGATAAGTTGTTCCACAATATTATGACACTTTGGGGAATCTTACTACTTTACAACAATGTAACTAAAACCTTTTTCATATCTCTCCTAGACTTTGTCTGCACATCCTCAATGGAGTTATACTATACCTTTTGGGGAAACCTGGTCTCACCCAATTAGCAATATAGTCTTTGAAACATTCTGAATGGAACAAGATAGGATTCCACAAAGATCTGCTAAGACTTAAGGGATTTTTTTTGCAACATTTATTTAGGGATGGTTCTTTATTTCTGCCACAATTATCTTCAGTTTCTAAGCTAGGTAAGATGTAATAAGCTCTGAATGGAGCAGGCTACAACTTCTGGGTCCTTTACTGGGCATGCAGAATTACATTTATGGGGCACATCAAGTCTTCAGGAATAAAATTATCCCTACATATCAATATATATATATATTCACAAATATATTTACCTCTCTTTTACAAGCTCCACATATATCATGAAGGATCATCTGTAAGAAACAGAATCAAACCAAATTATATCCAATTATACTGGCTCAGACTTTTATGAACTTCAAAATTCCAGTGCCTGAGACCTTTGGAATTTGGAAATTAAGCTTCATCACAGAGTCGAAATCAAGATCTGCAGTTCAATCTAAATTCTGTCTTTTTTTAGGATGATATGTTTTCAAGTTTAGTCTGTTTCGTAAGGTTCTCTCTCAATTATTTTTAAAGAAGTATAAAAATCTGTAATTCTATTCATGGTGTATAATTGTTACTCTTCTGTATTAATCTCTGTATATAACTTTTCCAAACATATACGTTTGTATATGTACTCTTTTTTTTGTGAGTCAGAAAAACATCAGCAGGTAGACACCACTGCTTCCAATGCATCTGTGATTATATATTTCTGCAATGGATTCTGATTAGTGGCATTACTTCATTTCATTAGGATTTTTTTTTATTCCTGGATTTTACTATACAACTAATTTCAGTTAATTTAAAAAATCATAATTTATACAAATGCTACTATGATCCTCAACCCATCTCCAAATTATGATCTTCTCTCCTATGAGTTAGGACATGAGAGATATATGTTGAGCATTGTTTTTTAGTTTTTAAAAATGTTACACAGGCAAAAAAGTAAAACAGTGTTAAAGTCCTTAGCCAGAATTTTGATCCTGACTAAAAGTCCTTTATCCCTAATTCTTTTGAAACTGAGATTGTTCTGAGGATGGTGCTAGAATGCTTTATGTGAGCACATAGTAATTCAGGCACATTTTTTATAGATTTTATAAAAATAAATCTCTTTTGCCCAGGATTCAGACTTACAATTCTTTATGTTCATCATCATCACCATCCATAACTCATATCTGAATTGCCTTTCACTGATAAGCATACATTCAAAGCCTCAAATAAATCTTAGTACTTTCTTAAGATTCTAATCATAAATATGACCAAAGATCGCAAATCTATATTAAGAGAAATGACTGGAACAAAATGATCTTGAATGTGTTTCTCAATAATTATCTTTCAAATGTTTTGTCAACTGTAATGACTTAACATTGATGCATTTATCCAGAGATTCAAAATCAATTTCAGTGGTGGGGTTTTTTCCCTGGCCCACTGCTAGTCAACTTGCAGATGAGATTAATCTGCAGATGGTAGGTTGCTATAGTAGCATTGTTATACTAATATATACAGATGGCTTAAACACTATAAGCAAAAACAAACAAACAAACAAACAAACCTTTAATATGTTAGCAATAGCACTTAGCACTTAGATTTATAGACCACTCCATAGCGCTTTACCGTACTCTCTGAGTGGCTTACATTGTCAACATATTGCCTCAACAATCTGGGTCCTCATTTTCTGACCTCGGAAGGAAGGAAGGCTGAGTCAATCTTGAGCCAGTCAGGTTCGAACTCTTGGCTGTGGGCAGAGTTATCCTGCAATACTGCATTCAAACCATTGCACCACCAGGGCTTTTGAAAATGTTCTTGAAATGTCTGAGTAAAATCTGAATCCTGACTATGAAAAAGTTTATCTGTTTACCTCAGAGCATAGCTACAATTCTAAAAGTAACACTCTCAGGTGTTACGTTCAAGTACATAACAGCAGAGTCTGTGTTGAGAAGTCACAAAATGCATTTCTTCATTTTGGTATCATTGTAGCTACCAGCAATGGATGCTTTAATCCTGACTGTAAAGTTCTTGCACAGACTCATTAAAGGCAGATATTGAACAGGTTGTTGTGGGTCATGGGAGCCAAAATTCAATAATCTCATCACGGATATCTATACTGATAGTAAAAAAAATAATAATCTTCCAACCAGTCACTACAACATATCTGGGAGCCCCATATACTATTCCAAGGAATACTTCCCAATACAGCTTTGCTGTACAACATCCTGGCAAGCTTAAATATCAAGCTGACGAAACCTGATCTGAAAACAGGCAGCAGACCTGAACCTTTGTTATAAGTCTTCAATCCCAGATCAAAGCAGCAAAAGATAATGAAAAAGTCAAAACAACAGAAGCTGATCCCCAAAAGAAAGCACACCAATTACTTCAATCCTCAAGAAATCCCCCACTTCTTTCCCAGCAATCTGGAAAGTTTGTATTATCAGGGGAAAAAAAAGTGGTTAGGTAGAAACTGAGGTTTAAGGACAGGAAACATTCCAGCTACTATCGAATTCCAACTTCCATAACTTCAGGCCTGAAGACAGGGAGCCTGTTTCTCCCTTTCTTCAAGCAATGCTTCTATTCTATAAATAGAATAGTTTTTTGGCATATGCATTTGTATGTATTTGCTGGCATGGATGACTTATTTATCTGAGATCCAAAGGTTGTATTAAATATTGAGCGAGAAGAGCAGCCTTTCTATCAGCCTTTTCTTGCCTTCAGCACATATGTATGTAAAAAGAGTTTATTCCCCCCCCCCCTGAGCAAAATGACTAAATTTAAGCATTAAAGCTGAGCGGCTGCTCCAAGGCGATGTGCTTTTGAAAGACACAAACATCAGCTGTAAATCAATGCTTATCGACTGAAGCAAATGAGAGCATTACCTGTAGGTAAAAGAGGTTTGCATATTTATTGCTTTGGTGCTTTTTCAAGAGGTTGCCATTTGAAGGTTCTGGGAGAAATTTATATGGTTTTAATAAAATTCAGGTACCCTAGATCAATGTTTTTCAAATCTTGAAATGGAATGAAGATTGAGGAAGTCCTTTTCCAAAATGGCAAGAGGAAAGGAGCCAGTTTGGTTTAGTGGTTAAGGCACCAGCCTAAAAAGCGGTAGACCATGAGTTCAAGTCCCGCCTTAGCCATGGAAGCCAGCTGGGTGACTTTGAGCCAGTCATTTTCTCTCAGCCCAACTCACCTCACAGGGTTGTTGTTGTGGGGAAAATAGAAGGAGGAAGGTGTATTGGATATGTTCTCCGGCTTGAGTTATTTGTAAAAACAATAAAGGCAGGATGCAAATATGATTGTGTTGCTCATACAATGTTTCCAGTGCTAGTTGTATGCCATTGTATGCCATACCGTCTGTTTCTGTTGCCCCCTTCTGGGAGGAGGTTTCAAAGTATTACTAGCAGGACTACCAGATTCTGTAACAGCTTTGTTCCCTATGCCATCCGTCTGGTAAACTCGCAAGATTCATTTTTCTCTGTATGTATACATCCGAACTAGACTGTGTTGTTTCTCTGTGTCATATAATATACTGTATGTGGGCATATACACAATTTTGTATTTATTTATTTGTCATGTTTATGTAGTGTGGAGGTGGTGACTCTTTGAGAGCTGTATGCAATGAAATTTCATTTTAATGTATGCTGATTAGTGTACATTTAAAGTGACAATAAAGTTATTCTAAGTCTAATTTTTTTACTTATTAAGATATGTAAAAATGCCAGAAACTAGCATTTTTCCAAATACCTGAAGAGGTTCCAATCTACTATTCTATTCTATTCATTTTCTCTATTCTATTCTATTCATTTTCTCTATTCTATTCTATTCTATTCTATCCTATCCTATCCTATACTATCCTATACTATCCTATCCTATCCTATTTGCCATTACTTTTAATCAAAATAATCCATGGCTATGTTTAGTGAAAAATATGAGCCATATAATTCAACAAATCAAAATGGAACTATATTAGAGAAGACTGAATTAATTAATTAATATCTCTTGCTGTTGTTTTGCAAAACAATCACTAGTGCTTCTGAAAGTGTTTCTTGATGGCTTAGCTAAAGTGTCTCTAAGAAAGTTTAAGCGATATTCATAGTGAATGTTTCTGGAATTCTTCATAGGTTTACACAATTAGCGAAGACTGATTCATCTAACACTCTCCAATTTTGTCCTGTTTATTCAGCAGGAATAACTATTCTTAAGCCACATCACAAGCATTATCATGTCTGTAGAAAATATTTGTCATTTTGAGGTTTAGGTTTGCTCACAAGGAATTCTGAGAAATTTTCAAGAATTAAAATTTGTGTATATTAACTTGAATGTGTGCACTTTGTTGTTATCATGGCTGCAGAGTTTAGAAGTGAGGACAATGACTTATTTTTAATTTAATTCCTCTCACCGTTTCTGATAATTTGATGGCCGCTTTTATTGAAAATTGAAGAGAGTTAAATGTAATTTATATGTAATGTGTATTTCATCAGAAACAGGCAATCCTAGAGAGTAGATTAGTGGTAGACTGATGATGGTGATGGTAATGATGATGATGATAATTTGATACAATTTTTTTTGAGCCTATGTTTTATTTTTTCCTTCCCAATGTCCATTTCAGAAACTACCATTATCCAACTTGGCAGGATTTGCAATGCAGAAAGATGAACTGCTTTTTAATTTTTCTTTTCGTTCCCCCCCCCCAACAACGGTCTTCTAAAAAAAATCTATATATGACAGAGCTTTATGATTCCTCTGCCATCTTTTAAAATGACCTCCATCCATTCTAGAAATATATTAGATTTTAATAACAAATGAGCAATGAGAGTTTATTGTGGTTTTATGAAAAATAGAAATGAATCATCTTAATGACCTTGGAAGAATTATTTGGTAAGGCTGTTATATTTACCATGGAAGACTCTTCATTGAATTACTAAGTCTCATCCAGATCATATCTGGAATGAAGATCAGTTCTATCTTCATTAGCACCCCCCTCCCCCCCCAAAAAAAAACCTTCTTAAAGTCCCAGGCAGAACAAAATAAATACTTTTACAAAAATATAAAACGAAAAAAATCTACATTCAGGCATCAGTACTCCAACTTGTATTGGCATCCCATGATTTCTGGAGAAAAAACTACATTTCATCCTTTTAAACAGAAGGTGGTAAAGGTGGTAAGACAAAATGACATTTCAGAAGATGTGTGTCAGAGACATCGGTTTTATAATATGCACTTCCCTGGTTCCCATTTTTATCTTCCACATATTCTGAGGAACATTTAAAGATGGTAATTTATATAAATACAACAATATATGTAGTCTGTCCTCTTCAGGTATTGTGCCAAATGAAAATGAGCATACAGTACTGGAGCAGGAAATGTGGCCTCTGTACTGAGGTTCTGATTATATAATCTCCAAATTTGCCACGGTGCTAACCAGTGTCAACCCACTCAAATTGGATCTCTAGGCAAAATTGGCTACTAGTGCCTCATTTTTGTAGGTGAGGGGGCTGATATCAGTTAGTATAGTTTTTCAATTATGGCACCTATCCTTTCAAATAGGCCTTCCAGAAGCCTATAGAAACGGAGCTCCTCCACAGGACTTTGACATGTGATTCTTTGCCATCATTATTATGCTTTTTATTTTTGTTATTGTTATTATTACTCTGTTGGTTTCAGAGTTTCAGCTGCTTTTAGATTTGGTGTTAGGAGGACTATGTTTTAGTTGTTTATCTATTTCTCCTCTCTCTGATCAAGTTGCTTTGTTATATCCTATTTTATGGTGTGGTAAAACCAACATGAATTGAACAGCTTCATCAGCATGCAAATTTAATAAAATATTGTCATCTAGGCTTCCCTTTCTAGGCATTCTGAACCTAAGGGAGTTGAAGTCAGTGGGACATACAGTAAATTTAGAAGTCGTTGGTGAACAACTTTTTTTGGGAAAAAAAAAGGGCTGGAGAATAAAAGTAAAGGAAGAACCTTAAGC
Organism: Thermophis baileyi; assembly: GCA_003457575.1. NCBI lineage: Eukaryota > Metazoa > Chordata > Lepidosauria > Squamata > Dipsadidae > Thermophis > Thermophis baileyi. The sequence goes on from QLTV01002663.1 coordinate 673,302, forward strand.
ACATTAGAAGACATAAGATTAGTGGTGTCATTATGTGAACTGTCAAAACAAGTGGACGACTTCCCAGTATTCCCTACCCATGAATCTTTTAAGAGCGCTATTTTCCTTCTGTAGCCCCTGATGTAACTGGTCCCTAGGTGGAGGAGCCGGCTTCCTCAGAGCTCTCTCCAAGCAGAGATCCTTCCAACATTTTTGGATTTTATTTCAAACAAGGCTGCTGCCAAATTTTGCACCAGCAGGAGGCTCTCAGCAGACAGTTCCTACCTCACTCCCCAGATCTGTGGGGAAAAAAAATCCTGGTTTTGAACTTTTTATAACGGTAACTTTCTCTCATTAAAGAAACAGAATGGTTTTACAAAGATATGTAAGGAAAAACTGTGAACAGGCTTCTTTAAAGTGAAATACACAAATTCCCTCCCATCCCCAAACACACCAGCAGGCATCTTACAACCAATAGCAACACATTAACACCTCATAACATTTGCTTTGCTCAAGATTTAAATACTGAACAAAATAGAAACGCTAGCCAAGTTTTCCTGCTCTCTCTTCCTTTCCCAGAGTTCTTGCTTAGTTTAACTTCCCTGTTTCTACATAGTTTCTTCTCTAGGTTCTTCTCTCCACTCCTCTTCTCGCAAATACCCTTAGATCCAGCTTTTTCACAAATTCCTGCAGCTCTTCACGTGTGCCATCTTTTCTTTTCTGATAGGACCAATCAACTGGGATCCTTGCTTTTCCCTCCTGCCCTGTTATTCACAAGGGATGGAAAATCTCTGTTAGGCTGTCCCTCTGCAAATTGGTTTGTTCCTTGATGCCCTTTTGCTTTTTTTTTCTTGCTGCTTTACATCCTGCCTTGCCACAACCTAAAAAAAAAAAAAAAGCTAGTTATTATAGCATAAAAACCTGAGTTATTTTAAAATGTTTTTGGCTACTCTGCCCATTCTTCAAATTAACGTTCTCCCTTTGATCCTTTCATCATGAATTATATCCTCCCTTCCAGAAGGTGACCTTTGGGGGGGGGGTGTTACATAAACGTTTGGGGAATAGGATGTCTACCAGCAAAAACATTCCAATCTGGTCAGAGGTGGGCTGCACTTTCTTTAACAAAGGATTCGCTGGTTGTGAGCTCACGTGCCCCTTTGGGAGAGAAACGGAGCTTCAAACAGGCTCCTAATCAGCTCAGGCAGCTCCGGTGAGAACAGCAGGGGCGGCACTGAATGCAGCTGGGCCAGCCAACGAGCCAGAAAGTAAGTTATAAATGGATAGCATAGAACAAGGGCGGGTGGACGGGCCCAACCAGCGATCAGAGCTAAGGGTTCGCCCAAACCCTTGCGACCATGCAGCAGCCCACCACTGAATCTGGTGCATTGGGTGGGTGAGAGAAAACAAAATGATGGCAAAATGAGCCACGGTGGCGCAGTGGTTAGAATGCAGTACTGCAGGCTCTTTCTGCTGACTGCCGGCTGCCTGCAATTGAGCAGTTCAAATCTCACCAGGCTCAAGGTTGACTCAGCCTTCCATCCTTCTGGGGTGGGTAAAATGAGGACCCAAATTGTTGGGGGCAATATGCTGACTCTGTAAACCGCTTAGAGAGGGCTGTAAAGCATTATAAAGCGGTATATAAGTCTAAGTGCTATTGCTAAATGCTATCGCTATAACTGTTGGATTGAAGGTGCCAACTTGATTTCTCGATCCCATGGACACCCAAAATATAGATCTAGTTCATACTTCTTTCATCCTGCAATTTAATCTAACTTAATGTTTCCTGGTTTGAATCATCTCCCCTACTTTAGCAGACTGGCTTCAGTTATTAATTATGTGTGCTTATTTGCTATCCCATTATATTAATCCTCAGTCTTTTCAACCACTGAATTATAGATGCTACAAGTTCCAACTGAGATCCTACTCATACAGCTTTTGGGTTTTTTTCACTGAGAATTTGTGATGGACAAATCACTAAGAGGAACATAGTATTACCACATGAAAAGGAGCAGCAGCTGTCTTTATGATAATACTATCATCATGTAGAAAATATCCATTATTAAATGAAAAGAAAAACTTTGTATTCCACAGACTTCATACATCTTCAAAATCTAGCCAACTGTTTTTATATGGAATCACATCTTTGAAATTTAAAATAAAAATAAAACTTTGGGAAAAGGTATCTCTTTTGCAAAGTGGATAGTAAAACGGATCATATTTACATCTATTTGCATCTACTTGATATATTTGGCATTTGGAAAGCATGTTATAGATTCTTTCAAAAGTAATTGTCTTGATTGGCTGCCTGTTCACAAAATCTCTGCCATGGTTGTCATAGCTAGTCTGAAAGTGTCCAAGTTCATCAAAATAAAAAGACATGGCAGATATAAAATACAAACTGAGTGGGTGGATTGGCTCTGATCACATTTAAATCATTATTTCATTATTTTATATTCATTTATTTGATCTGATCTGATCATTTGGACCAGTTTGAAAAACTGAATTGATGTTTTGTTTTATAGAATCAAATTGGATTGATTGTATGGTCTGAAGTAATTTTAAAATATCATTGTGAAACTTTGAACCAATTTGGAGGCATCCTGGTAGAGCTGATGATTTGGTTTGACTCTGTGATTATGTTAAAGATCATTTATTTATCTAGACCAAACATATTTTGCACAATTCAATATATGCAACCGGGATAAGCTAACATATAATTAAACTAGCAATATTGACACACACTCATACAGAGTATAGATAAAGGTGTATTTTGTATTCCATAAACATTCAACCTGGGCAGGCTACCATGCTCCATTTTCAGCTTACATTTTTGTTTTGTTTTGTTTTTAAAGAGGCAGGACATTTTTCAAAACAAATCATGGGGTTGCAGCCAATGTTCCCTCTGACATTGAAAATTGCTGCGTGGCAGTTGGAAAGTGCTGCGCGGCGATTTCCTGTCAGGTGCGCGGCCGCGCAGCAATGTTCCCTCTGACATTGAAAATCGCTGCGTGGCAGTTGGAAACTGCTGCGCGGTAATTTCCTGTCACGTGCGCAGCCACGCAGCCGCGCAGCCGCGCAGCCGCGCAGCCGAGCAGCTTAGAGGGAACATTGGTTGCAGCCATGCATCAGAGCTATGCATTTTCTGATTTTATCTTTGAGACCCAGAACATTCTCGGAAATAAAGCTTGCCCTGGAGACTGCTGTTTAAATCTGCAATGTGGCAATCCTTCGTTTTAAAATTAATTCAATAATGTTTTTTTAAGTGAATCAGGGAACAGAGAGAGAGAGAAAGATTGTTACACGATTCTGCCTTTGTTCAGACTTTGCTGCAGGTAGTTTCAAAATATCCTGTCTTGAATGGATTTCTGCCTGCAGTATTTGCTTTGCTTATGAATAGAGCTATCTAGATACTTGTCTTCCTCTTTCAATAAGCTCTTTATATTTTAAGTGCTGGCATCTGCTGTGGGCTATTAAGAAAGACTTCAGGGCTGCTTCCTACTTCTAAAAACATGTTTCTCCATTTCTCATTTAGGGAAATATAATATTCTGCCTTTTTAATATTCCTCAAAATATTTCATTCTTGGGGGAGGGGCTTCCCATAATGGAACTTTTTTTAAGCAACAAATGAAAGCTTCCATATGATTTCAAATGACCTACCACAAGAGCTGGTATATGTTACATCACAGCTAGCTGCTACACTGGATTTATAATAAGTTACATGGGAGTGTAGACCAGTAACACAGCAGAGGATAGGGAAGGTCCTTCATGGCCATGAGCACTTAGCATGGCCTGGCAGAGTGGAGAAATTCACACAGCCTTATGGATGATAGTACAACTAACACAGGCTGACACCATCTCATTTTCACTTCTTCATCATGGTTGGCAACACCTAGCCATTGTTACCTATAACATGACAACATGTTGCAACTGCTGCCCTACCAAATAGTCTTTTTCTCATGATAAATAGCCTCTTTCTAAAATAAATTATTTGGATGCACTTAACCACAGAACTCAATTATTCTGTCTTTCTCATCTCCCACAGTTGAGGCACCATATGTGTTATGACACCATGGATTGGAGGGGCAAAATACAATTATTGGAGGATGGAGGCTTAAGGGAGATATCGTTTTCCATTGTCCTATGTGAACAGTCCACAAAATCATGGGGAGCCAAAATCGGCCTATTTCACATTTTTAAAAAAAGAAATATTCCAAACTTAGGATCTCAGAGCCCAAAACTGCACTAGGTCAAGTAGGTAGAATTTGGTTTCATTTCCCCAGTGCTTCCTGTCTCTTTTCCCTGAGTGCTCTAGCATTGCTGCTACTGCTGTCCGTCACTTCGTCAAACATGTGACTAAATCAATGAGATACTGACAAAAAGCCAGGGCATAAGTGAAAAGCAAAGACAAACAAATTTATTGGAAGAGGGGAATAGGGATTTCCTGACTGATGCTAAATTAAGATGTCCAAATCCCCGAATACTAGAAAATTAATTTAGATCCTTTAGGCTTTGAGTTTGAAATGTGTGTTGAGAATAATTAATAGACATCATCAAGGTTGAAAAAAAAAATCTTTGAAAGGAGTTTTAAAGGCAGCCACACCATTTTCTAGTTAACTTGCATTTTTCACTATAATGGCTAATAATTGTCTTCGTGAATTTTAAGTGCTTTTTATCAATGCATTTTGCGCAAGATGAACCCCATGCAACTGATCCACTCAGACCTTTTTCTTCTGCAGATCTGGGGTACTTCTTTTTATAATGATCCCTTCTTTCTTATTTAAACCTTTGAATTTCAGACACGTTGAAAATTAAGGGAGGTTCCTAATAGAAAGATATTTAGGGATGAAGGTTCCTTAATGCTTGCAAGATAGAGCAGGAGAATGAAGACTGGGAAGTTAATTCAGCTTGGGAAATTCAGAACCAATCTGTCTAGCGCAGTGTCAGCTCTAATTGGCTGCTCTTTCCAGACTCTTCTTTGCCTATGACTACGGTTCCTTACTGGCTCCCTGTCAGTTGGGCCAGTCGCTCTCTCTCAGCCCAACCCACTTCACTGAATCATTGTTGTGGGAAAAATAGGAGGAGGAAGGAGTACAGGTAGTCTTCGACTTTCAACAGTTCATTTAGTGACAGTTCGAAGTTACAACGGCACTGAAATGACCATTTTTCACACTTACGACCATTGCTGAATCTCCATGGTCACATAATCAAAATTCAGACGCTTGTCAACTGACTCATATTTATGACGGTCACAGTGTCCTGGGGTTATGTGATCACCTTTTGTAACCTTCTGACAAGCAAAATCAATGGGAAAGCCAAATTTACTAATTTAAGAACTACAGTGTTTCACTCAATAACTGTGGCAAGAAAGGTCGTAAAATGGGCAAAACTCACTTAGCAAATGTCTCTCTTAGCAACAGAAATTTTGGGCTTGATTGTAGTCATACATCAAGGACTACCTGTATTAGGTATGTTCTCTACCTTGAGTTACGGTTGCATGAAAGTAACAAAGGTGGGTTATTAACAAACAAACAAACAAACAAACAAACAAACGCATACATACATGCAAACATACCTAGGAATTAAAGATGGAACCATCTCAATACATACGCTAGATTCCTAAGTGATTGTCCAGCGCCTTTTACTTCATAAATTGCCAATTAATTCAGAACTGAACAGTAGTGTTATGCTTTAACTAATGGCTTATTGGTATTTGTGCTTCCATGGCCCTCTAAAATAGAAAATGAATGTGTATGCTCTTCTATGAATGAAATTGTCAGGATCCAGGCTTGTGCACCCAAAGCTGAATCAGGGTCAGAACCTGTTTATGAGCTGCAGATCTTCTTTGAAGGCCTTGGTGCCCACATTAATGGCTTGCCACGGCCACAGCCAACTCTTGAACCGCTCTTGCCCTAGTTTCACCTCCACCCACTTGCAAGAGTTCTTCCTTCTGGGGACATCATAAAGGCTCCAGGCAGCATGAACTAACTCACCTCATGCTGTAAAGCATCATCGTCTTGCACATAGGAAAAGAACAGTTCTCATACTGCCTGGAGTGGATACATGGGCTCAGCATCAGGAAAATGCCCGTAAGATAATGCTTCACAGATAAGAATCCCCAACTTTAATTTCTTTTCTACTATCTTTGTCTCTCAGAGTTTAGCAACAATATCATTTCTAATTTTGCAAATGTTCTACATCAGTGTTCTCCAACCTGGCTATGCTCAGTGGAGTTAATGGGAATTTCATCCTACATATCCAGTAGCGTACTTTGGGGGAAGGGGGCATTGGACTAATACAGTAACAAGACTACTCAACCTTTTCCCCATTTGTACATGGTTTGTGGTCTTGACATCAGTATTCAGAACACATACGTTTCAAAGGAACTTGACAATTGTAGAATGGCTCATGTAGTGCCGTCTTCCATGTCACCTTATTGATTTCTGATGACTTCACAGACAATCCACGTAGCTTGCTTGGCAAACAACTTGGAAGCAGTTTGACATTGTTTTCCATGTATTATAGTAGTAAAGCTGCTGGACTAAACTCAGGAAAAAATTCAACCACAGAAATGTTAACATCTTTGGGTCATTCATTCTCTCTTAACCAACTTGTTGAAGGGATAAAATTGGGGGAAGAAATTCTGTGTATACTACCCTCAGTTCCTGAAGGAAATAAAAACAGATGACAGACTAACAGACAGATATTTTTGAGAAGGAATTGTTAGTCGGAGCATACAAGATTGAAATTTTTGCCACAATATGAACATTCAGTGAGCATATGGAAAGGTAATCTGATAGTTTTGTGCTGGCCTACTTTGCCTGAAGATACCTCCAGTCATCAATGTTTCTTCAAGCATTTAGTGAACTTGTCAAAAATCAGTGAAGCTTACACCTTCCATGTTTCAATGAATAAAGAAGCCACAACAGTAATGTCTGAAAATGACTCTTTCTTGGAGTTGCTCAAATGGCAGATGATCATGGTTAGAAAGCAGATGGCTGAGTTAAAAAAATAAATAAATAAGATGATGTAGGAAATTCATGAGAGGATCAGATTTCCTCCCCTCCTCTGAGTAAAAGCAGATGTGGTAACAAAATTATTTAATTCTTCTGATCCATATATTATTTCAATCTAAATTAATTTTCATCAGCCATTATAAAATCTCTACAAAGAAGAAGCCTCATCTCTGGGGCAATTATCAAATCTAGTAGATATTTCTGCAGCTTCTCTTCAGTGGTGGTGGTGATGGTGGTGGTGAAAACCTAGAGTTTTGATTGCTGATTTCCCACACTGGTTCTGTTTCACTCAACACATGAAAAGTCACATTTCAGATTAAAACAATCCACATTTGCAGTCTAACCAGTGGGAAGTTCCTTCCTAGCCTCAAACATTGTGACTACTCAAACTCTGAATTCAGGCCAAAATTACTCCATTTCTCATTTCATAGAAATGTTATTGATGGAAATGTAATCAGACACCAGGTTCGTATTATCATATGTGGTGGACATGCCCAAAGGCAAAAAAATATTGGACAAAAATACATACATGCTTGGAAAAAATGACAAAGCAACACATAGATCTAAAACCAGAAATTTTTTTGTCAGCCATTTTACTGGAAAAATATAATAAAGGGAATACATACTTAATTTTACATGTGCTAACTGCAGCTAGAATTGTATTTGTACAACAATGGAAAAGTGAAGAGATCCCTACAGAGGAAAACTTAATTAAAAAAATACTAGAATGTGCAGAAATGGATAGATTAAGGAATGGATTCCTTAAAATTAAGGAAAAGGAAGAAACCGAATACTTTTTAACATGGGACTCATTTTATCAATGGCTAACCAATAGAAACAGAAGTTAGAAATATGGAAATATAAGAGAAGGATTAATTTTATAAGGAACGTTTATTAAAATGGATAAGCAAATACTACTATTGTTAGGAGATCAGTATTAATGTGATGAATATTATTGTAAATATTATGATTATTTCTCAAAATTATTTGTACGCAGACAACACACTGTTTGGAAATGGATTTTTTATGTTTAATAAAACTTTTTAAAACATGAAAAAGAAATGTTATTGAGTGCAACCAATCCTAAGCAAAGCAAGAGCACATCAATACAATACGAAATAACCTACTGCAGATCAGCCTTCACTAAACTGGTACACTCCAGATGGATTGAAGTGATTTCTCAGTCATAGGCTGAAAATGGGTGGCTGAAAATTCTGAGAATGTAAAATTTCAATACACAAGGAAGACACTAGGTTGTGAAAGGCAGCCATTGGTAGGGGTCTTTAAGAGCAAGTAATGCTCTTGCCAAGTACAGTAGGACTCCCTGTTAGCTTATGTGCATTTCATTATTTAGATGTGTTCCAACTGATTGAAGTGATGAATTTTCATGTGCATATCCCTACTTGTATCCTTTGCTTCCAAGATGACTATAAAAATAAAATCAATTTCCAGGTACAAACCATTCCCAGTTACAAAACTGAAGTATCCCTGGTGCTTCAGAATGAATTCACTGCAGAAAGTCTCAAAGGCATGTGTGAATCTGTTCCTCAACCTCCATTCCTTCACTCCACATGCTCACTTTGTTTCTCTTCTTTCTGGGACTCTTAGTGGTTCTACCAAGAGCAGCACATTCAGTGGTGGGATTCAACCCATTTAACAGCCAGTTCGCCGAAAATGTGAGTGCGCGCGCATGCAAGCATACACGGCTTCCACGCATACACGCATGCATGACTTCTGCGCATGTGCACGCGCATGGCTTCCACCATGCACAGCTTCCGCCACACGGCGAGGGTCGACTGAGCAGCTTTTTGGGGTCTGCCGCGTTCCATCTCTACTCTCCGAGGCAGCAGCTGCTTCTCTCCGCTGCTGCTCTTGCTGGGAGAGAGAGCGTCTCTTGTGCAATTTAGCAGCTGTGAGCTGCCGCTTTCCTCTAAGTCCCATCTGGAAAGCACTGTGGCACATAGAAACAGCATTCAACATGGCTGCTGCTTCTCTGTGCTGCACAGTTTCTGGATGGGACTTAGAGAAATGCGGTGGCTCACAGCTGCTAAATTGCACAAGAGACGCTCTCTCTCCCAGCAAGAGCAGCAGCGGAGAGAAGCAGCCATTGCCCTGGAGACCACATGGAGCATCTCTGCGAGCGACCAAGCCTCAGCAAGGGATGGCTGCAAGATCTCCGCTGCAGCGCTTTAGGTAAGAAGAACCGTCTGGTAGTTTGAGGCCAGAGGGGGGTGGCGGCATGCGGGCGGAGGCCCGGGGCAAGGCTGTAGCCAGGGAATGGCACTTTCCCCGACCCGGCCGAGGCAGTTGACGAGCGGGCAGTGGCCCGTGGCAAGGCCGAAGCCGGGGAATGGCACTTTCCCCGACCCAGCCAAGGCAGGCGGAGAGCAGGCAGTGGCTCCAGGGCAAGGCCAGAGCCGGGAAATTGCATGTCCCTGGGCCCCGATCTGAGGCGAAGGGCGAGCGGGCGGCATGCTTACCTTTGGTGAGCAGAGCAGGTGAGGCGTGGAGGCAAGGCACGGAGATTACCTGGATCACATGGTGAAGGGAAGATAATATATAGGGTGGGGCGGGGTGGGGTGGGCGGGTCCAGCCGGTGGTCGATTTTACCGGTTCTCCAAACTGCACAAAATCATAACAACCAGTTCGCCCGAACCGGTCCGAACCGGCTGAATCCCACCCCTGAGCACATTGCCTCATCACCCAGAACTATCTATAAACACCCAGGGCAAAAGATAATGCTTTAAAAACCTGTTTTCTCATAGCCATTGTGCTCTCTGCAGCACAATAGCCCTTCCAGCACGAAGCAGTGCTTGGCATCTGCTCAACTGTCCTTAGGTACGTGTGGTTTTGAATATTTCTGATCTTTTTTATTGCTCTGACATGATCTTAACCTCTGACAAGGCTCTTGAATTGTTCCACAGCATGGGGAAATCAACCAGAGGTTTTCATAATTGAAGATGAAGTTTAACATATAAAATGGTAAAGGGAACTGAGTGAAATTATTCAAACCAAAGTGAATAATGGATATGTGGGGTAAGAGTGATGTGATGGACTGTTAGAGAGGACGTTTTAGATAAAGCTTCTGTCAGGAGAGAGAAATCATTGAGAGCCTTCAAGACTAATATTTTCAAAGGGAACAAAACTTGTTTAAAAATTTTGTATCAATCAAAATGAGAGATTTTAGGCAACACTGCTTCTGTAACACCAATTGACACAAGTAAAACAAACTGCGTGCTATTACTGATGGGAATGTTCCCTTTGCTTATCTGGTTTGCTTGTTTCCTCTCTTTTTTTGTGTGTCCTGATTTTGTCATGAGTTAGAGACCAGCATGCAGGGAGACAAGTGAGTAACCGAACGGCTATTGCTGTAAGGGACATAGGTAGTTTGAAGGAATATCACAATAAACACTGTTCTCTTTGGCCAAAAAACCAACATCTTGTTTAATACATACACCTCTTGGTTCTCATGGAGTTATGGAATAAAGAAAGGGTTGAAACTGTGGTGCAAACTGGCAAGAGGCTACATGAAAAAGTAAGGACGTTCGGTGCTAGGGTTCCAGTTGCAAAGGTCTGTAATTGGAAGAAGTCAAAAGGAGAGGGAATAGTACTGGAGTATTAGGTAACATTAAGTATCAGAAATACTAAATGGAAGTACAGGTTAAAGGAAGCATAAGAAGTTGCTTGAATTCTGCTTGAAATCAATATGAGGATCCTTTGGTGAAGGAGGGGGGAATGTCCCTAAGAATAAATAGACAATAAATGAAAATTTCAGTTAGGAAAGATATAAAAGGCTTTGAACTGTGACTGCACACATACACAAGAAAGAGGAGCAGGAGGAGGAGGAGAAGTTTAGCCTGGAGGCACAGCTAGGAAATAGAAAAGGAAAGTTAGCCTAGGCAGGAGCAGATCAAGGGTATAAGAGACAAAAGGGGAAATATATATACTGTATATTCATGAGTAAGCAAGAGGTAAAGCATGAAGCTTTTTTCCCTGCAGAACCTGACCCAAATGGGATTCTTCTCCCTGCAGCTAACAAAGGAGGCAGAGAATTCAGGGATATTGTTTGACAGGTTGGCCAAGGGGGAGAAGGAAAGTCTGGCAGCTTCACCAAAAAGGAAATCACACAGAAATTCAACTGTAGAAAGGAGGCTGAAGGCTTGAAGAGCCAAGTGAAGCAGCAGTCAAATAGAAGAAATTGGGAGAAGCTACTACATATTTACTACGGACGTTGTCTCTGCTGCTGTGAGCATTTTGCAGGGAGGGAAGTTAACTTTAACATATGCATTTTCTCATTCTTGGCTATTATACTACTGAATGCTGTGTTCTAAAGAGCTTGAAAATGGTCCTCCGTAAAGGACTCCTGAAAATATCACCATATTTGAAAAACTTCTCTGGAGTTCTTTATGCAAAGTGATGTCCTTGTTTTTATTTGAGGATGTTAAATTGGTTAATTTCTTGTTTGCAAAACTCTGGGCAGATTTATCATCATTCATCAATATATGAAATTAAATCAGATAAGTTAACACTATAAGTTTATAGTGTTGATGAACAATTAGGCCAGTGATGGTAAACCTTTTTCTTCTTGTGTGCCAAAAATGGGAGCATGTGTGCGCATGCCAGCACAACCCCCCCAAACACGCTGCACTGCGCATGCGTGCATCCCCATGCATGTGCCCCCCATTGGGCCATTTTTAACCCTCTGGAGGCTTCAGGGGGCTTCTTTTCAAACTTCCGATAGGCCCGTTGGGCCGTTTTTCGCACTCTGGAGGCTTCAGGGAAGCCTCCTGAAGCCTGGGGAGGGCAAAAACGGCCTTCCCCAAGGCCAAAAATCAGCTGGCCAGCACGCGCATGCGCACTGGAGCTGACATAGGGCAACGCCTCGTGTGCCCTCAGATATGGCTCCGCGTGCCACCTGTGGCACACGTGCCATAGGTTCGCCGTCATGGACTTAGGCCTTCTTAGAAATCATACTCTTAAGAGTTTATTTTTGCCATGCTGTGTTATATAGCATATATATGGGAACCATTCTTGCTTGAATTTAGTTAAATTTATGTTGTGAATATATGCTGATCATTTTGCAATTGCTACATATTATCTAAATTTAAGTCCCCATCAGAATTGTAACAGAATTGAGTTATGGATCATCTGTAAAAAATTGAACCAATTTTCTTTCAAACTGGAGTTTGGAATAATTGTTACGGATTTGATCCTTAATTTTTTTCCCCATTCTGTTTGTGACTTTCTTTAAAAATCTGCATGCATTTTATCAGGTTTTTTTTAATTGGTTCTGTCTTTGTGCCATATGTACTGTAAGTATGAGTTTATATATGCACTTTAACAGCTGGTTTTGCAAATATTTCAAATTTGTCATTTTTCTTCACATGCCCTTTGTTCTTAAAATCAGTTTTCACAATCACCAATTTGTAAACAATAGTATACAACCATAGTATATTCTGACTTTTACTGAATAATTCTTGCTGTGACCATAATGTATTATGTATTCTATTGAGTATGGGTGGACCATGTCTGCATATGTGAGATCATCTATCTATCTATCTATCTATCTATCTATCTATCTATCTATCTATCTATCTATCTATCTATCTATCTATCTATCTATCTATCTATCTATCTATCTATCTCTCTATCTATCTCTCTATCTATCTATCTCTCTATCTATCTATCTATCTATCTCTCTATCTATCTATCTCTCTCTCATCTATCTATCTTTCTATCTGATACACACACACACACACACACACACACACCAGTGGTGGGATTCATTTTTTTTACTACCGGTTCTGTGGGTGTGGCTTGGTGGGCGTGGCCTGGTGGGCGTGGCAGGGGAAGGATACTGTAAAATCTCAATTCCCTCCCCACTCCAGGGGAAGGTTACTGAAAATCCCCATTTCCTCCCGATCAGCTGGGACTCGGGAGGCAGAGAATAGATGGGGGCGGGGCCAGTCAGAGGTGGTATTTACCGGTTCTCCGAACTACTCAAAATTTCCACTACCGGTTCTCCAGAACTCATCAGAACCTGCTGAACCCCACCTCTGACACACACTCTATTGCTTCCGATATGGAAGACTTTTGAAGGAGAGCTTATTTTCCTTACAGAATTCTATGCTTTTATTAAACTTTGTCTCATAATATGACTTTTCAAATTTTTATCCTCCTTTGTATTTCTGTACTATAAATATCCATGAAGTCTATTAGCTAGCTCCAGGCCAGCTTCTTCTAGTATTGACATTCTGCTCTTTGGGAATTTTATCCACTCTGTTATCCATGACAAGCAACTTACTTTACTTATAAAACAATTTAAACTTTGGATACATGAGGCCATCTCGCTCTTGAAACTTGCAAAATAATAATAAGTTCCCACTCTATATAAATTTACTGACAATTTCTTGCTATCCTTCTAAAGTTCTAGCAATCTAACACTTTGATTCTTGGAAGATGGGTACACTGTTAATTTATTTCAACCTGTAATAAGGATACCTGGTAAATTTCTTTGGCTTAAATTTGTATACAAATGTGCCTACACAATATCTACCAAACCAAAAGATAGAGCGCATGCTTAAATCTCTTGTAAGAATGGAGTAAGATTGTTTACAATTAAAAAAAAAATCAAAAAAATCAACATATTATTGGGGAAAAACTGCTTCCAAATAGTGTGCAAGTCAGGGAAACTGCGTTCATAACTCCCTATTTTGTAATGAACAAGTGGAGCACTTTTGTCACTGGACATTTACAAGCTAATGCTGAAATGGAGATGACATGAACTTTTGGTCAGATATTGAAGTCATCTTTACATGGATGTTTTGTAGCCATTTAGAACCATATCCAATTCCTGTGTTGGTTGGCTTGAATCAATTTATTTTTGCTTCACTCTGTTTTGATTTTTGCAAATAAACCAATTTACCCAGAAGGTGCTGAAAATCTAAGGGGGGGGGGCTATATCATTTATTATATTTCACCTTTTTTGTGGATTCAATAATGAGGGGATTTTTGCTGCTTTAGGACTGATGGCAAGCACTAATTGAATACAATTCTTTCCATTCTCTCATTGGTCAGCTAAGGGGAGCACAGATTTGGATCATGTCGGTCTCAACATCTCAAGGTCTTTGAGATCCAAGATTTGGATCATGTCGGTCTCAACATCTCAAGGAATAGTTAAATTGATAGAAGGATGTCTTTAAATTACTTTGTGAAGGATTGTTGAATGGCAATAGTCGTTATCATCACCACCATCACCATCATCACCATCATCATTATCATTTTAGCCATTGTCTATCCACTGCAGGATGAATGCCTCTTCCACATGTTTCCAACCAATGTGGTCCTGAGCTTTCTTTTGCCAATTGAGTCCACAATACTTGCTGATGTCATCGATCAATCTTGTTTTAAGTCTCTTTCATGGGCGCTTTTTATCAAGTGGGATCTATTCTATGACTGTCTTTGTCCACCTGCCATCAGTTCTTCTTGCTATGTGACCAGCCCATTTCCATTTCCATTCTTTTACTCTCTTGATGATATTGTATACTTTTGTTTGTTCTCCAATCCATGCACAGGGCTTTCTATCTTGTCTTGTGTCTTTCTATGGCACTTTGCGCCATTTGTAGCTTTTGTGTCGATTGTGAGGTTTGTGTCCATGTTTCACTGGCATATGTTAGAGCAGGTAACACGCATTGATTGAAAACTTTTCTCTTCAGGCATACGGGGAGGTTGTTCTTGGAAATTATGCTTAGCTTGCCAAATGCCTGCCCACCATGTTTAACACATTTAATGGCAATAGTACGGTGTGAAAAATACTATGTGTGAAATAAAAATTACAATTATCCATCCATAGGAACCTTCCCTTGGTTTTATACTCTTCTTTGTCTTTGCTTATACGTACACCCACACACACCTTTATTACTGGTTTTCTCCCTTTTTATTGCTGCCTTGGAACTCAACATATTAATCTACATCTGATTTTGCATCAGATATTCACGTAGGCTCTCCAGGATCTCAACATGGAGCCTATCCAAAATGTAAAATTCAGCATTTCGATATCTTTCTGTGACCATATATGATAGAGGATAGCTGAAAACAATTGAGCAGCTTAATTTTTTTTAAAAAAAATCTACTATTTTAATTATTAAAGAAGATAAAAAATATTTAAGGATTTCTTGTGTATGAAATATATTGTGTGATATGCAAGACTTTTAAATGACAATCAATAACAGATGGTCTTTAATTTATTGAAGAGCTGGGTCAAGTTGTGTTGTGGATCTACAAAATGATAAACACCAATTTTCTTTCTTTCTTTCTTTCTTTCTTTCTTTCTTTCTTTCTTTCTTTCTTTCTTTCTTTCTTTCTTTCTTTCTTTCTTTCTTTCTTTCTTTCTCTTCTTCGTCTTCTTCTTCTTCTTCTTCTTCTTCTTCTTCTTCTTCTTCTTCTGCTGCTGCTGCTTCTGCTTCTGCTTCTGCTTCTGCTTCTGCTTCTGCTTCTGCTTCTTTACCTTTTTTCTGAACTCTTTAGCTAGGAGCTAGATTCTTTTACATTGTATATAACTTCAGAATCCAATGGGAGATGATACCCTTCGGTAGGCAATAGCTTTCCTACTTAAGAGACAGGTTTTAAGCAATGCAAAGAAAATAAAAACTGAACATATAGCAAAGTATTCTACTTCAAACAGAAAGCATGATTGTTCGCTTACTTAACACAGAGGATTGTAACCAATTGTTATCTTATTTTCCAGTAAATATGGTCACACCTAATTAAAAATAAGTCCTGGAGAGCAGCTTCTGTTGATCACAGTGGGATTTGCTCAGTGGTGAAATCCAATTTTTTTTACTACCGGTTCTGTGGGCGTGGCTTGGTGGGCGTGGTGTGGCTTGGTGGGCATGGCAGGGGAAGGATACTGCAAAATCTCCATTCCCATCCCACTCCAGGGGAAGGATATTGCAAAATCTCCATTCCCACCCCACTCCAGGGGAAGGATACTGCAAAATCCCCATTCCTTCCCCACTCCTGGGGGAAGGCTATTGCAAAATCTCCATTCCCACCCCATTCTGGGGCCAGCCAGAGGTGGTATTTGCTGGTTCTCCGAACTACTCAAAATTTCTGCTACTGGTTCTCCGAACTACTCAAAATTTCTGCTACTGGTTCTCCGAACTACTCAAAATTTCCGCTACCGGTTCTCCAGAACCTGTCAGAACCTGCTGGATTTCACCCCTGGATTTGCTTCAGAATAAAAATATAACAAGCTTGCACTCTGGACTACACCATATTCAGTTTTGATTGTTACAAATGGTAGACATTTTCACCTGGCACAATTTTGTCCTGTCTCACTACAATTCTTTTACTATGTTTTGTTTAGCATCTTCTTAACTTTGATTAAATAAAAAAAGCTGAGTGAACACAAAAGCTTGCTCAGGTTTGATTCTGAGTAAGGAACTGTTCCATTGCTTTTTGATGGTGCCATTGCTTAACCAAGACTACTTTTTGGTGTGTGTAAACCTTTCAATTGTACAATTCCAGTTTGTGCTTTAAAAATGAAAAGACAAGCGTGGGGAAATACATTTGTTGCTGATATTGTTCATTCCCTCATGCCAAGCACTTCACATAATGGCATGGCAAATTGAGTTGGGGTTTTCTGCTAGTCTTCAATTCACCATAGTGATATCCCATTTCCTGCAAATTGAGGGGGTTTGTTCTCGGCTCTGTGCTCAAAATTCTTGATTTTACTTCCTGAAGCTAAGGAAAAAGAAAAAAGGTAACTGAAATGCAAGGCTTTCAGATTGGTGAGCAGAACATGACACAACGATTGGACATGTGCATTACATGTTGTTCTGCTGCCAGATTCTGAAAAACATGGAGATGTAATAACATTGGGGGGGACACACACTCGACCTGGTATTTCTCTCAGGGCAGTGGAGAGATGATCTGAATTTAAGGGGTATAGTGACATCTCCCTTGTCATGGTCAGACCATTCCCTGCTGAAGTTAGACTTTATGGCACCACTCCCTCATCGCAGGGAGGTGGAACCGATTAGGTGGTTCCGCCCCAGACGCCTGATGGACCCGGAAGGGTTCCAGAAGGAGCTTGGGGAATTACCTGAATCCCTTGTCCACAATCCATCTGAGGCTCTAGTAGCCGCCTGGAACAGGGCGGCGTCTGGGGCTCTAGATCAGATTGCGCCTGTGTGACTCTACATGGCAGTAGATCCCGTAGAGCTCCCTGGTTCACCAATGAGCTCCGGGAGATGAAACGCCACAAGAGACGTCTAGAGCGACACTGGAGATCCAGCAAATCCGAATCTGACCGAGCACTTCTAAGAGCCTTCATTAGGACTTATTTAGTGGCGATACGGGCGGCAAAACGTTTGCATTTTTCCGCTCTTATTGCATCGGCTGATTCTCGCCCAGCCACCCTGTTCAAGGTAACTCGTTCCCTCCTTAACATCGAGGGAAAGGAGGAACCTTTGCAGGGGAGAGCTGAGGAATTTGTACAGTATTTGGCGGATAAAGTCGCTCAGATTCGGATGGACCTAGACTCTGATTGGGCAAGTCAAGCTGAGATGACAGGGGCAGGTCTTAATCCAATTTTGTGGGAGGAGTTTGAGCCTGTGACTCCTGAGGAAGTGGACAAGGCTATTGGAGCGATGAGCTCCTCCACTTGTTTATTGGACCCGTGCCCCTCCTGCCTGGTCTCAGCCAGCAGGGAGGTGACACGAGGCTGGCTCCAGGCTGTAATCAACGCCTCCTTGAGAGAGGGGTCCGTCCCACAACCTTTTAAGGTTGCGGTGGTGAGGCCCCTCCTCGAGAAGCCATCCCTTGATCCAGCAGATTTAAAAAACTTTCGGCCAGTCTCCAACCTTCCCTTTGTGGGGAAGGTTGTTGAGGAAGTGGTGGCGCTCCAACTCCAACGTCTATTGGATGAAACGGATTATCGGGATCCTTTCCAATCGGGTTTCAGGCGTGGTTGTAGTACGGAAACTGCTTTGGTCGCGCGGATGGATGATCTCTGGCGCGCCCGAGATGGGGGTTTTTCCTCCATCCTGGTGCTGCTTGACCTCTCAGCTGCTTTCGATACCGTCGACCACCGCATCCTTCTGTGTCGCTTACGGGCGCTGGGAGT
>QLTV01002663.1:691997-713553 GCA_003457575.1 Thermophis baileyi
ATTCCTCCCATCGACCAGTGAGGTCGCACAGGGTTGGCCTTCTTCAGGTCCCGTCGGCCAGACAGTGTTGGCTGGCAGGACCACGGGGGAGGGCCTTCTCTGTAGCCGCTCCGACTCTGTGGAACCAACTTCCCCGCGAGATCCGTACTACCCCCACCTTACTGGCCTTCCGTAAAGCTGTTAAGACCTGGCTTTTCCGGCAGGCCTGGGGCCAATAGTTGTTCTGATTGGCCCATGTATGGTTGTGTGAATGTTTTATTTTAAATATAGATGGTTTTTTAAAAAATTGTTTTTATATGTTTTATTTTTTTATGATGTAAGCCACCCAGAGTCCTTCGGGAGTTGGGTGGCATATAAATTTTATAAAATAAATAAATAAATAAATAAATAAATAAACAAACATAAGACAAGCTGTGCTGGATTAATCCATAGGCCCATCCAGTACTATATTGTGTGTTACACAATGGCCGAAATGGATACATTTGTGAGATTCACAAACCAGGAATAGAGGACCATTCATCACCCTTCCTTGATACCAGTATTTAAGACATATTACTTATGATTCAGAAAAAGTAACAGTCATTAATGCTATCTGTCTGTGTGTGTGTGTGTGTGTGTGTGTGTGTGTGTGTGTGTGTGTGTGTGTGTTTGCTTGTTTGTGTGTGTGTGTGTGTGCCTGTGTGTCTGAGTGCCTTTGGGTCAGCTTTTGATTCCTGATGACTGCCTGGACTAGTCTCTGCAGTTTTCTTGGAAAGGTCCAAGGTGATCCAGTTCCTACCAGTTCTATCTGGTTCTTTAAAACCGTTAGTAAACCGGCGATGATGTAACAGAGCCAGTTCTGTCGGTGTCTCCGTGGGTGCCGCCATCTTGAATTTTGCTTCTGCGCATGTGCAGAAGCTAATTTTTGTTTCTGCACATGCGCAGAAGCTATTTTTTTATTGCTGCGGGGGTGTGCGCATGTGCAAAGTGCACGCGCGCGCCCAGCATGACCCTGAGCAAATCGGCAGCAAAAGGATCCAGAACCCACCCCTGGTTGCCATCATGCCTAAGCTGTAATTACAACTCCCAGGCCGCTGGTTTTTAGACTGATACCCTAACACCAAATTGGTCTCAGATCAAAATTATAGCCACTAACAGATTGATCCTCCAAGAATTTGTCTGGATCCCTTTTAAAAACCATCCATGGAAGTTGCCATTGCTGCAATTGTTGGCAGAGCATTCCATAGTTCAATTATACATTGCATGAAAAGGTATTTCTTTCATCACTTTGCACTCGGTGTCCATAGATTATCACAAGTTCTGACACAAACGTGGATGGATTTTGCTAAAAGAAATCAGAGTATTTCATGGAAATCTAAATTTTGTCTTTTAAAAAAAGTTTTAAAATCTATTAAAATTGATGTTGGTTGTTATTTCGTTAACAATAGTTTGATGCCCTTGCTTTAATAAGTGTTTTATCCTGCTCTTTAAGTTAATTCTGTACTCCCTCCACATTAGTGTGAGTCCTCTTGTGTGGTCTGTTCCAGAAACCCACTGGGATTTCAGCAATCCTCTTGGTTTCTTTAAATGAAGATGGCACTGTGCACTTCTCCATTCAGGGGTAGGAGCGTATGGAGCAAAGGATAATTCTTTTCTAACCTGGCCCTGGGAAACTGAACAAAAATAAATAAATAAAATGAGCCAACTCCATGATGTGAACAGAACTGATTTATTTCTAATAACATCCTAACTGTTTTACAAACATCAAACAGATGAAACAGAAAACTCTCAGGACAGTTCCCAATAAGCTTGTTTACAATTGGACTAATAGCTACATTAAAGAACTCTATAGATTTCTAAATGCTACCAATGGTTTCACCCATTTGGGAATTTTCCTTCTTTTCCTGTAAATGAAGACACTTGTGACTAACTCCATCTCAATCACTTTTTGTAGGCTGGCCTTTCAAGGCAGACACTCAAATATCTCTTTATGATTCAGTCTAAAGTGTTCATGTTCAAAAGTATTGTTGAATTAGCTCCTGAGATTCTAACTCCTAACTTTTTTAGCTTTGTCCACCTGCTTTTCTCTAACAACTCCTGTTCTCTTTCCCTCTTCCTGTTGTCTTAATTCACCTCTCCTTCTCATGTACGTTCTTCCTCCTCTCTTTGTCATCCCTTTTGTTACTTCTGTTTGCCATCAGGTTTTCTGTTTTCTTCTCCTATAACTGTCCCACATTCTCATCACATCTTCATCTGGCGCAGAGCTCTTTTTTCTTCTTCCTCTTTCTGGCCTTTATCCTCTTATTTCTTTCTATTCCCTTTTATTCATTTCTGCTTCTTCATTTCTTTCTCTCTTTCCTTAAATGGGTTTGTAGTTGTAAATTGGAGAGAGAGAAAGAGAGAAAGAAAGAAAGAGAGAGAGAGAGAGAGAGAGAGAGAGAGAGAGAGAGAGAGAGAGAGAGATCTTTGCAAATAAAAATATTTTGACATCACCCCCAAAGTTTCATTTCCTGTAGTGATGTCAAAATAAATAGTTAGTTCCCTTCCCCAAATATGGTTGCTTGGAAGACAAAAGTCAATAGAGAATAACAAGAATAATAATAGATAAACTACAATCAACATAGAGAAGGAAAACTGGCAAATTGATGTTGAATCATATTGGCACACACAGAAATGATTGCTAATAATTCTTGTTATTAGGGGATAGTTTTATGCTGTTCATTTTATTGATTCAATGACTGAAAAAAAGTTCTGCTTGTCTATATTGGCACATAGCAGAATTGTTTAGTTCTGAGACTAAAGTGCATGAAATGCAAACCTTTTTAGATTACATATTGTAAGGTTACACAACCTATCATCTTTCAAATGTTTAAAAATATAGTTCTGACAATTCCTGAGCATTGGCCAAAGTGGTCCTCAATTCTTCTGATATAACTATATATCCACATCTGGGTCATTAGCATCCACTGCAATTGTTTTTTGTTTAACTAGCATTGTTTGGTTTGCCAGCCTTCTATCACCCAGGTTTCCAGGAAATTTTGGTAAAAGTGTTTCTCCAGAACAGACATGGATAAGAAATCTGGAGGAATAGTACATTCATTTTGACAGGGGCCAATATTTGACACATAACAAATATGTGGATGTAACATTTTGGACTAGCCTAATTATCAATGAACCATTTCATGAAGCAGTAGCTTGCCGCAAATGGCACCTAAATAACTAGCTCATTTTGGTTTCTGGTTCCTAATTTACACCTCTAGTATAAACATGCTTGGGAGAATCAAAGTACAGAAAATATATTTAAAATATAAAATTCCCCCAGTAACCCCATGAAAGCTGATCCAACTCAATAGCTGGAGTAATAAAATCATAAAAAAGGAACAATAATATAAATGAAATTAAGCACCCTGGAGGACATGACTGATGGTTGAAAGCAAGCCAGAATGATATACTGATTGGAACATTTTGTTGCAAATTTTATTTATCACTACTGCTTAGTTAAAGCAGCAGGAACTCTAATTTTGCTTTCACTAGCAAAGGACTCACTCTGATCCCAAATTGTGTGACTACTTGCTATAAAAAGGGACACTTTCTAACCTGCCAAAATAAATACATGAATTCATTCTTTCTAGCTGTTTGAACTTCCAGCTGTCTTGGTGTTAAGGGACTAACTATAAATCTGTTATTTGAGTGGCTGCTTTAATGCCAGCATTTGAATACTAATGTTAGAATCAAATGCCAGTTTATAAGGATCATATGCCAGCTCTGAAAATGATACTTAAAAAAAAATTGGCAATCTAAATACTATACCAAGCTTCTGAATCCATTCTTCCTTATTCTATGATGAATTCTGAATTTTGAACCACTAGAATAATATTTTCCGGTCTGCTATTCTTTAATTGCTAGGCTATTTTTCAATGCTGATCTCAGGATTTATAAGAGAACCACATTAATCCAGACTCTGGCATTCCTATTTGTGTGTGTGTGGCAGGGGTGGGTTCTTACTTACCTCACTGCCAGTTCGCTTCCTCCCACGCCGTGTGGGCACGCGCACATGCACAGTGCTGAAAATCCAGCTTCTGCACTTGCGCAGAAGCAAAAAACAAGATGGCGGTGCCTATGGCGCCGCCGAGAGAGCCAGTTTGGGGGCGTGTCCAGCCGGCCATCGCTGCCGGTTCGGCGAGCGGGGGGAAATTCCCACTACTGGTTCTAAAGAACCGGTCCGAACCGGCAGGAACCCACCTCTGGTGTGTGGGTGTGTGGGTGTGTTTTCCAATTAAAGAAGTATATGTTTAAAGGGGGAACTACAAAAACAGAGGTTAATGTAAGGCCAGGGGAAGGCTTTGGCTCTGCCTCTTACAATTATTCCTGATGTAAGTTTTTAGTGGTATATATCAGATCTGCTTCAATCATTCCCAACTACACAAAATGGCCATGCTTCTCAGATCTAACTTGAGAATGTATCTTCCCTCCCATCAGAGCTCCAGTTGGATCACATTCATTGAGGAGGATCCGTTTTTGGGGTCACAACTCTCTTAACTGATCCAACTGAATACAAATCACAGGAAATCTGCATGAGTTTCAATGGGGTTTGTTTGGAACACACATTGTGAGATTCAGGTGCTTTTAGGTGCCTTACTGAGATGAAAATTGCAGTACAGAAGACAATCTGGTATTCCCTTTCTTAATATCAGGACCTGGTCCAGATTTACATCCCATGATGCTAATTTATTTTGCAAAACAAACTCTCGTTCTTTAGATCAAGTTGAAAGTTGATGAGCATCACAGTCCTGTGTGCATGCTATGTTTTATTTCGTTGCTGCAAACTCTCTGCAGTGGGGCTATTATACATAGGTAGGAATGTTCTAACGGTTCATTTCCCCACCTTCACGTGTGGCATATTCCCAGTTCATCCCTGAGTGGAAATATTGTGTGAAATTACTATTTTTCTTTCTCTGAAATGCTTACTTTTCCACCGGGCTTTTTAAAATACATCGAGTACTGCACTGTTTCATCATTTTTCTGCTTGCTTGGGATAGAAAAGTTCTACCCCAGCACCCAAATAGCTCCAATGAAAATGAGTGGAAAACTAGGCATTGGTGGAATAATAATAGTAATAATAGTGAAGAAGATGTACTGAAGTTAATATGCCATGAAGGCATACTAAGTACTAGAGAAGCTAAACTGGCCCGCAAGAAAGACCCAGTGAATAGAAAAGAGGCATGGCAAGGCAAAGTATTACGTGGCCGGTACCACACAATAGGTAAAACAGATAACAAGATTGGCAATCATCAAGAGCAGAACAATTGAATTGTTGGCTGCACAAGACCAAACAGATGCATACAAAGCCAGCAACAGAACAGACAGCAACAGAAAGCAAATGCTGCCTTTGCAAACAAGCTGAAGAAACAGTGGAACACATAGTTAACTGCCGCAAGAAGATGGCAAGACTGAGTACAAAATAATGGCATGACAAAGCAGCAACAATGGAATATCTGCAAGTAATGCCATTTGTCTGCAAGCAAGAACTGGTGGGACCATAAAACAGAGAAAGTAATAAAAAATAAAGTGCTCTGGGACTTTAGAATTCAAACAGACAAGCACCTGCCACATAACACCCCAGACTTAATAATTGTTGATAAGAAAGACAACTAAAGTCTGAATAGCAGACATTATAATACCTGGAGACAGCAGAATAGTAGAGAAAGAACCAGAGAAAATCACAAAATACAAAGACCTGCAAATAGAAGTAGAACAACTGTATCAAAAGCAATGCAATCGTGATAGGCACCTTGGATGCAATCCCAAAACAACTGGAGCACCACTTGAATAATATCAACATTAAAAAAAATCACCATCAGTCAATTGAAAAAGACAGTTTTACTTGAGAAAGCTTACATCCTGTGACAACACCTTTAATGTTATTAAACAATAATATCTGCTTATCCCAGGTCTTGGGAAGGGCTCGATAGAGGGACAAAAATGCCAAATCCAGTCTGACTGTTCAACCAAAGATAACCATAATAAAACTTAGAAATTAAATACAGGTAATCCTCGACTTACAGCAGTTCATTTAGTGGCCATTCAAAATTACAACGACACTGAAAAAAGGGACTTATGACCATTTTTCACACTAAGAATCATGGCAGCATCTCCATGGACACATGGTCAAAATTCACACACTTGGCAACTGACACATATTTATGATGGTTGCAGTGTCCCGGGGTCATGTGATCATCTTTTGCGACCTTCTGACAAGCAAAGTCAATGGAGAAGCCAGATTCACTCAACAACCATGTTACTGATTTAACCACATCAGTGATTCACGTAATAAATGTGGCAAGAAAGTCGTAAAATGTGGTAAAACTCACTTAACAAATTTCTCACTTAACAACATAAATTTTGGCCTCAATTGTGGTCATAAGGTGAGGGCTACCTGTACATAGGCTAAGTAAAGAAAAAATAGATTTCAAATATTCTAGATGTCAAGCATAGAAGCTGGAGAAAACCTTCTTTAGGAAATGCTAGGAAAATATTAAAAAGGATTTTTTTATTTTAAAACAATTGTTACGCCTGCATATATGAGAATTTAGATGCTCCAGCTTTGTTCCTACCACTACAGGGACCATTTAAGCCTTTACTTTCTACAACATCTCCAGTTCCTCCTATAGATCTTGGTACTTCTCCAGCTTCTCACACTCCTTCTTCCTGATATTGCTGTCACTTGACACCACTGCTGTCTTCTGATTTTTGTTTATTATCTATCACCACTGCTGTCACCACTGCTGTCTTCTGATCTTTGTTTATTATCACAACGTCTGCTTGATTGGCTAGTACCTACCTATCTGTCTGGATCTGGAAATTCCCCAGGATCTTAGCCCTCTTATTTTCCACAAGCTTCTGTGGGATCTCCCATCTGGACTTAGGAGGGTCTACCCATATTCTGTACAGATGTTCCTACACAAAATACCAGTTGCTCGGTTGCGCTGTCCAGTGTATGTGGTTCCTACCTGCATCTTACACTATGCCATTTTGTGTTGGACTGTCTCTGAGGTCTCTTTACATAGTCTGCACTTCGGGTGCTATCTAGTGTGGAAGCTTCTACGGAGCTGGTGCTTACTGCCTGTTCTTGTGTTGCCATGATCAGTACTTCAATGCTGTCTTTTGGTCCAGCCCTTTCCAGCCCCTGGTAGGATTTCCCAATGTTTATCACCTCAGCTCTCTGTTTATGGTACATTCTATGCAGGGTCACTGGCCTCAGCCAAACACAGAGTAGGAGTGGGACAATGGAAAAAGTCTCCTGACAGAGAGAAACCTTCCCCCCCCCCACTTCGTTATACATTGCAGGAGCAATTCAATTCAGTTTAGAGTGAAATTGCAGTGAGGATGATGTGAAATGGTTAAATAGGTCACAAGTCTGAAAATCAACTCACCAATCCAAGCGATAATCATGTTCGGTTATCAAAGTAAAGGGAATTATTAGAGAAAAGCAGGCGTTTTTATCCTCCAAATGAGGATAGAAAAAAGAACATCTGCTTGCATGAAGAATATTCAAAAAGACAATAACAATTGCAGAAAGGATGTACTTTTCCTCTTATTAAGAGTACGCCTCTTTCTCTCTTTGAAAATAAAGTAGATTAATTCCCATGACTATACTGATATTTTTAGGCATGGAATATGAAGATCTGTGGTAAATAGCACTTCAGTCCAAATCTACCTTTAGGATAGAAATGGTAAATACAGAAACAAAACAAAACAAAAAAAAAAGAGACCAGTTTTGAAATATGGAACTATGAGATTAAATTAGTTCATCCAAACTGCCTGCAAATATACATTGTTGTTTTGTTTTTCTTTATTATTAGCAATTAATGACTGCTCTAAGTTTTGTGACATGTTTATACTGATTTACCGCTTTTCCCCATTGCTGAGCTGAAGTGCACCCCACCGATCCTTGAATCAGAATAAAACTATCACGGCATGAAATTTGATAGTCTTGCTATCCTGCTTTTATTGCTTCTGTTTCAAGTCATTGCAGTCACTTGACTTTCCTTCAAGGTAATGGGTGACAGATTTTCTACACCTTGACATTGCCCTTGGACAGTGTCGGAATCAAGGGAAATACTACTATTTTTAACACTAGAGCACTCAAGGAATCCTCAGCTCTGTTTCCTTCATGTGTTACCACAAGATAAAGACAACATTAAGGGGACACAACCAGAAACAAAATATACGTTGCCAGGGCATATTTGAGCTATGCTATGGTTAGTCATAAGTGAGAATACAGCTCTAGCATGTATAAAAGACATTTAAGATTTTACTGGCATGCATTGTCAGTCTCAAATAACTTCAGACTTTTGCTCCAAATTGTAAAGAATGATACCTAGCTCAGATGATGTAAAATATATTCTTTGCTCAGTGGGCTATAAAATGGGTTGAACGTTGTTTGTATATATTTTGTTTCTTTATTCACCTGAGAGTTAAAACAGGCAGACAAATGCAAGAGATTTTTAAATGTTGTGAAGTTTAGATGTATCTACTGACTAGAATTTTACAATGGGAAGCTTTACTTGTAAGTTCTGTAGGGGACCTCTAGAGTTTAAATTGGTCTTCTGATTTAATCAAAGTATATTTCAATTTAAATGAGTTGTGAAATAAGATCTTGGGGGCTGAAAAATGGCTAAGCAATTTCATATTCTTATTTCTAGCACTTAAACGGGCATCTAATATAGTTATCGTCACATCCTCATTTTGAAAAATGACCTGAAATATAGCCACATCAGACACACAATTGGATCTCTGGATGGGCTTAGATGTGAAAAATATTCTCGAATAGTTTTTTTTTAAAATGCATACAGCATTTACTAGCACTTCTCATTGCCCAAATCTGTCCCCTCTGTAATTGTTTATTCATGTAGCATATATTTATCCTTCATTAACCTTTCCTTGCAGATCAATCCTAATTTAATTGGATCCATGTCTTGTGTGTGAGAAGAAATTAAGCTGTGTACAATACAGCAAATCTCTTTAAGTCACCCAAATCTCCCTTAAAAGAGGTAGTAAACACATGCATTAAAAATGAATGAAGTAATGATATTCACAGAGGCCTGCAATTAATTGGATTTCATTTTCTGTGGTGATGGATTTCTTAAACTTTTGCAGCACTGACCAAAGATACATTTGCTTTTCTTATGCAGGGTAATTGGATTACCAGGTAGATTGAGTCTTTAATCTATCTGATAGAGTAAGACAAATGTCTGCTAATGCACTAGGTGGACGCAGTAGCTTTAGAAAAGATGCTACCCCAAAACAGATACCATTGATAATGATATCAACCATGATCTTTCCACTAGTATATCAGGAGACTTTCCTTCACCTAGACTTAGATGCTAACTAAATAGATGGAAATGGAGCAGTGAGGCTTTCATGAGTTTTGGAAAGGCGTGAAGTGAAATGAGGGATAACACAACATGTTCCTATCTGATTGGAGCATCTTAACATTCAGAGAAGTACTAATATCAAAGGGTTATTGCCCTCTTTGCTCATGCACTGGTTTGATTTAGACTGATGGGCAGCCTGATTGGCTTCAGCCCTGATAGCATTCTGCAGCTGCATTTTTACAACAGATATTGAGAAATAAATAGAAAAGAGTAAATCAGCGTTGACACCCACAGCCTGATCTTGTGCTGAGAAGTCCTATCCGATTAGCACAGAATTTTACCTTCACTAAGAAACTCTAGACAGAAGAATTTGCAGAGGAGACAAAAGTCATAGTCATCATGTTTGCAATTTTCTTGAAAAACCTCCAGATGTTACAAAACCTGAAGTAGTAAAAAAAAAAAAACAGTTTATATTCCTAATATTGTACCATTGGTTTTGTGAAAAAAACCAACAACTGTGGGATGTTTTATTTTATAGTGTGGGTAGTTTTGTTTTTAACATTTGTTTTTCTATGGTTTGGTATTATTCTGTTGATTGTCTCATGCTGAACATCACCCAAAGTATGATGGAAACAGAGGATAGATGATAGATAGATAGATGATTGATAGCTAGATAGCTAGATAGCTAGATAGCTAGCTAGATAGCTAGATAGATAGATAGATAGATAGATAGATAGATAGATAGATAGATAGATAGATAGATAGATAGATAGATAGATAGATAGATACCGGAGTAAGTCAGCAAGTTTTGTTTTTCTGATTCTGTTCTTGGCCTAATGGAGGCTGACTCACTACGGGTTTTTAGCTATAGAGAGGTTCAGGTAATTACAACTTTCCTAACACCCCAAGAACCCTGTATTATAAAAATGATGGTCCTAATTTTTGTATTTCTCTCTCCACATTTTTTTCCCCAGTGTATAAAACTATCTGCTATCCAATACTTAAATGCACATTTCCCTAAATGCTCAGGTTACAGGTGAAAATTGGTAGACAGTTTCTGTCCTTATTCTCTTATCAATGTTACAGCTGGACCAATAAATGACATTATTTGGTTCCTAACTGTTCCCACTTCAAAAGCCTTGTGAAAGCATTGATTAGTTCTATCACTTCAGGAAGTTCCAGATGATGTTCTGCTTGTCCGTGGCAAGTCACGGGAGTGTTCTAAAAGAATAATTTTAAATGCACTAATAGGAGTGCGAAGTATCTTCCCTTCACCTATTTATTCTATATTATTACTTTTTTAATATCTTGTTTTTCTGAGCTAAAACTTTTTCTTATAAGCCTGATTTCATGATACTTAAAAAGAACCCGAACATAATTAATTTCTTTGAGTAGTTTCTGTTAATTCCACACCTAACCAATTTTATGTTGGAGTGCCTTTTCAATAAATTAAAAGAAGATTAGATTCTTCAAGTGTATTCCTAGCTTAAAGGGGGGGGTCTCTAAAAGTCTTCCAACACTCCCTTTGGAAGTCTCCATGTCATAGCATTGTTTGCTGATGTTTAATAAATAAACTTCAAGTTACTTTATTTTTGCCAGCTGACTTGAACAATAGCAATAGCAATAGCACTTAGACTTATATACCGCTTTACAGTGCTTTACAGCACTCTCTAAGCGGTTCACAGAGTCAGCATATTGCCCCCAACAATCTGGGTCCTCATTTTACCCACCTCAGAAGGATGGAAGGCTGAGTCAACCTTGAGCCGGTGAGATTTGAACCGCTGAACTGCTGAACAGTCAGCTGAAGTAGCCTGCAGTACTGCACTCTAACCACTGCGCCACCTCGGCTCTTATGCTTGTGCTTGTTATGATCTGGACATAGGGAGTGAATGGGAATGTACTGAGTGCAACCTAAGCTGGAAATTAGTAGTTTTCCAACATGTAGAAACTTAGTGGTAGAGTACTCTTCATCTAGAACATCCTAGGTAAATGGACATTAAAAGTATTTAACAAGTTTTACAGCCTAGTTCAAGCACCTATACTTTGGATGCAATCACATCTTAGATTCCAGGCTGTATAGGACAGTGCCGTAAACTGTCTGCTATAGAGTTGGTGATAGTGCCAGGAGATGCAGCATTCCTGACTTTCTTGCTCCAAAACTGGGAAAATCCATTTGGTATGAAGGCAAACAGGCTAATATTGACAATCGTTTTCAGGATGGATAAGAAATTAACATTTGCTTTCTTGCTTCTTAAATTTGGCCCTTGTGATAAGGAAGCTGCGTTTATAGCATATTGGATTTATGTGTGCATCTAAGAGGCCTACTTTACAAATTTTAAGGTAAGGTTCCAGTTGTGTCTGATTCTAGGGGCCAGTGCTCATCTCTGTTTCTTAACCGAGGGAGACAGCATTATCCAAAGACATTTCCATGGTCATGTGTCCAGCAGGACTATACACCAAAGCATACAGAACACTGTCATCTTTCCATCAAAGTGGTACCTATTTATCTACTTTCATTTTCATGCTTTAGAACTGCTAGGTGGACAGGAACTGGGGCAAATAATGGGAGTTCATTCCGTTGCGCAGCACTTGGGTGTGGAAACCCAAGCTGTCAGTTTTCCAGCTGACAAGCTCAGAGTCTTTAACCACTGAGCTATTGTGGCCCCGTACCAATTTTACTGTCAATTATATTTGGATCACTATATTAAATGCTGCTACCAGTTTGATTTTCTTTTTGGTTTAAATACAAGCCAGAAAATGTAGCCAACTCTTGGAAATGTGAAACTTTGATTGGTCTAACAAATCTCTGTGTATATCTGCCTGACTTTCTGGGTCTGTAAAGTTCACTAAATTACCAGAAAATGTATCAACAAAACTTCAGCCAAGCAACTAAAATCAGGTCCAGTCCTAAACAGCTCCAAGTGTGGCTTAAAAAGGAGTCTGTGAGTTGTGAGATGAGTAACATTTCTTTTGACTGGTTTGTTGCAATAGTAATTTTTATGCTTTGTCAAATTCGTGGACATATTATTCTTGCTATCAGTTGTTTTAGTATATTAAGTTAAAGTGTTTCAGTGGGGCATTCTCTAGATTAATGGCTAATTTCTATCATGTGTGCAGTCAAGAGCAACTTGCTGTCCTAATGTTTGCATGGAAATAAATCTTATTAAATATTGGAAGCTGCATTATGGCATTTATTTCAACTACCACTCCCCTGCTTTGTATTTAAAGGCATAAACCAGGGGTGTCAAACTTGCGGTGTCACATTGGCATCACATGACATATTGCAACTTTTCCCCCCTTTGCTAAACCGGGGGTGGGCATGGCCAGTGCATGATGCATCCGGCTTGTGGGCCATGAGTTTGACACCCCTGGCATAAACTGATGAGAATATGTGTAAAAAACTTAAAGATATATTCTTTGATTGGTGGAGTTTGAAAGCCTGGCCAGATGTTAGATAGTTAGACCAGACTACAGGTAGTCCTTGATTAATGATGGTAATTGAGACTGGAATCTGTCATTAAGTGATGCAGTCATAAAGCACAACATCACATGACCACATCACTTAGTAATTGCAATTCTGGCAGTCCTCATTGCCATCATTAAGTGTGGATCACAGGTCATTAAGTGAGGACCTCCTCACAATTTCCTGGTGATTTTCAACAAAGTCAATGGGGAAGCCAGCAGGAAATCACAAGGAGGCCAGCAGGGAGGGAAATGGCTGCTGTGACATAGCACAAGCATGGCTGGTGCAGAGTTGGTGCTCCGGAGGGTGAACAACAGCTGCTGCAGTCTGGTAATAGCACATCCAGGTTATAGGTAGCTACTGCTGGAGGCAGAAGGGTGCACAACTGGCAGGAGTGGGGAAAAGCAAGAGTGATTTGCAATTTTTGCTGCTGGATTTCCCTGCTAGCTTCTCCATTGTGGTTATTTCATAGTCTTTCTATTTTTGTGTGCATAGTAGTCCTCAGCAGTGATTATATATAAAAATAGTCTTTTGTGGCTCTTATCTAGTTGCCTATCCATCAAGCCCAATAAGAAAAGTTCTGGTTTCAATTGAAACTTAGTCTTAAAATTCTTCTATATATCTGAACCCAAAATATTCTGGCATTTTTTAATAAGTCCACCAGGTGTGATAAAATGAGTCTTCATATTGCCCCAAATTTCCAACATAAATTTGAAATACCCTTATCCATTCTAGCACGGTTGACCTTTTGATTTGATAATTAATACTCCTGAAAGTTGTAGCTACTGAGATATCCCTAACATTTGCCTAAGTGCTACACAAAAGTGATTTGGTGAGCACTTAGGGAGTGAAAAGTTCATCCAGGTTGAATGACTCCATTGTATTCTATGGGCATTCATGAAACTACCCAACCTTGAAGTTGTCCAAGGAATGAGTGGTTGGAGGCTACTCAGAATATGTATTTATGTGAATAGGTTGAAATTTTCACTTTAGTAAATTGAAACACATTTCTTTCAACCGAGCAAATTTAATACACTTCACACAGGACTATCAGTTAGAAAATGGTCTTCCCTGATGCTCTAGGGTAGAGGTGTCAAACTGGATTTTTTTGTGTGCTGGATCAGCATTGTAGTTGTCCTCTGTGGGCTGGCCAGGGGGGACGGGAGGACGGGACAGATGGCAGATGGGACAGATGCCTCCTGCAGCACCCTGCCGGCCAAAATGAGGTGCAAGGGCCCCAGTGCGGCCATCCCGCACCCCGTTTTTGGCCTGGATGGCCTCCTGCAGCATTCTGTTGGCCAAAACAGGGCACCCCATTTTTGCTAGCAGAGGCACCACGGGCCAGTCCTTTGCTATTTCCAGGCTGGCCCTGCGGGCCAGATCTAAGCACCCCGCGGGCCACATCCAGCTGGTGGGCCTTGAGTTTGACACCCCTGCTTTAGGGGACTAAGCTGCAGACCTATACAGCTAACTACCACTCATTCAGCAACTGTTTGAATTTATGATAGTACTAAACAAATTGTATTTATGACTGGTTCTCTGTATGTCCCAGCATCCCTACACTCACATGATCTTAATCTAGATACATTGCAACTGGCTTGTACTTATGACAGTTGCAGTATCCTGTGATCACATGATCACCATTTGCAACCTTCCTTGCTAGCTTCTCACTTGCAACTTTCCCTGCTAGCGACTACTATGCACACAAAAATGGAAATACTATGAAATAACCACAATGGAGAAATGCTTGTTAAAGATGATTGAACTAGCAGAGATGGCAAAATGAACTTGTTTGCATAGAGCAAGACCAGCTACTACATTTATTAGTGACTGGAAATCCTTTAAGGAGGTTTTGCAGAAAAAAAGAAAGAAAAAATGATCTGATGATTTCTGAATTTGATGATTATAAAGGGTAATTTATGGAAGAAGGAAATTATGATGTAACCTTGGGGAGAGAAAGGGTAAAATAGTAATGCATTTAAAACCTGTGCCAAAAAGACCAGAAGCCTTTTCTATTATTGTTTTCTTTCTTACTTATTCACTAATCTTCCTTATTTTCTTTCTTTTCTACTATTTCTATTGTTTTAATCTTGTTAATTTTTTTTCAGTAAAAATTATATTTTAAATAAAGGTCTTGGATCTCCTGAAATCTGTGTGATGATGTAACTGCATCAGTTCAAGTGAATGCTATAATATACTGGACATGAATAATATACAGTTGGTATCTCAGTAGAATTAGTACCGAATACTCCTGGGAGAAATAAAAGGAGAATCTTCTACTTACTTTTGGTTTGAACTTCTTTCTATATTAGTGAGGATGGGACCAAAGATTCTGCACTTGAGAAACAATTGACCCTAACTGTAGAATTACTCATGGAACTTTGGAAGAGCTTTTTCTGTTCACAGATGACATCTTATTCATGGATGAATTATAACTGGAAGCAGAATGGTGGGGATACCAATTTCTACTTATTCTATTCTCCTTGTGGAAGTGTGCTGCACAATCTTGAGGTCATATGGAATATTTTGGGAAGTTGGCAGAGGGCTGGGAGACAGATTTTTTCCTCCATGTTTGCCAGAAAGAACATTCTGAATAGAATTCTGCTTAGGAAATGTTGCTGGTATTGGAGACAAATTCAAGATCCAGAAAGCAGGTACTAAAAGATTTGTGTAACCAAAGAGCCATTTATTCCTCTACCATCTTTTCAACAAGTTTACCTACCGTAGTTGATGGTTTGTACCAAATCTTACAGGGAAAAGGGACCTTTATTGTCTAAACCACGAGTGTCAAACTCGATCGCGTCACGTGATGTATTGTGACCTTTTTTTGCCTTTGCGGAGCCAGGGTGGGTATGGCCTACGCGTGAAGCACCTGGCCCGCAGGCCGCCAATTTTTCACCCCTAGTCTAAACCATAGATGAAGAAACCCAATCTCAGCATCTTTAACACTTAAACATGCTGACTAGAACAGATGGGAATTCTGTCCCTCCAGCTGTTGTAGAATTACAAATTATCTACTCTTAATCTAGAAAATTTGAGAAAGGATTACATACATGCAGAAACTTTGTATTGACTAAACCAATATTTAGTCAATGTTTATGTTGAAGAGAGAAATGACAGCCTATAGTAATGGGAATCTACCAGATTTAAAATCACATTGAATAAATATTTGTATACTATTTTGAAAACATCCAAAGTGTTTAAGTAATTCTAACACTAGAAAACTACTTGGCTTTTTAGCATTGACACTTTGATAATCCACCTCTAGGGGCCAGTATGGCACAGTAGATAGAAATAAAGCATTTGGTTGATAGAGCTTTGTTTAAACTAAGGAAAAATCTTCAGTTTACCTAAGCATCTTTGTGACATGTATACACAAGTTTATTGCAGACGCTGTAGAAGAGATGCATTCATGTTCAAAAATATTTAAGAAATGTGTGTGGAGGAGCGAATATATAAAATCAAAATTCACTCCAGGCTGGCAAAGTTGTTTCATTTGTCCAAGACTAAAGGAAAGAGAAAACAAAAACAAAAACAGGTTTGATGGATTTTTCTTACGATCAAATAATCATTACCTATAAAACAATCATTTGTGGGTTTTTTCTTCCCCTGTAGTGGACAACATTTTATATTTAGTGCAGACACCTGTGCCATTAACAGATGCATGTGGAACAAAGTTTTAGACATTTTTATCTTTTCTTTTTCCCCCACCACAACTAGTATGTGCATCTGCATGCTGGGGAATGCTTTGCCAAGGTCTATCCATAAAATTCATCACTTCTTTTAAAATAATAACACTTTTCATCATGATAAGCAACTTACTGCAGCTTTCCCCATTTTATCTAATATTGCACCTTCCTTTTGTATAATGTTGCTATTTCAGTCTCAGCCGGTGGCATGGCATTGTTTACAGATCATCTTTTATTTTGGTTGGTTCTCCAGCCCATCAGCCCTTCCAGGGAAAAGTTAGCCAAGTTAAATTCAGTTTGACTTTGGAGCAAAAAAATCTAAAGCTCTATTCGCTGGAATAAATAGGAGGGTGCCAAACATAGCAAAGGTATCATACCATGCTTTAAAATAAATGGAGTTAGGTGTGCCTTTGAAAGAGGAATGTCCTTGTAATGTTTGTTTGTTTGTCTGTTTGTTTTCTACACATCCCATTTCATCTAAGTGACTCTGGGCAGTTTACAATACCTTTAAGTCCAAAGTGGTGCCAGGCACAGAGATTCTCCTGCATTGTTTCCTATCAATTCTCACTCATTTTGAGAGATGAGAACTTACTTTAGATTTTTATCCACCACCCCCCGGCAAAAAATAAAATTTTCTGATGAATTCTCAAGGCTGGAAAGTGATGCTATTGTTCCAATTTGCTTAAGTGTCCAAGGAACGTGTGGGAATGTCTGTCTTTCATTAAGCAAACATATCTTGAGCAGTTTACAGTTTTCCTGAGTTTCCATTAAATTACAAGAGTTATATGGTCTGAGAAGATGTTGTGAATTGGTGATGATTATCGTAGTTTTTTTTTTAAAGTAGTGTTGCTACAATCTCAATTATGGGGAAAGGGGGAGGGTGTTGCTGTTGAGAGTTTGCTGGACATTATGTCTTTTCCTTGAAAACTTTCTGAAACATCGTCCAATTTTGTGCTCTCAAAATTTTAAGAAAAAAAAATCAGTTCTCAGCTTTAGAGTTTAGAAAGATAAAAATAGAAAACACAATAGCTTTTGGTTTTTTTTTTTTTATAATTAATCATCAGCCCTTCCGCTTTGCAATAAATGGCACTGGTTTGAAGGGTTCTTCTCATCCTGACAAGCCCCACAGATGTAATAATTGTGCCATCTACTCTAAATTTGTGGTTTTTTTCCCCCTCTCCCATTTCCCTTCACTTCAGTGTTAATTGTGGTACATAAAGATGAAAGTGTAAGACTGGCAAATAAAATTAAAATGTACAAAAAGAATCCCATATTTTGACCTTATAAAAGCCACTTGGGATTTTCCTGTTCAAAAATAATCTTTGGGATTGAATTTCAAAGTTTATCGGAATTACAAACACAATTATAAATATATATGACGAGTTTTAAACACCCAGGGATTTGAGAATGAGTATACAGCAGCACCCCATCTCTACCTGCAATCCCCAGGCTGGTGACCTGAATGTAGAAGAAAAAGTAGGATATTGAATAATTTAGACAAGAAAATGAAGTTGTTCTGCAAAATGTGAACATCAAAGGAGATCATTTAAAATCAAAATGCTTTTTATAAAAGACAACATTATACTGAAAAAAAAGACAGGCTTTATTGAAATAGATAAAGTAGACTTTGGTATGTTTAAAGATACCAGATTTCAGTTCCTGACATACAGACACAGACACATCACAGACACTCAAACAGACACACACACACACACACACACACACACGCACAGAGAGAGAGACACACACAGAGAGAGAAACAGAGAGAATCATAATTGTTATTTTTCTTAAATATTGGTATATGATGAAACATAACATGTGAGAATAATCCTATCTAATCAAATCCTAACAATCTACAGTACCATCCAAAACTAAACAGATTTCATTCCAAGTAGAACATTAAAAAGTTCAGAAATGGCCAATAAGCATGATCAAGGGACTGGAGTGGAAGATAAAAACTTGTAATGCACCTTCTGAATCTTGTAATTATTATTCTGTTATCTTCCAAATACACACTATATATCTTTCTGGTTCTCGGTTAACTTTTTTAAAATTTTGTTTGTCACCTGGGGATCATTACCTCACAAGATAGAGTGAATTATTTAATTCAAGAGGCAGACTGGGAAGAGTGTTGAATTGTTTCCAGATCCCAGCCAGCTACCTGAGATGACTGGTTGTTCTAATACTTGTCCTAACTTATCCTAACAGCAAGGTATGGTTCTTCTTTGTAGGAGCTATTGGTTCATGAGGTAATTTCCTCAAACTAGTAATAGCTGTAACTTTCTAGTTTTCTAAAACTGTTCTAGAAAGTTTCATGTCATTTATACTAGCCACTTGAATCTGCAGTTGCCCCATGGAGGGACAATTCCTTTGCATGTGGAATGAAGATGTAACAAACTAGATCATTGGAAGGTTCAGAATATTTATCTGTTTAAATCAGGGATGCGTAACTGGTGTGCTAAGCATTGCACTTCACAAAATGGTGGATAGGCCAAGACAATCTTCACTATTATTTCATTTTGAAATTCTTTTCATTGGATTTAAAATTAAAGAATAGTTATAGCTAATGTTACTTTGTGTCCACTATTTAAAAATGTCCCTTTCTCTAACATTCAATTTGACAAGTTGGTTTCAATATGTAGTTTGAAGTTGCTAAGAACTTTCTGAGGGTTTCAGAAAAAAAGATTTAGTCTTGGGGATTAAGTTGTGTATCTCGGATCTCCATCAGTCCTATCTACTCCGAACAGTGCCTCAAGCAAAAGTCCCAGCTTTGAACAGAAATGTTGCAAGATCAGGTTTATGTTCAGCTGTTGAACTATGCTCCCTTCTGTAAGTATGGATGTGAAGCTATCTTAAAATCATTCAGTGGGTTTTCAAGTAATACTAAATCATAGCACTATTTGCCTTTTGCTTAGCTTGGTGTGTAAGTCCAGGTGCTATAATTATATTCGTGTATGAATCTAGCCTCTGTGGCTAGTCCATTAAATGAAAAGAAACCCTGTTTGTCCCAGACATTGACTCTATTTGCTCTCTCTTCTGCCAGTGTGTGCTGCTTGAGCGTTCTCTTACATTACCTCTCCAACTGAGAATTAAGCCAAGGGCAGGATGTGCCTAAAAATCATACAATACCATAGAACCGACAAATCATGAAAACATAAATCTACATTGCCCATAAAAGTGAAGCATTGATTGGAAACCTCTTATGCCTTTGCGTTCTCCTGTTCTCTTTCGAGGAATATACAGCACATATCATTTGAATGGACGGTCATTCCAATAACATATTCCACCACTTCTAAAATGGGACGAAACAACAACAGCCTTAAAGAAATACAACCATTATAAAAGGCAGAGGCAGTGAAAAGACTGTGAAGATAATCAGCATAAATGTCATCCTGGAACGGAATAAATTTTATTTATAAATAAACACAGCAAGAATGCCATTAATACATTCAATAGGGAGAAGATGATGCAAGAATGGGGGGGTGGGGAAAGGGGAATCTCTTTGTCCTCTTGAGGCATTCCTGTTGTTGAAACAGGCAATAAAGCGGCAGAAAGAAAATAATGTGCAAACGTTTCAGCAAGTTCAGTTGCTTGATTTGGTTGGAATCGAGCAGCATCAAAAATAAAATTAAATCAGTCAGTCAGTAAATCAGTCAATAAATTTGGCTCTTGAAGGAACTTGTTGTGATCCCAAGTGGAGAAAAAGTGATGGATTTGGGGGCAATCTTATACCTTTTTCTAGACAACTCTTCTGTTGCACTGGGAATGGCTAGCAACTATAGTTCCCAGAATTCCAAGCCAATATAATAGATGAGAATTCTGGGGCTTGAAGTCATAATTAACTTAAACACCAAGTTGTGAAAGGCTCCTTTGATCTTTCCTTTCCCCATGATACTTAAAGCAATAGCAGTCAAATCGAGAAAAATGCATGATTTTCAATTTGGAAGACCTCATCAAAAGAGCTGCAAAATATCTGTGGAGATTCTCAATCATCCAGGTCATGGTTGTCTCAAAGATGCTTATTCCAAAAGGCAACTGGACGTTCTTGGTTTTTCTTTGAAAATGTTTCACTTCTTATCCAAAAAGCTTCTTCAGTTCTAACTCTTGAAGCTTCTTGGATGAGACGTAAAACATTTTCAAAGAAAAAAAACAAGAAAGTCCAGTTGCCTTTTGGAAGAAGCATCTTTGGGACAAGTTCCAAAATAGTTCAATATATTGGAGCGACTTTGATCAGCATTTCCCCATTTTTGTCAATAGTTGTATACTTTTTGGACAGAATAACTGTCCCTCCCTCTTTTGTTTTTTAGGATAAAATTATAATTGACAATATGCCTTTTACAACTGTCAGGCCACCCACAATATTGCTCACTTTTTTCTAAGAAAACCAAAAGTTAAATAACAATGATTTTTTTAAAAAAAAATGTTTCTGACTAGATTTTTAACTTTGACCAGAATTTGATTTTCTTACTTTATTTTTTATATGTAAGAGTAAATTGGGCCAATTTTATTTCTCAATACCTGTACCACATGAGAAATCACAAGCCACAAAAAGAGTGCCAGACCCCATGGTAAAATAAACTTTTGGAACACGGGACATTTTCTTACTGATTTAAAAAAACCCAGGTATTTGTTTGTTTGTTTGTTTGTGATATAGTCAACAATCTCTTCTAGGAACATTTCAAATAAAATTGATGGTCTCTCAAATTATAGTTCAGGTAAAAACCAAAGGATGGTACACTAGTTGTTTAATTTAAATTTTCATTGAACATGGCCTTTTTTCCCTCTACAAAACAATAAGGAATGAAAAACTAAAGAATGTAGCCTTACAAAAGCAACAGAAAAATCCTCATCAGGATTTAAAGTAATATGTAAGAGGCTTGGAACTGAGATCAATGTTTTAGGTAAACTTCTACAGGGAAAGCATTTAGCAAATGAACTACTTTCTTTTGGATCTCCTTCTGATGTCACAGGAGCAGATAGATAGACGATAGATAGCTAGCTAGCTCGATAGATAGATAGATAGATAGCTCGCTAGATCGACAGATAGA
>QLTV01002663.1:713626-733187 GCA_003457575.1 Thermophis baileyi
TAGATAGATAGATAGATAGATAGATAGATAGATAGATAGATAGATAGATAGATAGATAGATAGATAGATAGATAGATAGATAGATAGATATAGATATATACAGTAGATATAGATATATAAGTAAGCAGTAGACATCTAAATGAATGTATAAATCACTTTTTCCAATCACAGACATGTGAAATTGTGTTCCCAGAATTTTCAGCCAATAGGGCCATCACTGAGAATTTTGGGAATTGAAATCAAGCATTTTGAAACCATCAAGGTAAAACAAAGCTGATGAAGACATGTGCAATGGCAGGCAATCTTAAAAGGCTGGACAAATTCATTTGAATAAAATAAAACCATTCTGATTCTGAAATAAAACAATGGAAAAAAAATTCCAAAATATCAAGGACAATAACAAAAGAGGGAAAATAATTTTTTCTGATGGCTCAAAGGTACTTTATCTGGCAGAACCGATGAAGCTTCTTGAATGAGAAGCAAAACATCTTCTTATTCCTCAAGGGGAAAAAATAGTCCAGTTGCCTTTTGAAGAAGCACCTTTGAGACAACTATGATATGGATGACTGAGAATCTCCACCAACATTTTTCTGACGAATTTATATTCTAACTTTCAATTTAAAAAAATCTGAGAATAGGAATAAAAAGATAGTGAAAGCTCTGTCTCTTGAATATTTTAGGTGGGTTTGGTGTAGTTCTTAATATATGCTACTGTGATTTCAGAAAATGNGACATCAGTTTATGCAAATAATCCAAATCATATTTTTGATTAGATAATCATAAAATCTACTTTTCCTCCTAATTTCATATATAATGAGTTTCTATTCCCAATCAAACATAAGCTGTTGGGAAAAGAATAATATCCTGTTACTAAAGTTCAAGTGCCCTATGTAGTTACTAATTTATTGAGTGAATAATATTCTGTTCCTTGAATACTTTAAAATATAAATGGCCAGAATAAAATGAGGAGGGATAATCAAACTATGAGGTCTAATCAGAATCAGAATAATAGAGCTGGAAGGGGCCTTGGAGGTCTTCTAGTCTGGGTTCTGGATCCTTTTGCTGCCCATTTGCTCAGGGTTGTGCCGCGCGCGCATGCTTCGTGCACATGTGCGCACCCACAGCAATAAAAAAAATAGCTTCTGCGGATGCGCAGAAGCAAAAATTAGCTTCTGCGCATGCGCAGAAGCAAAATCCAAGATGGCGGCGCCCACAGAGACACCGACAGAACCGGCTCCATGATGTCATCGCTGAGTTACTAACGGTTCTAAAGAAGCAGATAGAACTGGTAAGAACCCACCTCTGTTCTAGTCCAAACCCCTGCACAAGCAGGAGACCCAATGCCATTCCAGACAAGTGGCTGTCCAGGCTCTTCTTAAAAGCTTCCAGTAATGGAGCACCCACAACTTCTAAAGCCAAGCAGTTCCACTGGTTAATTGTTATCACTGTTAGGAAATTTCTCCTTAATCTAGTCTAAGTCTAGTAATCAAGTCTTAGTCTAGTAGAAGAACATTGCACATAAGCCTGTGTTTAGTGAAAGAACCTTCAGAAACTCTGCTAATTAATCCCCTATGTTCTTGAATTTTATTTGCTGCATGTTTCTAAACAAACTGACTTAATTTGGCCTTCCTGAATTGCTAAGCAGTTTGGAATGAAATGATTCTTCAGATCCAAAATTCTGGGAAATTTTGAAATGCAATTCTCAACTCCAAAAAAAACCCATAAATTGTAATTTGCATACATTTGGTAAAATAACCTAAAAATGCAAGCATTGAAAAAATGCATTAGGCTTTTTTATATTCAGGAAAGATGTGTTTGGATGTAAGTACATTTTCCTTATATTTTTCTGCAGTTCTGTAGCAAGTATTGTGAAAAAAATAATAATGGAATTCACAGTTGGAGCCCCCCATTCTTTGGAATAGCATTATGTACCAAGATCAAACAAGTTGCCATCCTGTTAAGCTTTAGAAAAGCCATTAAAACATGGCTTTTAAAGAGAGGTCCAGAAGTAGACTTTCCTTGGATAGCAAGTCCCATTACAGGATGTTGTTCAGTTATATTCCTCAAATGCCAAAGTTAAGACTTATATTACACTTTTTTTAAAAATCTTACTCTTAAGATGACATGTAAACTGCTCTCAATCTTTATGGATTGGTATAACATATAAGCCCAACTAACTAAGTAAGATGGGTCACATGTGAAAATTAATCCCTACTCATAGATTCACCCATTCACTTTCTAATACAACCAGCAGTTTAGACATTCCACTGATTCAGAATAAAAGGAGAATAATAGAATTGGATTGTATACTTCAGTGTTTTTCAAACTTGGCAACTTTAAGATATGTGAAATTCATCTCCCAGAATTCCCCATTAGGGTTCCAGAATTCTGGGAGTTGAGGTCCACATATCAAGTTTGAAAAGAACCGGTATAACTCCTTTCAAACTATGATAAACCAATACCCATCCCAACATTAATTGGTTTGGGATATTTTCACAAATGCCTTTCTTTCACCAGAGGCTGAGTATACCATCACAATCCATTGTATGAATGAGATTTCTTGTTTAAACATTAACTATTTTATGTTTGTGACTTGGATGTATGCTGTAGATCTATAACCCTGGTTGTAATCTGTATTTGAGATTAAAACAGCAACAAAAGTCATGTAGGTGAGTGAATTCTTAGAGTACCTATTGCTTAGGTATAATGGTGTTTGGCTGCCTGTAAATGAGCATTTTACTTGATCTGTGGTCTTGCAATCCTTACCAGCTCAAAAGGAATAAAAGTAGTGAACCTTAAACGTCAGATCAAAATATGCATATTGTTAGGCTCACTTTCCCCAAAGTAGTTTCCCCCCCACCTCTTCCCACCTGCCTTCTTCTCCCATCTGAGCCCATATTTGAAATCATAAACTTTTCTTTCAGAGAAATGAGACGTTCTCATGCACCAGTAGTGGCTGCGATTGTAGAAGCAAAAAGATTATGCTGAGATTCCAGAGACCTGGGAGGCAACAGAAGAATAAGGTCTCTCAAGAATTTGCTGAAATCCTGTTTCTTGTGCTGATATTTAGCAATAAAGAATTAGGGAAGAGTCAAACACATCGCACACATCCATTTTCTGAAACAAATATGGGGACTAAAACTGCAGGACATGGACTGTTTACAAATAGAGGCTTCCCAGTTTCACACAGAGCTGACATGAATTTTGCA
The DNA here is from genome assembly GCA_003457575.1 of Thermophis baileyi. Lineage (NCBI taxonomy): Eukaryota > Metazoa > Chordata > Lepidosauria > Squamata > Dipsadidae > Thermophis > Thermophis baileyi. The sequence continues at coordinate 716,836 of QLTV01002663.1, forward strand.
ATACAAGTGCTGTGAAAATTGACAACAGGAATATTTTGCTGGGCACATAAGCTCTTTATGGTGGCCACACTTGGTTTTGCTTATTGCCTTGAAATTCAGCCACTGAATGTTATCAAGGAGGTGAGGAAAAGGGGACAGAAAAATATATCTTACTTTTGAACAACATGGTTTAGGTTGGATCCGGAGTGAAATTCATTTCAGGAACTCAAGAGGTCCTTCTGTTCTTGGAAGGCATAAGGATGTAGTGGAGGCTCCACATTTGGGAATGAGACATGAAAATGATCTCACCATTATTCATTTTCCCTATAGCATATGATTCATATGATTCTCAGAACAGCTTCTACATTGTGTAGTTTTTCAATAGGCAGTTGAACTTTGAGCAAAATAAGAAAAGTAAATATTGCATCCAGATCTCCTTTTCCCAGGACAAGCAAAACATCTTCAGATACTAATCTGATTCAGTGAGTTGAATCCTGAATTTATCCTAGAATTTTGCTGTTCTTCTGTTTGTGGGAAAAGGAAACAATACAGCAGTTTTAATTTCTGTTTTCCCCTTCTCCAAGCAACCTCATATGTTATGAGTAAAGGGAGAATTGAAATCTGGAAATTAAAGGAATCCTTTCGTTCATTCAACATTTTTGGATGCAACCCAATATTTGTTGCATAGAATTATCCAAAGGTAGGATAGATCATCTAACTGTTAGTACTATATGCCACTGAAAATTTAGGATAGCTGAATTTTGATAATTTATAAACCAATTGACACCACCACCACCCCGCTGCCACCAATTGGCTTTTAAAACATTATAAACACTTGGTGGGGTGAGATGGAACAGACAAAATTCAAAGCTGTGTCTAATTTATAATCCTTTCTTGAGTACCGTATTTTTCGGAGTATAAGATGCACCGGAGTATAAAACGCACCTTAGTTTTTGGGGAGGAAAATAGGGGAAAAAATCTGCCTACCAGGTATTCATCTGGCTAGTGTCCTTAGTCTGGTCAGTTTCAGCACATTATTTTATCCCCTGGTTAGGGCTTAAAAAAACCTTCTTTGGAGGGAGTAGCAATGAAAAAAGCCTGCAAAGACTTAGGGCTGGAAAAAACCTTCGGAGGGAGTAGCAATGAAAAAAGCCTGCAAAGACTTAGGGCTGGAAAAAGTCTTCGGAGGGAGTAGCAATGAAAAAAAAACAGATAAAGGGAAGATCGCTTAGCTAGCAAAGCACGGAAGCTTCACTTGTTAGCACCTCGTTAGGGCTGAACAAAGGCTTCTAAAGCACAGAAGCTCAGCTGATTGTTGGAGGGAGCATAGGGCCAAAAAAAAGAACCAATGAAAAAAACAGGTAAAGGGAAGATCGCTCACACTTCACTCCTTAGCACCTCGTTAGAGCTGAAAAAAAGCTTAGTAAAAGCTACATTCGTAGTATAAGACGCACCCAAATTTTCAGCTTCTTTTAGGGGGGGGGAAGGTGCGTCTTATACTCCGAAAAATACAGTATGTGGCCTTAATGGAAACTGAGTTTCCCAAACTTCTTCTGAATGGAACCAAGAATATTCATGGGAGGAGGGATGTGCTCTCAAACATAAAAGGTTAGCATGAAACCCAATTTACTCACTGGCCTTGCCTACCACCAACTGTAGGTTTTACATCTGTGAAAAGATTGCAAGCATATGAGTGGTACTCTTGGGACCATATGCTCCAAGAAGGGTCATCTAAGTCAGATAGCTCATAGACGAAAGGCCAGAGTAAATATGACCCACAGAAAAAAAATGGCAATCCATTCCAGTATTCTGCAAAAAGAACAAAATGCACATTTATTCATAACTTGGACATTGTCAACCTGATATTGGTAAATAATTTGTCCACTGGATTAGAAGGAGAAGGAGAAGGAGAAGGAGAAGGAGAAGGAGAAGGAGAAGGAGAAGGAGAAGGAGAAGGAGAAGAGGCATGTAGAAAACAGCACTGGCATTTATCATATGTATGAATTCAAATCAAAAGAATGTCAAGGTGCTGATCTGGCCAGAAGCAAAAAAAAAGTTTGAAGCTAGAAAGATACAGTGTGTATTAACATTGGTACACATAATTTTGGAACCATCAACTGACAACTTTATATTGTCAAAGCTCAAATATCAAAACTGAACATTTATAATCTGAGAATCATTGCAATGCAATGGACCAGAACAAATCATTTCACTTCATTGGAGCATCAGATCTTCTGCTGCAGACAATAAAAGCATAGAAGAAATGGAGTAACCATCATTTATTTACAAGGGGTGTCCAAATCAGTGCTCTAATGCAACCCCCTCCCGTGATTAAAATTACACCAGTTTGAATCCAAGGCAAAACAATCTATCATACTGTAATCCAGGTGGATTGCAGATGAAAGGAAGCAGTCATTATGATTACATACATCAACTTGCAGACACAACACCACAAAAATCATCACACTAATGATAGGAATCGGGAAATTGGAAGTATCACGAATAATAAGAAAATTTGGCCTCAGTGGATGAAATGAAGTAAGAGACAGAATAATAGAGTTTTGCCAAGAAAATTCAATGTTTATAGCAAATATCTTCTTCCACAACCTAAAAGACGTCACCAGATGAACAACACCAACATTAAATTGGCTATACACTCTGTAAACAAAGATGGAACTATTGTGTTCAGTCAGAAGGAACAAGACCTGATGCTGATTATAGATCACATCATGAAACACATACTTACAAAATCGCATGAGAACCACTTCACGAAATAGCAATAGCAATAGCAATAGCACTTAGACTTATATACCGCTTTATAGTGCTTTACAGCCCTCTCTAAGCGGTTTACAGAGTCAGCATATTGCCCCCAACAATCTGGGTCCTCATTTTACCCACCTCGGAAGGATGGAAGGCTGAGTCAACCTTGAGCCTGGTGAGATTCGAACTGCCAAATTGCAGTCAGCTGAAGTAGCCTGCAGTGCTGCGCTCTAACCACTGTGCCACCTTGGCTCTTGTCTTAATTTGACTATGATGAATTGTTATGCCATATAGGCAGTAGTCAGACTAGGTTGTATGTACTTCTTACTATAGATATTTATTCAGACAGGTTTATACTATCTCTTAAGGCCAGATTAAGGGCATTTGCCAAAACATATGGGAGATGGTATTGAGATGAATACCTGCTAATTTTTCCTGGTCTGCTTGTTTCTGTACTACACTCAGTTATGAAGGAAGCACATGCTTGGAAACTTCATGTTTCCACCATAATGTTTCATCCCATACTTTGATATATAAACCAATTTTATTAAGAATAAACCATCTCCAGTTATACACATTTCCTCAAGTGCTAGTTGCTCATTTAATATCTATTCCACTGGCTCTTCATCTCTGCTAACATTTTTTTTAAAAGAGGAACTTTTGTATTAAAACACAAATTAGCTAATTCATTATAAACTCAGCTTTGATTTATAAAGCAATATTGCCTCTTAAATAATGCCAGATGGTGCCCATGAGGAATTAATTTCCAGCAATTTAATCTCAAATGATTACAGTATATGTATGTCTGTATATATTTATATATATGTAATTGCAAAAATGGTTTAGAGATATCTTGAAGTGTTAAACAGGTTGCACATTTAAAGTCCTGCATGTTCCAAAGCATTTCCTGGAAACTGAATCCAAAATGCTGAACAGCCCTAGCATTACTTTAGAGATTTAAATATAGGTAGTCCTCGTTTGGAAACCACAATTTGAACTGCAAGTGAAGCAGTTACTAAGTGAAACCACAAGTGTGTGTATGATCTTAATTTAGCTTTATTTTGCTTTACAGACCATGCAAAAGTCATAAATGTGAGGGTTGGTCACAAAGTTCCTTTTTTTTTTGTTGTCACTTCAAATGATGACTGCTTGTATGATCTTTTTTAAAAAAAAAGGAAAGAGGAGATTTAGAATGTTTATTGCATTCCCCCCTCCCCTCCTGGTAATTAAATGTTTCCCCTAGTGAAGTTTGAGTTGGATATCTCACACATTGCACTAAAGGCACTCCAAAGGTCTTATATAATTTTTTAAGAAGTTCTACATCTTAAAATTAAATTGTTGATGTGTATATTTAATTTAAAGCCTTGGGGGCACAATTTATAATGTATATTTCTTAGCAAATGTACTAGGTTTTATTCAACAAATATGGTTCTTATTCTGAATCCTTGACTGAGCGGTGCAGAGGCCAAAAGGTAAAGATGCTTGCCTCCCTCTTGGAAGGTTGAAAGTTTAATCCTGAGCAGTGACAGAGGTTTCTCTATCATGACGCAAAGAAAAAATATCTGCTGAGAACTCCACGTAGGCATCAGGAAGAGCATCTGGCTAGTAAATGCTCAACTCCATTCAGTTGCCCACCGCAAAGCAAAGGGTTTCATGGTGATAAAAAGAAAAATATATATGAATGCTTGACTGGGGATTGTCCTGGGTATATGAATAACCATCCTCAAAGTACATTATTTTTGTAAGAATTAAATTCTCTCATGGCCCATTAGACCGCAAACACCAGATTCTATAAGGAGAATGTGTCCAACCTGAATTTTCTCTTTAAGACCTCTTTTAATTGCTCACAACTTAAAAACAACAACAACAATAGGCTAGATCAGAGGTTTTCCCCTCTTCATTTGGTTGATCACATGGAAAAAAAAGTGTGATCATTGCAAATACCCTTCAAATGGAAACCGTTCTGTCCTCGCCACCACATTTTTGCACATTTTTTAAAGAAGGTACAGCTTGTTTTCTAGTTACATTTCTTTGCTTTCTCAGCAAGTAGCAGTACTTGGATAATCTTGTCTGGAATCTAAGCCCCGGGTTGCACTTTAATAGGTGATTATCAGAGAATGCCAGGGCTGAAGGCTAGACTGGCAGCTGAAAATACATCCTGAATCAAGGCAATGACAAATCACTTGCGTACTGTTGCCAAAAAAAAAAAACCCTGCATGGGTATGACAATGTAAGCACTAGGAGTTGGGTTCAACTCTAGAATGTAATTATCTTGATATGTGTTCTACCTCGAACTCCTTCTCCTGCCCTGTATCAACACCAGCTGTTGGTGAATCGTTCAGTGAATGGAGATGAGGATTGTATAGTTTAGGTTTGCAATCCAATCAGTGACAGTGCATTGAAAAATAATAATAAATGTGTGAATTCTCAAACAGCAAAATGCTTATGATTTTTTAACCTTTATGGTATCATTTTGCAAACAAAGAATGAAGGTTCTCTATTATAATATATGCATTATAGATCTCAAAGTATAATCATTTCAGTGTATGTGCATTTACTTGCAAATGCAATCTTTCCCCATTGTTATTTGCTTTTTTTTTATGTGACTTTTAAAATTTTAATGTAGGAGATTTTTAAAAAACCACAAATGATGAAAAAAGAGAACATTTTGACATTCAATTCTCCTGAATTGTTTCCAGCTGCATTTTTTTTTTGATGGAGAAAATCTTAAAAACAAAACAAAAGGTGAGAAGGGTACCTGAATTTATCAAGCTATTTTTATGAAACAAAAGATAATGCTGTAAAACGCAATGCAGTTTAAGCCACTGTAGGAATCAAAATTGTTTTTTGCAGCTACACAGCTTTGAAATGAGATCTTTTCATATCTAGTACACTAAGAAAACTCCTTTTACCTTTAGAATGAAAATCATTCAGAGAAGAACTATGATGATAGGCAGAGCAAGTACAAGATTTTGACATGTGCCAGGTTTCCTATATCTATTTAGTAAGCAATAGCATATGGCAACCTTGGCAGATATCAAAGAAGGCTAAACAGGATCAGACTGGATTAGTATTTGAAGCAGGGATGACCAGTAAAGTCCAGTGCTGTTGGATAAATTAAGATGTTCTCTCTGCTATCCCCCCCCCAAGGCAATGTTTATGGAGATTCTCAGTCATCCAGGTTGTGGTTGTCCCAAAGGTGCTTTTTTCAAGGGGCAACTGGACTTTCTTGTTTTTCTTTGAAGACATTTTGCTTCTCATCCAAGAAACTTCTTCAGCTCCCCACCATCCAGTCAGACCTGAAGAAGCTTCTTGGATGAGAAGTGAAATGTCTTCAAAGAAAAACAAGATAGTTCAGTTACCTCTTAGAAAGCACCTTTGGGACTTACAAGGCAATGGCATATTCATATTATTGGCAAGAAATCACCAGGAGTTCAAATGAATTGCAATTCTATCCTTAAACTATCATTTAGTTACGACTAAATCCTCTTGCACTAGTAGAATTAAGTCAAAGATCTATAGACTTAGGGGGATTAATGATACTGCCTTTCCATTCATATTCATAGTATATAACTTATAATGTAATTTTGAGATTGATGAGGGATACTGCCTTAAGAGTGGTGAGTTAAACATTAGAGAGAAGTGAGCCTGGCTGGAATCCTACACTGATTTAGGCTCACATCAACAACAACAACAGTTTCTATCACTGGAACATTGCTCTAGATTTCTCTCAATAGAATAATATGTCCTACTCTGTTGTCTTACTGAGATATCTATGGTACAGGAGTTAAGGGGGAAATGAGATTACATTATGGACCCCACCAATATCTTATTCTTCAGGGTATTTATAGTATAGATACCTGATACATACGCTAACAATTGATGCCAGTTTCCAAACATGGCTACTGAGAATTCTGTGGTGCAGTTCTTTGTGCACATATCAACAAAACTAAAACATAGATGATGGAACCCAGCTCTGATTTTTTTAAAAAAAAGAAGAAGCAAAGGGATAATTAACATAAGTAGTAAAAACCAACTTACAACTACTATAGGAAGGACTAAATTTATACCTTTGGGCTGAATTTCCAGATGTGGTTACCAGATGCATCCTCTTTTTATAGATTTGGGCTCTGACCTCACCTAGAATTCCTAAGATAATTCTTAAAGACAGGCTGGTGCTTCTTTTGACAATGTGCTCCTGGTTTTATGAAATAGAAGGCTGGAAAAGGAATAAGGAAGATGGCTGTAACTATTGGCAATAAGCAAGGTGTAAGAACTGAAACAAGTGAGGTAGAAACCAGTGGCCCTGTGGCCAGACAAAACCACAGTGTCTGGAGATTCTCAGTCATCCAGGTCATGGTTGTCCCAAAGGTGCTTTTTCAAGAGGCAACTGGATTTTCTGGTTTTTCTTTGAAGGTGTTTCGCTTCTCATCCAAGAGCTGAAGAAGCGAAACGTCTTCAAAGAAAAACCAGAAAGTCCAGTTACCTCTTGAAAAAGCACCTTTGGGACATTGTGTTAACACTGAGCAGGTAACTTCCTATCTCAAGGCTGGGAAAAGAAAGGCCTGGGATCCACTGACCTGAAAAAGCAGCAAGAAAACCCCATAGATTTCAACCATGGGACTAAGCATTCTCTCTCTATATTCTATATTCTGCAGTAGGCAAAGCTTCTGCACTGAGCCACGGTGGCGCAGTGGTTAGAGTGCAGTACTGCAGGCTCCTTCTGCTGATTGCCGGCTGCCTGCAATTTGGCAGTTCAAATCTCACCAGGCTCAAGGTTGACTCAGCCTTCCATCCTTCCGAGGTGGGTAAAATGAGGACTCAGATTGTTAGGGGCAATATGCTGACTCTGTAAACCACTTAGAGAGGGCTGTAAAGCACTGTAAAGCGGTATATAAGTCTAAGTGCTAAGTGCTAAATATCTACCTTCTTTCTTGTCTGCAATAAAACAAGTTCTCTAAACTACGTTGAGCCTCTGAAGCTGCTGCTGTTTTGATAGCTATCAAATGCAAGGGTAAGTTCCTGGGAGAGTAGAAATTTATTGCTAGGTCTGCCATGAAGATTGACATTGAGTATGAGTAGGGAACTTGTGACTGGATGGCAGGAAAGCAAAGGGCTTAAATGAAGAAGGGCTGGTTTCAAGGCTGGTTAAAGGGTGCACTGCAGGACTCATAAAATGGTTGCTGTAAAAGAATGGTCTATTTAAAATGGCTTCTGAGACAAGCACATCCAATCACAAAAATCCATTTTCCAGAAAGTGAAGCAGTTCTCTAGCATATTTTCTACTATGCCAATGGGAACGTTGAAGCATCCAAAAGCATTGCTGCAAATTATTATGATGCTAAAAGCATCTTGCTTTGCAGCATGCCATTTTTAAATTAAAATAATCCTTTTAAACAAGTTAGGCAATAAAAGAAGCCTGGTGGTTACCAAGGGAGATGTTCAGGAACACATCAGTGCCTGTGAGTCCCATATTTCCTACATTTAGCCTAAATGAAAGGCATCTCTGGAAGGGGATGGTGGAGGAATTGCTGCAGAGTCTTTCCTATGTGCTTTGTGGTTGGATATTACCTAGAATGGGTTAAATGAGGTCATGATACTATGGTGTTGCTTTGTAGTAGGTAAGTTCTATGAGAATGAATATTGCAATTGCAATTGAAATTAATGCGTCATCTTATTCTTATTGGGTGAAAAGAAGATCTTAGTTATTTATAGCTGAGTGAGCTGTGACATTTTTGCCAGCCTTCTTCATAAGATTGTCTTGCTCCAAATTTGTACCATCCTATTATCAATTGAATGATTGTTGCACCACAAGAAAGGATTTGTGATAAACCAGGCATTTTCTAGTACAAAGATCAATATGCACGTTGGATGAAATAGTATCACTTGAATGCTTCATTAGAAGATGTAATGGATGGAAGGAATAACCTTGAGGAATAGGTGGAAGAGTGATAACCAAGATAATTGGCAGATAAAAGAAATCTAAGTCCAGTCCAGAAGCATAATCTGGGAAAGCATCTCAAAGAAAACCATACATAGTTTTCATGGAGTTAAAGGAGTGGAAGGGGAAAGCACATTCAGATTTTCAATATTCTATTACTATAATAAAAGTAATATTAGTGTGCATGACTGTTGTTTTCTGGCCTGGTCTACCTTGAAATGCTCACAGAACATCCAAAAAACTACCCATTAAAAAGTGACTGACACTTTTATGCAAGACATTTAAATTATTGAAATTCTGTTATAATAAAACCATGAGTACAGTATAAAAAAGCAAAATTAATAGATCTAATTCTGATTACAGTAAAATGCCACAAATATTTCATTAAAATGTACTTATCTGCTTTTGTTCCCCTATTCATATGTGGAGGAACATATACATATTCCTTATATGTATTGTAATACCTTATGATGAATTTTACTGAATTAAAAAACAACGAACAAGTTTAGAAAAAAAAATTAAACAATCTGTTCTTTTGGTCAGGCTCCCTCTCTCACCATAACAAGTTCTGATCTGGTATCATCATAACATGGTAATTGTCAGGCCTGGAAGCCATCTTTTACCTTTTTGTATTCAGGACTGCCACATTTTCTACTGTGGGAAAATGGGAGGGGGGGTTATATGGAGTAGGTGATTATGTAGTAGTCTAAATAACATTCTTTCCAGAAAGTCAAGGCCGCTGTGGCCGGCAGCTGCGAAGAAGTGATGGGGAGGCATCTTCAGTTTTGGATGGTACCTGATTGGATCATGTGATGGACATGTGGGTGCTGGGCAGGGACTTGAACTTTCGTTTGGGTGGGGGAAACCTGGAAGCTTTCAGATTCGGGTTTTCCCAGATGTTGCCAATAAATTGGAACTTCGAGGAACTTCTAGCCTCGGAGCCTTGTTTTGTTGGGAGTGTTTATTGGAACACTGACATTAACCTGAATCAGTAGATAACTAAGCAGCACCCCGAAAGGGGGCTGTCCGGGGTGCTGACCCCCAGCACTGACCTGAAGCCCAGGCAGTGTGAAGAGTCAGCGAAGATGGAAGAGAAAGAGGAGATAATGGAGGGAGCCACAGGGACAGATACTGGAGAGCTTGTCGAGGTCCGGTATTTTCCTTATGAGGATGTGGTGCAAGCCCTTGAGACTGCAGAGACAGCCCGACGGATGGGCGCTTGGTCCAAAGAGGTGGATCCTTGGAAGAGTTGCCAGTCTTATCCAACTTCAGAGATGGGACAGGGAGAGCTACTGCCTGAGTGTCGGCCCGTCGCCAGCCCCCTGAAGTCGCCCCATGAGCCAGAATGGAGAGAGGTGGAGGCAATGGAGTCTGAAACTCCCTGAGGCTGGAACTGGCTGCCTCCGTCTCGAAGTCAATCACTGTCAGGGCACCCGGAGCGGTTTGAGCGGCTTGAAGTGGGAAGTTATGCACCTTGGGGGCAGCCCCCGCCAGTGAGATGGAGCTTGGCTCAACCCACCTTCAATTTTCCTGATCCAGGACCTGGCAGTGGAGCTAGCGTGGGGTCAGCACCTTTCTACTCGGCCAGGGGCAATCGGGGAATCAGCTCAGTGCAGCAGAGTCAAGCAACAGGAGGGGGACAGCAGACGCAGCCAGCAAGGGGTAAGCTACAACCACCAATTGCCCCCCCTCGCCAACCAGGCCCCCTGCTGCCCCCTGCAGAGTGCATCCCCCCAGGCTGGGGATTCTACCCTGGCCACAGGTGGGTCCGGTGTCAGTGGATGCCTGCCCCCCGCTCCATTTTTTTCCGGGATCCCCCTGGGCCTGATATGCTCCAACAATCCCAACACAGCAGTGGGGGCTGGGCCAGCAGCTGGCTGGAGCCCCCCACTCTATGGCAGCTCAACAGCCGGCCCCAGTCCCAATGCCAGCCACATTCCAGCACCCAGCAGCACTGCCCGCCGCAGCACCCCCACAGGCCCCTGCCCAACAGCCAGTTGCCGTGGCAATCCCACCAGTGAGGCCACCGCTGTCTAGGTTCAGGGCAACCTTTGATGGCCAGCCTGCCAAACTAGCATACTTTTTCAGCCGAGTCTGGGCACATATAGATCAGTATGGAGAACAATACGAAATAGAGCGTGACTTGGTATCTGCTATTGTGGATGGGATGAATGAAGGAGACACTGCTGCCTGGGTGACCCAGCTGCACAATGAGGGGGCTGCTGAGTTAAATGATGCTGATGGCTTTGTTGAGCTGCTCCGGGCCAGATTTGACAACCCTGATTGAATCAATGAAAATGAGGCTACAATAAAGGTGATGAAGCAAGGTAGCCGACCAATAAAGGACTTTGTATGGGACTTTAGACGGGTCGCAGGAAACTTAATGCATTGGCCAGACAGAATACTTCTGCACTACTTTAAAGATGCCATTGATCCAGAGGTCAGAACCGCCTGTGCCATCAGAGGGGTGCCTGAGCGGCTACAAGACTGGTACACCATGTCAATCGCTCTGGTCCGAGAAATCCACCCGCACCACACACCCCCTGTGGAGAGACCCCTGAAGAGGACCTTGGCAAGGCGTCCTTTGACTAAACCTGCGGAGACCCCCTCTGCTCAGCCTACAGGAGCTATCAAATGCTACTGATGTGGACAAGGAGGTCATCGGGCCTCTGAATGCCTAGCATCTGCGCTGGTTCCACAGCAACATCCCGCCACAGCTGTCCAGGGCAGAAGGGCTCCACGAAAGCCTCCGGATGCCAGCTGATTTGCCCAGCAGGCAGTCGAGGTCCTACCTTCCCTCGAAGAGAGTAAGGAGACTGCGGCCAAAGACCTTCTGCCTGGGCTGGCCAGCTGTAGCAGTGGTGAAGATGACCCAATGGTAAGTGGAACCATCCGCCCATTTGCAGTCAAGGTCAAACTGGTAGTGCCAGAGACAGGGGTGCAAGGGGAGGTAGTAGCAGTGATAGACACGGGCTGCACCCAGTGCCTGATTAGCTCCTCCATTGTGGAGCAGCTAGACATAAGAATACACCTTTTGAACCACCCCATACGCTTTGAGCAAGTAGATGGGACCTTAATAGGGGGCACCCCTGCTACCCAAGTCACTGAGCTTGTCAGAATGGAGCTGGGGATCCACACAGAACTCATCAGGTTCATGGTCACCCCCAAAATGGCAGAGTCAATCCTTCTGGGGCTCGCCTGGCTGGACAAATGGGCCCCGACAATTAAATGGGAGGATGGCTACCAAAAAATCATGATAGGTGTGGGGCCCTTGCCACCCATCCCACCTGAAGCAGGACTCTACCCCAACGAGAGGCGGTCACGGTGGCCATCGAAGTCCTGCCTGGGACTCCCCAGGTCCCCTGGGAATAAAGGGACCTGGCTGAAGCATTCAGTGAGAAAGAGTGCAACATCCTTCCCCCCCATCGCCAGACCGACTGTGCGATTGAAATTGAACCTGGGGCTAAACTCCCTAAGCCAAAGATGTACTCAATGACCCCAAAAGAAATGGCCGAGCTGAGGAAGTACATTGACACCAACTTAGCCCATGGGTTCATCCAACCCGCAAAATCCAGAGTGGCCACCCCGGTGTTATTTAAAGAGAAGAAGGATGGGGGGATGAGGCTCTGTGTTGATTTTCATGGAATTAATGTGATGTGTGTGGAAAACTCTTACCCCCTCCCCCTCATGAAGGACATGCTGAACTACCTTTCTAAAGGGAAGATGTTCACAAAACTGGACTTGAGAAAAGCCTATTACCGGGTGTGCATAAGGGAGGGAGACGAGTGGAAGACGGCTTTCAACTGCCCTTTGGGTAGCTTCCAGTTCAAAGTTATGCCCTTTGGTCTCCAAGGAGCCCCTGCAGTATTCATGCAATTGATTAACGAGGTGCTGCATGAACACTTATATAAGGGGGTCCTTGTCCACTTGAATGACATTCTCATATTCAGTGAGACATTAGAGGAACATGTGAAACTAGTCTGACAAGTGCTAAAGAAACTCTTAGCTGCAAAGCTGTATGCAAAGCTGTCCAAGTGTGAATTTCATAAGACTTCTCTTGATTACCTGGACTACTGAGTGTCAAACGAAGGCATAGAAATTGATCCCGGGAAAGTGTGAGCCGTACTTGACTGGCAACCCCCTCGCACCCGGAAACAACTGCAGAGCTTCCTGGGGTTCGCTAACTTCTATTGGCAATTCATCCCAGCCTTCGCAAAAGTGGCTCTGCCACTCACGGAACTGCTAAAGACGGGGTTCTCCCCCACAAAGCCTCAGCCAACGCAGCCCCTGGCCTGGACGCTAAACTGTCAAAAAACATTTGAAAGCCTAAAACGGCTGTTTGCCAAAGAACCCATTCTTCAGGACCCGGACCCAGACAGGCAGTTCATAGTCCAGGCCGATGCCAGTGATGTGGTGGTGGCGGCCGTGTTCCTCCAGAAAGACCCCCAGGGATGGCTGCTGCCCTGCGCATATGTGTCCAAAAAGCTCACAGACACTGAACAGAGGTGGGCAGTATGGGAGAAGGAAGCCTTTGCTGTTCGTTGGGCTCTTCTATCGTGGCAACACTTTCTGGAAGGGGCCAAGATCCCCTTCAAGGTCTGGTCTGACCATAAGAACCTTGAGGCCTTAAAGACCCCGCGAAAGCTCTCCCCCAAACAAGTCCATTGGGCACAGTAATTCAAGTGATTTGATTTCAAGCTGAAATATATCCCAGGGGGGAAGAACCTGCTTGCAGACGCCCTGTCAAGGAAACCCCAATATGACAGCCAGCGGGAGGAAGTTGTCCACGCCATCGTCCTGGGCACACAGAGTGCGGCACAAGTCACTACCAGGGGCTAGGCCCGCAGGCAGCCTGACCCTCTCAATGGAAAACTAACTGAGGATTTGAAAGCAGCGTTGTCTACTGACCCGTGGCTAGCCAACAATCGAGATACATTGACGATCCGGGATGGGATAGCCTGGAAAGGTTCAAAGATTTACGTCCCCAACAACATGAGACTTCTGGTACTCAGGCGCAGCCATGATTCTCGGTTAGTTGGCCACTTTGGATTTCTGAAGACTCTTCATCTGACTAGACAGCAGTTTTGGTGGCCCAAGATGAAAGCTGACATGGAGGACTATGTGAAAAGTTGTGCCACGTGTGCTACAAACAAAACAAGACCAGGGAAGCCTCCCGGTTTGTTTCAACAGGTAGCTGAGCCTAGCCAGCCATGGGAGGAAATAGCTATGGACTTTGTAGTAGAACACCCGGAAAGTGGTGGCAACACTGTGATCTGGACTGTGATAGACCTGTTTTCCAAACTGGCCCATTTTATCCCTTGTTCTGGGCTCCCCTCAGCGAAGAAATTGGCCAAGGTGTTCATCAAACAAATTTACCGGCTACATGGAGTCCTGCGGCGGGTCATCTCTGACCGAGGAGTTCAGTTCACCACTAAATTCTGGAAAGAGTTCCTGAGATCCATTGGGTCATCACAGGGGCTTAGCTTGGCTTTTCTTCCGAGTACCAATGGGGCAGTGGAACGAGCCAATGCCATGGTGGAGCAATGCATCAGATGTTATGTGGATTACCAACAAGATAATTGGGCTGATTTGCTTCCTTTCGCTGAAGTGGCTTACAATAATGCAGTGCATAGCAGTACGGGACTGACGCCTTTGCAGATTACGAGCGGCATGGAATTTGTTCCTATGCCAGAACTACTGAAAGAACAGCCTTCTTCCTTGACTCTAAATGAGTGGATGGAGTCATTGAAGAAAGACTGGGAGAATGCAAAAAAAGCCCTGACTGAAGCGGCCGAAGCTTACAAAAAACAAGCTGACAAGCATCGATCTCTCCAACCCCCCTTCCGGGTGGGAGATCACGTGTACCTTTCCACTAAATATATATGCTTGAGTCTGAAGAGTAAAATGTTAGGGCCAAAATACTTAGGTCCCTTCCTCATAGTGAAGGTGATTAACCCAGTAACCGTCCAATTAAATCTTCCCCGCATACTGGGAAAAATTCATCCTGTTTTCCATTGCAGCCTGTTAAAGCCTGCTGTAGGATCTAGATTGAGACCTCAACCTGCTGCCCCCCCCAAAACCTATTGTGGTGCAGGGTGAGACTCATTATGAGGTGAAAAAAATTCTGGACTCCAGACTGCAAAGAGGGCGTTTGTAATATTTAGTGCATTGGAAGGGATATCCCTTGTCTGACACTACTTGGATGAAAAGCTGGGATATTCATGCAAATGCCTTAGTCAAAAAGTTTCATGATAGATTCCCTGATAAGCCTAAGGGTCCTCGGGGGGGGGGAGAGGTGGTTAATATGATACTTGTATTAACCCATATTAACCCCTGACTTTTATTTCATTCCAGGATTCGTTCCTTTCCTGAGGGGGGGAAGCCTGTCAGGCCTGGAAGTCATCTTTTACCTTTTTGTATTCAGGACTGCCACATTTTCTACTGTGGGAAAATGGGAGGGGGGATTATATGGAGTAGGTGATATGTAGTAGTCTAAATAAGTCAAGGCCGCTATGGCCGGCAGCTGCGAGGAAGTGACGGGGAGGCATCTTCAGTTTTGGATGGTACCTGATTGGATCATGTGATGGACATGTGGGTGCTGGGCAGGGACTTGAACTTTCGTTTGGGTGGGGAAAACCTGGAAGCTTTCAGATTCGGGTTTTCCCAGATGTTGCCAACATGGCATCGCTAATAAATTGGAACTTTGAGGAACTTCTAGCCTCGGAGCCTTGTTTTGTTGGGGGTGTTTATTGGAACGCTGACAGTAATAGAATCAATGCATGGAATTACCTAAATAAGAAAAATGGGAAAGAGAATTGATCATTGTAGATATCACTTATCCTTTATAATGCTTAAATTATAAACCTTATTTCTTGGAGGCTTAATGAAAGGTATCATGGTACAATTGTCTTTATATGAAGATAGAAGATAGATTGGACTGTGACCACAGTGATACAGAAGGGTGATATTTTCCTCTGTGGGCACATAAGAGCATTATTATTTTTAAAAGATCTTGGTTGTTGCAATTCTCAAGGTTTGCTATGAAGTCTGTTTAGAGAACAGCTGATATTCTTAGCAATCTTCTGCTTACATCTTGGTCTTGCTTTTCATTATTTTCTTCGCCCTGCTCTGAGCAACACCATCTAGCTGCCATTTTAATATTCCACCAGATCTGTGTTATGTTGCTCTAGAACAGCGGTTCTCAACTTGTGGGTCGCGACCCCTTTGGGGGTCGCACGACCATTTCACAGGGGTCGCGTTAGCCTGCCATCTTGGTGCCACCGTCACTGCAGGGGTGAAATGCTCCCAGTTCGGCCGTGCCTGCGGGTCGCCGGACAGCCGGTAGCGACAGAAGCGGGAGACTTCGCCCACCCACCCAGACACCGCCATTTGGGTTCTTTTACCCTCTGCGCATGCGCAGAACGCTTTGCACATGCGCAGAGGGTAAAAGAACCCAAATGGCGGCATCTGGGCGAAGGCTCCCGCTTCCGATGCTATCAGCTGTCCGGCAACCGGCAGGCAAGCCCGAACCCGGAGCATTTCGCCCCTGGTGCCACGCCCCCTTTGTCAACTCATCCCGCGCGGGGAGGGGGCGGGGAGGGGGGTGCAGCAGCAGGAGGGTCGCGGTGGCGGCGGGGGGGTCGCGGCATTAGAAAGGTTGAGAACCACTGCT
>QLTV01002663.1:733322-760256 GCA_003457575.1 Thermophis baileyi
GTCACGGCAGCGGGGGTGGCAGCGGGGGGGGGCGTGGGGGGGGCGCGGCATTAGAAAGGTTGAGAACCACTGCTCTAGAATTTAAAAAATGGAGCAACTGTGGCCCTTCGGAAGGTGATGTACTAAAACTCTCAGCACCTCTTTTTATTAGGAGTTGTACCTAATAAGAGCATCTGGAGCGACACAGATTTTTCTTTCTACTCTCAAGCACTATGGGAAATTAAGATGATGGTACCCAACCTTCTGCTCCTACAGCTTGCTTCTACTTTCTGGAAAGCTCATTAAAGGTCTTTTCATAGTACTTTTCCTAATGCTAGGTCTGGTTATTCCTTCCTGCACAGGAAACAATTTGTGGGAAGGAGGATCTTTGTGTTTGATTTTCATGCCACATAATTATTGCTTGTTGGTTTGACCTGGAAGTCATTTAGCACAGAATATAGGAGTGCAAAGGGGAACAGGAAAGATTTAGAATTCCTGAAATCGGCTACATTACAATGAAGCCTTTCCAGACATTAGCTTCCAATCATTTTCTTTTTTCTCCTATTAGTAATTTTTATGTGGGTCTTTTGGGAAACCGAGTTATGCATTAGCATTAATAGTTATGTAAATAACCACAAATTAGTGTCCTATTTTTATTTATTTTCTGCACCTGGAAATCTTCTCAGGAGTACGGCAGGAGACTGTGGAAATAGTGAATGAAGGAGCCTAGTCTAAGAGACAGCATATGTAAACTAGTTGCCCATTCTTTGCTTTATTTCATTCATTGATTGACATGTGGGTGGCAGCCACAGATGGGACATGAGTTTGTGCACTCACATATCATGCAGCAGTTCTGGAAGACCAGTTTGCAAGTTGTTAAATGAAAGAAGAAAATGCAAGGACAATCGAGTGTCATTGGTTTGTTGTTATTTTGGTTTCAATGTGCAATAGTTTCTTAGTTCACCCAGGGAAATAGAGTATATTTTTCACTGTCACCCCTAAACAAAGGTAGTATGTCTTCTGCAGACCTGCGATTTTGGTCAGCATGGTAAAAGAAATAGAAGCTTTCTATTCATCTTGCTATTACTCCTCGTTTTGATCACATCCCCATTTTTCTTCCCGTAGTGCTACCTCCACACTTTTCCAATTTTCTAGGGTTGTTTTTTTTTTTTTGCCATAGTGATTGTTGACCTTTCTTAAAGAGCTTAATGCTGATAAAATACAGTAGGTTCACATCCCAAAAGTTAAACTGAAGCAGTGAGTGTTTTCCCACAATGCCAAGCACATTAAGGAAAGAAACAGTTTGCCGTATCCCCAACAGCTGTGATAGGAAGCTGATACATACTATCTGTCAAGTCCTGAGCTGCAGCTGATTGTGGAAGAATTTCTTAATAACCACAGTAAACATACACTAAACTATATTGGAGGCCTGCTTCTCTAATTTAGTCTATTAAGAAACAAAACACTTCCATGCTATACAGCAGAGGTCTTCAAACTTGGCAACTTTAAGACTTGTGGACTTCAACTCCCAGAATTCTCCAGCCAGCATAGCTGGAGAATTCTGGGAGTTGAAGTCCACAAGTTTTAAAGTTGCCAAGTTTGAAAACCTCTGCTATACAAGTTGATTTCAGTCAACCAGTCAATCAAATCTTTATTCACATCACAGAAGATGAGAAATATGACCTGTATGTGGTGGTCTTGATTCTGGTCGCTTATTCTTAAATATATAAAAACTGGAAGTTTAACACATGCAGTGAAATCAATAAAATGACTGATTTCTTTCCTTTTGCTTATGATTTACAGAATAAGGCATAAAAAAGCCGCTTCTCAGACAGAAACAATAGGTTGTAAACCATAGAGTGGTTTACAAAACATACACTAAAATCAAGTTACATGTTCAAAATACATTCTGCCTTGTCCATTTTTAACAAGAACTTTCCTGAAGTTCTTATACTTTGTTGGAACATCCTGAAAAATGTCTTCATATCCTCATGTTATTCACCTGCTGTTTTGTCCATGAATAATTTTAGGTAGATTGAACAGCAGAGATACAAGTATCTGGACATGCACTGATGACAAGAGGCAGTAGCAGGGGTGAAATCCAGCAGGTTCTGACAGGTTCTGGAGAACTGGTAGCGGAAATTTTGAGTAGTTCAGAGAACTGGCAAATACCACCTCTGGCTGGCCCCAGAGTGGGGTGGGAATGGAGATTTTGCAGTATCCTTCTCCTGCCACGCCCACCAAGCTACGCCACGCCCACCAAGCCACACCATGCCCACCAAGCCACACCACGCCCACAGAACCGGTAGTAAAAAAAATTGGATTTCACCACTGGGCAGTAGGGACAAAGAAGCCTTCTCTGGGAAGTCCATTGTTTCACATACACATGAAGGTTTCTTCATTCTCTACAACACCAAGGAATGCCAACTACTATCTCAAAAGATGTTATCATTATTATCATTACTGTTACTACTGCTAATAATAATTATAGTAGTAATACTAAGAGAATGGGAACTAGAATCATTGGTTTGTTGCTATTTTGGTTTTAATGTGCATGAAGAATCACATCCCAGATAGCCATCCTTGTGAAAGGTCAAGTGTTTTTTAATAATAACCTTCTCTGACTTAGTTTCCTTTTTATTTGAATGGAAAAAATAAAATAAAATCTTTTAAATTTTATTTCAGTATTCCTAGAAAGAAGTCACTGCCTCTACTGAGGATTATGAAAGAGTATTCAGAGTAAGAACTGAAACTTAAGATTTTATGGAACTAAACAGTTCTCTCTAATATTAACCATCCATTTACACTCCATAAATTCGTTAAAAAAGTAAAGTTGATCAAGATCTTGTTAAAATAAAGCCCATGTTCCATTGACTCTAAGGAAAGCGTTACGAAAGACAGTTTTGAATATTACTTTCTCTACATTCCTAAGCTGAACAATCAACTTAGTTTTTCTTAATGCTGCTAATTAAAATTCAGTGGTGAACCCCTTTAATCACTGACTGCACTGAATATTCTTGCTTTGCTTTTGCACATTTATTCTGGTAATAAAATGCTGAAGAGCTCATCAGTTTTAAAAGGAAGACAGCAATTTTTCTCATGTATATAATCGTTAAACTGATAAATAGCCAAGGCAGCACATAGTTATCTGCATTAACACTATAGCCTCTGCCACTATTAAGAATCCTCAGTGGAAGATTAAGCTGTGAAACGCAAATAGGTAAAAGGAAGAAAAGATGTCAGCAACTAGTGGCTTAAGTCAAGTTGTTTTTTTTCCTCATTCTCTTTTTTGCTCAGTTGACTGTCACCTTAAATCACTGCTCTTCAAATGGCTCTTTCTGTCTCACTTTCCTTTAAAAAAACATGAGTTAATTGAGTGTGTTCATTTCTGCAGACAATTAGCTACCTTATTTGCTTTCCCTTTGTTAGATTGTCATTCAAGTTTGAAGCTGCTTTGATTACAAAAAGCAGATGTTCCTTCATCTCTCAAAAGATGATCAAAAGATTTCCAAGTAGAAAGATAAGAAATAAAGTTCTTTGCTGCAAGGGATTTGGGTGACCACTGGACACACTTTAGGAGCCCATTGTTAAATTATCAATGTAGGCAATAAGACACTGGACTAATCTTGAAGGATATTGTATCATATCAGTGTGTCAATTTCCTCACTTGTGGAAATCTGATGTATGGTCCAACACGTTCTTCTGGCCTATAGGTTTATCACAGTGGGCCAGCCTAAGCTATTGTACTGTCTGAGGCAGAAAATGATATCTCATGTGACAATAAAAATCCATGTAATAATAAATCAATGATACAGTTCTCTTTATTAGGAAATTAAAAAGGCTGAGGCAAGCAAGGAACAAATAGTTCCTAGGGTTGAAGTGATCCTTATATAAATGTACAACAACCATCAAAACTCTGAATAGCCATGTCAAGTATCTATTGAATTAGAAGAATGGGAGGAAGAAGTCACAACTTAACTTGTTGTGTGTATGAGTTTTTTCCACCTTGGCACCAGCAGTGGATGCCCAGCTGTTGTGCATGGATTCCTTCTTTTCTGCAATGAAAATTTTAATTTAGCTTAAGCACACCTAGGAGCTTCGGTCAAGTCAAGCTGAGGAACTGTCTTTGGTTGAGAAATAGCAGAGTGGTGAAATCTGATGACCCCCAGGTACCTAGACATGATCTAGGTGTGTGGGATATAACATCAGTTTCTTGTTATGAATTGATACCTCTTTGATGTTTGGGGGCCTGCCACAGAGAGTTAGGCCTGCTTGATTAATCTGTCCTCTGTTGATCTTCAAAAGGTACTTGTGGAGCTTCCTGGAGCTCAATTGGACTCTTAGTCATTGCTTGGAATGAGCCTTGGATCAGATTAAGCCTGTATGTAACCTCTGCATGCTCATGGATCCCAGGGGGATCCCATGATTTTTCAAAGGAAGTCTGGGAGATGAAATGATAGAAGAGAAATCTACAGCACTGATGTAGAATATTAATAGTGAATCTGACTAAACCAGATAAAGCCTTTATTAAGGAATACCTTGTGGTGATGGCAGTGACAAAACACAACTATTTTTCTTATCATATCCACACACTGCTGGTAGCAGAGCTGTTTAAGGTGACTTGGTACCTTCCGGGCAGGGGGGTGCCAGAGGTATATCTGAAGGGTCATTATGATAACCAGTCAAGGCATGCATAAAGTGACTTGGATCTGTTCTAAGTTGGACTTTGGTTCAGTAAGTCCTGTGGATTTGACTTAGACATGATCTGAAGTGAAAAATGGTTTAAATCTGTTGATCTCAGGTAAAAAGAGTCTTGGTCTGTTAATGCAGCCACTTATGTGTTAAATGCATGGCCTTTCTGTTTGGTGAAGGCCTCCCAGGAAATGGCATGGGACTATGTCTAGACAGTAATAGAGGGTCTCCTCCTCAAGAAACCATCACTGAAACAAAAGGTACTAGACAACTTTTGTCTTGTCTCCAATCTTCCCTTTTTAGGGAAGGTTACTAAGAAAGTTAGGCTACAGCTTTAGAAGGTCCAGGAAGAAGCTGAAATATTTTCTGTCAGCTTTCAAACCTGGGCATAGTATTGAGATGGCAACACACTTGGATTGATGGGCTTTGCTCATGGACATTGATATCTTGTCTAGATTTCTATGGATTCTCAGTCATCCGGGTCATGGTTGTCAAGTACAGTTGACTCTTGAAAAAGCACCTTTGGGATATCTTGTCTAGATTACATGGACCTGCTCTTGAAGACTACCTGGAAGTTGCAGACAGTCTGCATGGGTGGCGGTGTGGGTAGTTAGGTACAGTATGTAGCTTGCTATTCCCATGTAACACCACTACTTCACAAACTGTACTTGTTCCCAGTAAGCTTCTTGGTGAAATTCAAGATGCTAATAATCATCCATAAATTCTTTCATGGCAGAAGATTGGAATATTTGTGATACTGATTCTCTACATGTTTCTGTGCCTGTCAAGCAAGGTCTGAAAAGGTGGGCATGGTCTGGATCCCATCTATAGATAGAACTTCCTGATAGAACCCAGGAAGAAAGATTTCTCTGTTGCTGCACATGCCTTATGGAACAGCATCCCTCCTTGAGCTCAAGATGCCCCTGATGTTGCTGGTCTTTCCTAAGGATGTGAAGACATGGTTTGAGCTAGGAGGTTAGGTGAGATCATTTTCATTAGGCTTATTTGTGTAGATATGTCAGGGGCTCAGGAATGGTGTGTTTTCAATACTTGGTGTGTGCGGTGTGTGTGTGTGTGTGTGTGTGTGTGTGTGTGTGTGTGTGTGTGTGTGTGTAACTGAATGGTAACTGTCCAAATTCGCAAGGTGATTGGGAGGCCATATAAACTGAATGTATGAACATATTCATATACATGTACATATGCATGTATACATACACATTGCTTGAGATTTTAAAAAATGCTACAGAAGAAACCAAAAGTGATAGCTTTGTTTTCCAGGTAGGGGACTTTGATTGCTTAATGCTTAAAAATCTCCCTCCATGGTACTGAATTAAGGTTTGCCCTTTAAAAAAAAAAGACTCTGTATATTTAACAACCATGACAGACAATTATTGATGACATGCTCCTCTGCACAATGGGAAAAACGCTCTGCACCGCTTTTGACATGCACTTACTAAAACTCCTTCATAAACAAGATTTGGAAATACATTTTAAAAAAATGGAAAAAAGAGAAACTGACACATTCATCCATCTTGCCTAGGTTGTTTCAGAAACAGGGAGGAGGGATATCTTTAGTTCAGTCATCGATCAGCATAAAATAATATTCAATGATAAAATTCCAATCATCTCATTCTAATAGTAATCTGGACTATGTACTGTGAGATAAAGCCAAGACTTAAGTTACTAGAAGAAACTATAACTTAGTGGTATCAACATCATTAAGATTGTAAGATTACAATTATGAAGACAAGAATGAATACAGCACAGCAGTGGTGGGTTTGTACCGGTTCGCCCAGGTTCAGGCATACCGGTAGTGGCGGCGGCAAGAGGCTCCACCCACCCACCCGGACGTCATCACGGATGCTCTGCACATGTGCAGAAGCGGTGCGCACACATCTCCGAACTGGTAGCAAAGGTAAGTGAAACCAATTAGAATAGAATAGAATAACAGAGTTGGAAGGGACCTTGGAGGTCTTCTCGTCCAACCCCCTGCTTAGGCAGGAAACCCTACACCACTTCAGACAAATGGTTATCCAACATCTTCTTAAAAACTTCCAGTCTTGGAGCATTCACAACTTCTGGAGGCAAGCTGTTCCACTGATTAATTGTTCTAAGTCAGGAAATTTCTCCTTAGTTCTAAATTGCTTCTCTCCTTGATTAGTTTCCACCCATTGCTTCTTGTTCTACCTTCAGGTGCTTTGAGGAATAGTTTGACTCCCTCTTCTTTGTGGCAACCCCTGAGATATTGGAACACTGCTATCATGTCTCCCCTAGTCCTTTTTTTCATTAAACTAGACATACCCAGTTCAGGGGTGGGTTCCAAGTTTTTTTTAGCAGCTTCTGTATTTCTTTTCCTGGCTTTGAATTTTATTCTTATGATTTTGGGGCATAGTCAAATGGATGGGGGGGGGGGGGTGCATTCTTACTACAAAGTAAAAGAAAATCACAAACAGGCCCTACTCTTAGCTTTAGACAGGGTTCAAGGCAGGGGTGAAATGCTTCCGGTTCGCTCTTACCTTTCGGTCGCCGTAGAGCCGGTCGGCAAGGTAGCGAGGCATTGCCCACCCACCCAGATGCCGCCCGGACGCCGACATTTGGGTTCTTTTACCCTCTGCGCATGCGCAAAGCATTCTGTGCATTCGCAGAGGGTAAAAGAACTCAAATGGTGGCGTCCGGGCGGGTAGGCGGCACCTCGCGCTACCTTGCCGACCTGCTCTACGGCGACCGACAGGTAAGAGTGAACTGGGAGCATTTCACCCCTGTGTAGAACCTTACTTTTTTCACCATTGAATTTCATTTTGTTAGCTAGCGTCCAATGTTCAAGTCTGTCAAGATCCTTCTGTATCTTGAGCCTATCTTCTGGAGTGTTGGTTATTCCTGCCAGTTTGGTGTCATCTGCAAATTTGATGAGTTCCCCATCTATCCCCTCATCCAAGTCATTGATGAAGATGTTGAAGAGTACTGGGCCTAAAACAGAGCCTTAGGGCACCCCACTGCTTACTTTCCTCCATGTAGATGTAGTTCCATTAAGTAGTTGTAAGTAACTACATGTAATTACATGTGAATGTAGTTCCATTAAGGACTACACGTTGAGTGTAGCTTGTCAGCCAGTTACAAATCTATCTGGTGGTGATGCTGTCTATCTTGCATTTTTCTAGCTTATCAAAATGCCTTACTGAAGTCCAAGTAAATTAAATCGACAGTATTCCTCTGGTTCACTAATTTTGTCACTTTGTCAAAGAATACAATAAGATTAGTCTGGCATGATCTGTTTTTGACAAACCCATGTTGGCTTTTGGTTATTACTTTGTTTGCTTCTAGGTGTTCGTTGATTCGTTGCTTGATTATCTTTTCCAGAATCTTCCCTGGTATTGAGGTCAGGCTGATAGGTCTGTAGTTTCCTGGAACTATTTTTTTTCCTTTTTTGAAGATGGGAACTACATCAGCTCTTTTCCATTACTGCAGCATAGTGTAAGTTTATAGTTTTACATCATTTAGATGTTAGTATATAAAATGATGGAATAATGATTAAACAACAATCAACACTAACATAAAATATAAAAGCACTATCTTAGCAACATCTAAAAGGAAAGCTATATTTAATAATAATATTGTAACCATGAGAACTATAATAGTATGACATAAATGAAAGGGCATATGCAATGCAGTAATGGGTTTAACTTACCTTTGCTACCGGTTTGGAGATGCGCGCGCGCACTGCTTCTGTGCATGCGCAGGGCATCTGTGATGACGTCTGGGTGGGTGGGCGGAGCCTCCCGCTGCCGCTGCTACCAGTACGCCTGAACCAGGGCAAACCGGTAGAAACCCACCACTGATGCAATGGTGATAACACTGAAAGAATAAATAATTATGAATAACCAATAAAACACAAATGTTTTATACTGTGACATAATGTAGCCTTTCTTGCTATGTTGGCTATGGGTGGTGTAAGATTGGCAATAAAGAAGCACACAAGTCATAGTTTTGATGGGTCTGATGCCACAGGAGCAGTGCTATGTTTCAAAGATTTCTTCTGTCTCCAAAACTGCTATAGGGGTCACAATAAATTGGACTAGAGATAGAGTTCTTCTAAATCTGAGGACTGAGTTTGGAAATGAATATTGAAACTAGTTTAAAATCTAAAACTGAATTCTTTTAGAATTGTAGATTTGGGATATATTTAAAAGATCATTGATCCCAACTTTCTGCATACTGTAGGATTGACTACATCATCCCACGATCCAGCCTCTATTTGAAAATCTCCATTGAAGGAGAAGAAACTGTTTCAAGCAATAGAGTAATAGTATTCCATTGACTGACAGTTCTTACTGCCAAGTTCTCCCCATTGTATAATCAGAGTCTGTATCCTTGAAGTTTCATCCCATTAGAAGAATAGAATATTCTTTATTGGCCAAGTGTGATTGGACAGAAAAGGAATTTGTCTCTGACTTTTACTTTTAAATTACTTCTAGTCTTACCCCCTAGAGCAAGTCTAAACTATCTACAATGTGACAGCCCTTCAGGTATTTGAAGAAAAGAAAGGTTTCCAGCCCTTTCACCATCTTGGTAACTCTTTTCCGGACTTGGTCCAATTTATTAGGGTCCTGGAATGGAATATTCCAAGTGAGGCCTGACCAAGACAGAATACAGCAAGATAATTTCTTCCCACAACTGGGCTCTAAGCTCTTCTCAATGGTCATCAAGATGTCACTGGCCTTCTGTGCAACTGCATTATGCCGTTGGGATATGTTGATCTTGTAATCCACTAGTGTACCCAAGTTTTTCTCACATGTGCTCCCCTTATGCCAGACAACAGAATAACAGAATAACAATAGAATAACAGAATAACAACAGAATAACCGATTTGGAAGGGATCTTGGAGGTCTTTTAGTCCAACCACCTGCTCAAGCAGGAGACCCTGTATCATTTCATACAAGTGGTTGTCCAATCTCTTCTTAAAAATCCCCAGTGCTGGAGCACTCACAACTTCTGGAGGCAAGTCGTTCACTGATAAATTGTTCTAACTGTCAGGAAATTTCTCCTTAATTCTAGGTTGGTTCTCTCCTTGATTAGTTTCCATACATTGCTTCTTGTCCTGCCTTCAGGTGCTTTTAAGAACAGGTTGACCCTCTCTTCTCTGTGGCAGCCCTTCAAATATTGGAACTGCTATCATATCACCCCTAGTCTTTCTTTTCATTAAGATTTCCTGTGTTCTTTTCATTAAGATTTCCTGAATTCTGATAAAATCATCAATTTTTGGTAGTCCATCATGGAATAGTGACACCTTTATTTCTATTAGACATTTAGAATAGAGTATAGCATCAGTTCTGATTCTTCCCATTGATCCATAATATCACTTTGTATGCTGATGATGTCTATAGTGTTCCCAATATAATATATAACCTGAGAATTAAAAAGCATAGTTAATCATAGCAATGAACTGTTCTTTCCATTCTCCCAAATTTAATAAAAATACA
Organism: Thermophis baileyi; assembly: GCA_003457575.1. Classification (NCBI taxonomy): domain Eukaryota; kingdom Metazoa; phylum Chordata; class Lepidosauria; order Squamata; family Dipsadidae; genus Thermophis; species Thermophis baileyi. The sequence continues at coordinate 743,471 of QLTV01002663.1, forward strand.
TAATGAAGAGAACAATGCAGAATTTTCAGAGTTTTAAACTCTTTGCCATTAAAACAAACATCTAATTACTGTATAATGAACCATTGGGAATATTTTGCGATTTTGGCGGTGGACAGCTATGTCATACTATTTAGAGTGTTTGTTCACATTTTCTTTTTCATTTCCCAAATGTTTTAAATATTTTTGGGGTTTCCTTCTATTCTATCCTGTTTCTCCTATGTCTGAATCCATATCCAAGTCATATATAGGATGGCGGCTAATACTACAACAGGGAAAATTGTATATAAAAGCTCTCTCTATATATTTGCCTCTGCTTGAAAATAAAGCTCTATCTATGGCATTTAGGCAGCCATAGATAGAGCCGTTAAATGTGTATACTTTTAACAATACTGGTAGGGAAAGGCACCTATAGAGAGATGAAAGGACCGATTCCTAAATTGAATTTAGTATACTGGTTATATGCAAAGAGAAAAGAACATTTTCAACAAGCAAACTAACAGATTTCTATTTCTATCTCTAGGTGTGTATAAATAAAATGTGTATAAACACACACAAACATGCACAGTTTCATCTTTACGTCAGTATGTTCTTAATAATTAAAATATTATTAATTCAGATCAAGTAACTATAATCTAGTTGTAGGGTTGATTCATTTAAATGATCAGATTTAAAAATCTCGGGCGACAGGGCAAGGCTGTGAAAATTAATATCAATAAACTCTTAAGTAACTGTACCTGTGGAACAGGGGTGGGTTCTAACTTACCTCGCTGCCGATTCACTTCCTCCCACGCCGCGTGGGCGCTTTGCGTGGGCATGGGTGCTTTGCGTGCGTGCGCATGCACATGCGCAGTGCCGAAAAATAATTTTTTTTTAAAAAAAAAGTCAAAAACAAGATGGCAATGCATGCGCAGTGCCGGAAACTCAGCTTCTGCACATGCGCAGAAGAATTTTTTTAAAAAAAAAAAAACAAAAAAAAATTTTCAGAAATTTTTTTTTAAAAAAAAGATGGCGGCGCCCACGGACCGGCACCAATCACCAGCGGGTCATTACTGGTTCGGGCGAACTGGTCTGAACCGGGAGGAACCCACCTCTGCTATGGAAGAAGCACAGAATATCTTGCCAACAGACAACTTTTCTAGCTCTGACACTTTCCTTTCTGTTTCTGACATCCCCATCTGTGTCTTTTCCTCTCTCTGCTGTGGGTTGCCAGAAAAGAGACAAATTGCTCTTGTCAGAGATCTGAATAGATAACTTGCACTGGACTTTTGCAATTAGAAAGAGGGCCATCTATGGTCTTCGGGATTGCCGTTTGCATGCCCTTGTGCTAGAGAGAAATTGCCTATCAGAGTAGATAAGACTGAACTAGGTGAACCAATGAACAAATTCAGGGCAACCTGAAAGCCATAAAATAGATGGAGCCGTCCTCTCTGCTTTTTTATTTCAACCATCAAGGACTTTACTTGCTAAAAAAAAAAAAAAAGTGACAAGCTTTCTCACACTTTGAGAAGAGATTTAAAAGGTGGAGAGGAACGTGGCAGTTTAGATACCTCTGATATTCTCAGAGAGAGTGGTGCAGCTTGTGTTACTCACTGCACAGTAGGGGATCCTTTTCTTCCTCTGGATTTAAGGAGGAAGCCAGAAATTGGTTCCTCACAAGTAAATCACAAAAACAGAAGTTTCCTTGATAGGCTTGTGAGTTGAGTGATGAGGGTGTCAGGGATTTCCATCAAGTTCACAAGCTGTGACATAGCCAACTTTATGGACACTAGAACCAATCTTCTTCATTTCTAAATCACTTTTTGGATTTATTTATTTTTGTAGTCAAAGAAAGACTTTCTTTGGAATAGATACGTACTACTCTCTTTGGAAACTTTATTTTGGGAGTTATATTTATACTGAAATATTGAGAACTTTTTTGGGCATGTGTCTAACTCCCAAAAAGGTGGAAGCAAAAGAGACTAACGGCATTTAAATAGAAAGAGGTTTTTTTTAATTATTTCTGAGAGATTGTAAATTCAAAGCTTTGTTTTCTATAAATGTGTGCTGTAGGAATACAGCTTGAAGAGTCAAACTGGCTCTTCTTGTTTTTTCTATCTACCCTCCATCAATTGGTTGGGTTTATAAACAAAGATTGAAACTCAACATTAAGAAAACATTAAGAAAATTAAGATCATGGCACCCAGCCCTCTCAATTCATGGCAAATAGATGGGGAAGAAATGGAGGTAGTGACAGATTTTATTTTACTGGGCTCCAAGATCACTGCAGATGGGGACTTGAACAATGGTGCTGGAGACGACTCCTGCGAGCCCCTTGGACTGCAAGGCGATCAAACCCGTCAGTCCTAGAGGAGATCAACCCTGACTGCTCTTTAGAAAGTCAGATCCTGAAGATGAAACTCAAATACTTCGGCCACCTAATGAGAAGGAAGGACTCACTGGAGAAGAGCCTAATGCTGGGAAAGATTGAGGGCAAAAGAAGAACGGGACGCCAGAGAATGAGGTCACTGGATGGAGTCACTGAAGCAGTCAGCGTGAGCTTAAATGGACTCCAGAGGATGGTAGAGGACAGAAAGGCCTGGAGGAACATTGTCCATGGGGTCGCGATGGGTCGGACACGACTTCGCAACTAACAACAACAACATAAACAAAGACTCCCTCCTTTGAATTAAAGACTGTTCCTTATGAAGGCAGTTTCATGACTTGGGTAAAACCCTAGCACAATCTTTAGAAGTTAATTTTGAGATTTTTTTGGTGGGGAGGACTTGGATTAACACTAACCCTATTTCCATTTTAGAGATGTCAGAAGCTTAAAAAAAAATTAAAAAAGGACTACCTGTTTTAAAATAATTGTTTTAAAGTCCAGGTTTTACAACCACTTCAGAAAATGATTAATTCTATTTTACAAGGAGAAGCAATGCCAGAATCTCAGGAAGAGGCCAATATTTCATTGTTACCAAAGGAAAGACAAGATTTAAGTTCTACTAAAGTTACAAACAAATGTCTCTAATGAACAATGACTATAAAGTGTTCTCAACAAATTTGGTAGACAGGTTGAACCAGTTTTTGCAAGAGTTTATTCATGAAGAATAATGTGGGGGTTTTTTTAGATGTTGAGAAAGCTTTCGACAATATGAACTTTACATTATCCTTTTTGTTTAAAGTTCTGAATTATGGACTTTGACGAGAATTTTCTTCATGGAATCAAGTTGATATACTGTATATCCCAAAAGTCTCAAATTATAGTTAATGGTGAATTGACTAAACCATGTAAAGGGGAAGGGGACAAAAGGGACAGAAGGGGACAAAATAAAGTTGTCCTCTTCCCCCTTTCTTTATTTTGTTTCTTGAAGTTTTGAATAGAGACATTAGACAAGGTGAATAGATAATAGGTTTAAAAACTTTTTAAAATGAGATCTTGAAATTCAGGGCTTTTATTGATGATTTGTTTTTGATTTTACAGGACTCCATGAAAGTCCTGTAAATGAAATAAAAAAAAACTTTTGGTTTGTTAGCAGGTTCTAAGATTAATAACTAGAAAACAAAGAAGTTGGTTAAAATATGGTTATACAAAATCAAGATGTCTTGATGAAGAAATCTGCTTTAAAAATTGAGAAAAATGTTCAATATTTGGGTTATTTTAACTTATATGAATCGTATGTTGCTTCAAAATAAGTATGTAAAGATATAAAATGAAGTTAAAAATCAACAAAAAGCTTTGAATATAATGTACAGTTGGAGCAATGGGAGAGTATGTGGAAGAAAGGGTTGAGATTTACATTTAATTATAATCTTAAAGATAACTTTTATAAAATGATATATTGTTGGTACATGACACCAGATAAATTGTCAAAATGTATAAGGGAATTTCAAATATTTGTTGGAAATGCAATCAAATGGAGGGAACATTTTTTTCATCTTTGGGGGTTATGTAATAAATCTACAAAATATTGGAATCAAGTATGTATTTGTACGCAAAATATTTTAAAAATAAATGTACAATTGAAACCAGAGGTTTTTCTTTTAGACTTAATGGACAAAGAAATGAAGACATCTTTTGGATCTTTGTTTTATGATATGATCAGGGGTGGGTTCTAACTTACCTCGCTTCCTCCCATGCCGCGTGGCCGCATGCGCATTGCACACCGCTTGGCCGCGCCGTGTGCGTGCATGCACAGTGCCACAAATTAGCAAAAAAATCCCCCCCAAAAGCCAAAAACAAGATGGCGGTGCATGCGCAGTGCCAGGGGCTCAGCTTCTGCGCATGTGCAGAAGAAAAAAAATCAGCAAAAAATTCCCCCCCCCAAAAAAATCCAAAAAAAAATATAAAAAAAAGATGGCGGTGACAGAACCGGCTCCGTGACATCACCAGCGGTTTGCTATCGGTTCTATAGAACCAGTGCGAACCAGGAGGAACTCACCTCTGTATATGATAGTGGCAGAAAGACTTTTATTTAATCAAAGGTAGAAGACTTTATACATACCTAGAATAGAAGAATGGATGGTGAAACTGGTGGAATTGGCAGAGACAGTAAAGTTGATGAAAGAAAACACTGACAAATTTTATTTCTACTTGGAAGCCATTTTTTTATTATTTTTGAAAAATTGATTTTGAGATTTGATGATTAGAATTATATGGGATTATGGAAATAATGTAGAAAAATGTTAATATTTTTTATTTTTTACTTATATCTGTATCAAAGAAAGTTGGAAGTTATTCTTTTTTATTATTCTTTTTTCTTTCTTTTTTCACTTTCACTTTTTTATTTTCTGACATTTTCCTTCATTCAAATTTTTTTTTGTTTACTTTTGTATTTCTTAGGTCAATAAACTTATACTTTTGCAATAAGAGAAGAGATACAAAAGCTGTACTGGACAAATAAACAGAGTTAATATAGTTTTAAGTAAGCAAAGAGAGAGAGAGAGAGAGAGAGAGAGACAGACAGACAGACAGACAGACAGACAGACAGACAGACATCATTCTCCTCCTTGGGTCATTACAAAGCTCCATCCATTTTGCATCATTACTTGATATTCTAAACTCTCCGAAAAATATGAAGTGGGCATCTGGCCACCAAAAGGTTGTCCCTCCATAATAGAGGTCTTCTGTTCAACCATAGCTGGCTGGAGAATTCTGGGAGTTGAAGTCCACAAGTCTTAAAGTTGTCAAGTTTGGGGACCCCTGCTCCATAATATAAGGCAACAATTCCTTCTTTTGTTCTCCCTTCACACAAATGATGTAGTTTCTCTACAAGGGAGAACATTCACTGCATAGAAGCAATCCAGCATCTATACAGCAGTCACAGAAATGGAGTCCCCATATTATTTTGACAAATGACATTGATTCCTTCAATCTGTTCACACAGTTAATAGCCAAGGTTTGTTACTCGCGCCCAGTGTATGCCCGTCCCTTGGGATTTCACTTCATAAAAGTAATAACACCTGAGTAGGTGGCATACAAATGAATTATTACTTGGGGCTCAACTTCTGAAAATTGAACAATCCATAACATAGCAGCATTCTCTTCTATTCAGCCAATGTTTATTTATTTATATGAAGCTAGAAGTCTGTTCTACACTTTCACTGAAAAGCCTAAGAAAGCTTTCTCTCTTTTGAACTAGAATACATAAATATTGTGATTACCTTCGTTATGGCTTGTTATCTAAAGTTACTATTTTATTCTCTTTTGCTCCATGAGTTTCTCCAGCAGTTCTTAGCAGAAAGAAAAAGGAAAAGGAGGAGGAGGAGAGACCTGCTCCATTGCACCTTTTCCCTCCATGAATTATTTTTATTTTGCAGGGCATTAAAAGAACACTATTTAACTTGAACAATCGGTGCCTGGGATTCCTAATTTTTTTCTTCTTCCTTCCCTGCACTTTCCCCCCTCCCCCCTGTTTGAACTGCTTAGATTTCTAAATCTGCCAGCAGGGAGTGTCTTGTTGAATAAAGTTGTTATGCATTCTGCTAAGCAGGATTTCTCTGTTGAGAATTTGGTTAAAAACACTTTGAATAAATCAGTTTGGAAATGACTCTTGGCATTGCTGGCTGACAATTAAAATTTCAGTATGAGAAACGGTCACGCTGCCGGGAAGCCAGGAGTGCTAAATGAAGATTGGATGTGCTATCCATCAGGGTTTATATGTAACTGGGCATTAAACTGAGGGTTTGTGTACACTGTGAAGGTCCCCCATTGCTGGCTGATCAGTGATAGAAAGAACATCAAAGAAGACCCGTGGTCAAAGTCTTACTCTTCCCATTTCTTATAAAATGTACCAAAAATAACTAAGATTCATGAGGTTTATTTTCTACTATAATTTTGAAATGATCCAAAACAGCACTTTCAAAAACGAAACAATTCTTCTAGTGTTATTTTTTTCTTCTTCACCTCTCTACTGCTCATTTTCTTTGGGATTTAGAAATGAACCCCATTGCATTCAGTGGGTTTATGCTGCAGGAATTATTTTTATGAAGGATAATATTTATCCTGCACATTACTATAGTTTAATAACCATTACATTCAGGGGTGGGTTCTAACTTACCTCGCTGCTGGTTCACTTTCTCCCACGCTGCATGGCCATGCCTCGTGGGCGTGCACGTGCCTCGTGGGCGTGTGCATGCAAAGCACATGCGCGCGCATGCGCAGTGCAATTTTTTTTAAAAAAAATAAAATAAAATAAAAAAGCCAAAAACAAGATGGCGATGCATGCACGGTGACGGAAACTCAGCTTCTGTGCATGCGCAGAAGAAGAACAAAATAAAAAAATAATTTTTTTTTAAAAAAGATGGCGGTGCCCATGGACTGGCACCGACCGAACCGGATCCGTGACATCATCATGATGTCCCCAGCAGGTCGCTACCAGTTCAGGCGAACCAGTCCGAACCGGGAAGAACCCACCTCTGATTACATTTTTAAAACATAAAATAAGGATTGTATTCCTCCATTTAAAGTGTAGAGAAAATTACGCTTTGTGGAATTAGATGGAAAATTGGAATTTCAATTGCTCCAAAACTTATTTTTCTTTTCTTTTCTGTTACAATTTTTCAACTGTACGTGTACATGTGGTAAAAGCAGAAGGGGTAGGATTAAGAAGGGGTAGAATCAATGGGTATTAAATGAGTATTGATTGAATCAAGAAGTGGGTGATTGGTACAAAAAAAATATACTGAGGTGCTTTGGTCATATTAAAAAAAAAGAATGAAGATCAATTTGCAAAACAAATATGTGAAGGAAGAATGAATATCAAAAGGAAGAGGAAGGTGTTCTGCGAATTTTATACTGGAAAAAATATGGCTGCTTTAAAATATTGCAGACAAATATCTAATTTGTGTTCTTGCACACTCAAGATGAAATAATAAACAGCACAACAGAGAAACAAAAACACCTCCACTGTCATAGTTACCACCTGTGCATTTCTTCTCTTCAATTTGGCCTTCACTGAGAAGGTGAATGTAGAGAACTGTGCTAAATGCTTCTGTCTGGAGTGGCACAGAGGGCTTTGCCAAGATCCAGAAGTGAAGGTCAAAATACGTATCAGTTGTAAAACAAAACCTTGAAGGTTGATTACCAGAACACAAGATGGCTACTTTAAAAGAAATATTTTATTTATGGGCCTGTGAAGTACTTGAATTTTTAAACTCTTTACTGGAACCAAAACTTACTATTGAAGATGAACAAATCCTCTAGGAGACAACTGAGATGGATTCACTGGATTTACAAATGCAGTTGGATGATCATTCCAAAACTGAAAAAAGATATTACTCTTTCAAACTAAAATGTAAGAGATTTATTGGTGTTACTTCATGAAAACTACAACTGGACTTGAAATATAAGAATTTCAAGAGAAGAAGAGAAGATACTAGAAGAAAACAGGACTCAGAATTATATTTGTGAGACTTAAGGATGGTTGGATGGAAGAAAGAAAAATACAAAATCGGTTTATCTGATTATAGTTATGAGTTCTTATTTCTGGTGATGTTGAACTGTTCTATGGATTGGACAATGTTTCTTTTGGAAATGTCTAATGGGGTAATAGATTAGATTTTGATATCTAAATAATTATATTATTATTTATAGTAATAGTTATTATTATAAATTATTATATTTTTATTTTCTTTTTTGCAATGTTTAATTGTTAAGAGAGAGATCAGGGGAATATACACTAAATGGAAAAGGAGGCTATATATTTATGCCAGTAGATATTGTTGCTAAATTTTACTGGATCTTTGCTGATTAATAAGGATAGCTGAAGATTTAGAAATGAGTTTATAGAAAAATGGGATAAGGTATGAAATGAAGAGGTATCTGGTTATATTTTAAGTGATGAGTTGTTAATGAAGCTACTTTTGGAGTTTTTGCAAGAAACTAAGAGAAATGTAATTTTGATTTTAGGATTTGTTGACTAGAATTATATGGGATTAAAGAAATAATGCAAACAATTGTTAATGTTTAAGAAAGAGTTGGATGTATTTTTTATATCTGTACCAAAGAAAGTCAGGAACCAACCTTTTTATTTATTTATCTTTTGCTTTCTCTTTTTTCCCCACTTTTATCTTGCTTTTTGTCTGTCTGTCTTTTTTATTTTCTTTTTTCCTTGTTTACTTTTTCATGCTTTTGAAATTTAATAAAATATTTTTTTTAAAAACCGGCAACACGATTGTCTCTTTTTCACTCCGTTCAGGAATTGATTCAGAAATCCTTTGATTTTTTTCTCTGTGGTTAATTCTGTGTTTCACATACATCACAGCAGGATAAATGGGAATTTTTGCTTTGTTTCCTGTCCTTATTCTTCTGTTGATTAGCTACAACAAGCTGATTGCCAAAGCAAAGAAATTCTCCCATCTGCAATGATTCCAAGTACCCATTTATATTGAGATGTTTTAATGTGGAAAAACTTTTCAGAATTTCAGGTCTTTTACCTTTTTTCCATGGGTTGTTTTTTGCTTGTGTTGTGGCAGCATGATGTTAAAAATGTTCTTGTTGAGTGGGTTTGAAAAATTATCATTTATTGATGAATTGGGTTTTGCAATTCTGTTGCTAATAAATGGAAAGATTTATATTGATGTCACGTGATGCAAATATTTAACATTCATGAATTTTTTGCTCCTTACTGTGAATGGCTCTCCCCTTCCCGCATCAACTAAAACTGTCTATTTCACTTTACCCAGACCAATCCAAACATTTGGGCTTACTGTTATAATTCCGAACCAGGGTAATACTGTTTAGGAATTGTGGGAGTTGAAAACCAGCATAGCAGGACAATATTAAGCTGGAGAAATTGGAGATATTTTCAGATAGCATTACTTTTATTAGTTCCAAGAAAATAATGGGAACACATTTCACTCCCACCCTGTCTTCTCAAGGATTCTGAGAAATACAGTGGATTAGTTAAAAGGTGCTCCCTTCCCCAAGTTCTGTGGATCATACGCATTTCTTCCCCTAAGGTTTCCAATCATTATGTACTTGGGCTGGCCTCCAGTTTTAATTTGGAAGGGGAGATCAAGGGGATAGGTTATGACCAACAAAGCCATTTTTAAGAGGGGTCCTGTGACTTGATTAAAAAAAAGGAGTTTGGGAGGTGAATCACAAAATGTTTTGGTCTGTGATAGAATTCTTGCTGTTGTTATTTATTTCAAAATTTGCGGACATGTTTTGCTCTAAGTGGGAAGAGCTGGAAAAAAAGGTTGACAGCCCTTATTAAGGAACTACCTTTCTTCTCCCCCTGCCAAAGAGAAGAATTGGATACAATCTGAGTTTCTCACTTTATTCTGACACTGTAAGTGCCTATGCACTGTCATCACCCTCCCAAGTTATCAGAAGGGTGATGATGACAATATCACATTCCAACATCGTTTGTTGGGAAGCCAATTTTATTTTTTTTAATAAGAGTCCAGATATTGATATTTTCTCTTGCTGGCAGCAAACGTCAGTAGATGGCAGCTCAAAAGTGAGTAGTTTTTGTTTATAGGTTTTAAGTAGAGCCCATGAATACATCTGTCATGTACTTTTGGCACTAAGACCATTCCTGGATACAGTATTTTTATGTGCTCAAACAGTATAGACAAAATCTCAATCTCTCTCTCTCTCTCTCTCTCTCTCTCTCTCTCTCTCTCTCTCTCTCTCTCTCTCTCTCTCTCCTCTCTCTCTTCTCTCTTGATCTTTAACATTAAGAAACAATTTGAAAGCTGCCACTGACCATATACATGAAGTAGTTGTAGGTGGATGGAAGGGGTAAATTGCTAGTACTGAATACTTAAGGAGCAGAGGCAGGAAATATTCAAGTAAGGCTGAGAAATTACTTGCAGCATGAACATGGCTGAGGTCATATTAAACTGCACTGAAAACCTGTGGTTCCTTGAGGGCAAGGAAAAGAAAAGATACCAGAGGTGAATGCTCCCATCTGTGTGATGTACACTGCAGAAATGCATATAAGCGTTTGTCCAGGGCATTCCCAAATGTGCTAATGCAGGCAAATCAAATCATTTTTCTTGTTTCCAGAATCATTAGTTCCATGTTCATAATCAAACAACATGTAAACAACTTTAATAGTTGATGGTATTTATTTTGACTGCTTGGTGATTGTAGGGGGGATTTTATTCTGCGTTTAACCTCCTGGTAAAGACACCTGATTTGAATAAATAAAAAGGGGAAAATGCATGTAAACAGAGTGGATAACAGTGTGAAGGAGGAAGAGGAGGCAGCAGCAACAGCAGTATAAAACATCGCTTCCATTCTTTCTATACCCAACCTGGCAACAGGCACATTTACTTTTTCAGGTTTTTCCTTGCAAGATCAAACAGTAATTCCCTAAGGCCAGAGAGTCAAAAGAGATTCATTCCAACATGAAACAAAAAGCGTTTATTTTATCCCCGTTCCTGTTTTATGAAACAGAGGCAAAGCCCTTAGCCTTCCCTGTGAGAAGAATATAAAGCTCTGCCTCGCTTGAGGTGCGAATGAGAAACAACAAAGGCAGGGAAGGAGAGGTGGGGAAGACATCCTTGCTGTGATCACAAACAATCCTACTTCCAAGTTTTTTGGCAAGATCGAGATGAAAAGGGATTCAAAAGATGGTTGAGTCCCTTCTCCTTTTTTCTCCTTTTGACATCACCTCCCATCCCACCTCCTCCTACACACCTTCCCTCTGTTTGTCCTTAACTCAGACAAGTGAGAGATGGGTCTGTTCTTTGTAGGAGACAGCCAAATTAAAGCTATTATCCCAACTGAGCTGAGTATTTCAGTTCTGAAGTGGAGTGGTGTCACCAAGTGTGCTTAAGGGACCTCACTGAAAGAGGCAGGTAGCACAGATTTCAAGTCCCTTCCCCCCTTTTTATTCACTCACAAAGAGAGAAAAGCAATTTTACCCAAGCTTTAGCAGAACTCCCAAGCAGGTTAACTTTCCCAGCTTTAAGCCATACTAAAGGTTTTGACTTTCTTTCTTTTTTTGCAAGCACTGCCCACTCCTGTTACAGACTAATGCAAAAGTAAAGGGTCTTTGGTGCTCTCTGAGCTTGGCTATTTTCTTGCAGTCATTTCATTACCCAAACTAGGTAACATCATCAGTACTAGCAGGATGACGATGTTACCTAGCTTGGGTAATGAAACATCTGCAAGAAAACAACCAAGCTCAGAGAGCACCAAGGATTCGTCGTTTCAACCCCGAGCTACAAACATTCTCCTTTATTAATGCAAAAATATAACATGAGCATATACAGCTGTTTTGTAACCTTAGAACGATAGATAGATAGATAGATAGATAGATAGATAGATAGATAGATAGACAGACAGACAGACAGACAGACAGACAGACAGACAGACAGACAGACAGACAGACAGACAGACAGACAGACAGACAGACAGACAGACAGTTAGTTCTAAGGTTACATATATAAGTTATGATATAAGCTTAACATACCTATATAAGCATATACAGTACATAGCACTTTATGATGCTAAATAGCAGCACTCCTATCCAGAGTTAAAAAAAGGACTTAATTTTATATTGATCAGCATCACTCCACCAATCAAGCTGGTAGTTCATTGTCTACTGGATTTTCTTTGTCAAGCAAATCTATGGTCTTTTTTAAATCTTCTGTCAACTTTAGTTCCATGCTGAGTAAAATGGCTCCTTTTCAGCATGCATTTTATGCAGTGCTCAAATAGTTATTTTGGACAATATGCCACTTGCCTATGAGCAAATCCAACTCAGGATAACTAGGGCAGATGTGGTAACAACTCAACCTCAACATAAGATAGCCGTCTCTACTTGTAATACTTTTACTCAATGTGTAGTCCTTAATGAAACTACATCTACATGAAGGGAAATAAGCAGTGAGGTTCCCCAAAGTTCCATTTTAAGTCCAGTTCTCTTCAATATCTTCATAAACGATTTAGATGAGGGAATAGAAGGGGAAATCATCAAATCTGCAGATGACACTAAGCTGGCAGGAATAGCCAACACCACAGAAGATAGGGTCAAGACAGACTTGAACACTGGGCGCTATCTAACAAAATTAAATTCATTGTAGAGAAAAGAAAAGTAAAGTCTTACATTTAGGCAAGAAAAGCCAAAAGTACAGATACAGATTGGGTGAAACCTTGCTCAATAATACAACTGTGAGAGGGATCTTGGAGTCTTAGTGGACAATTATTTAAATATGAGACAACAGTGTGTGGCAGCAGCCAAAAAAAGCGAATGCATCCTAGGTTGCATTAACAGAGAGATATAATCAAGAACACGTGAAGTAATAGTACTGCTTTATAAAGCCTTAGTAAGACCACACCTGGAATACTTCACCTAATTTTAGTCACCCCATTATTAAAAAGATGTTGAGACTTTGGAAGGAGTGCAGAGAAGAGCAACAGAGATGATTAGGGGCCTAGGGGCTAAAACATAAGAACGGTTGAAGGAATTGGGTCTGGCTAGTCTAGTGAAAAGAAGGACCATGAGTGACATGATAGCAGCATTCCAATATTTGAGGGGTCAATCTATTTTCCAAAACACATGAAAGCAAGATAATGGATGGAAACTAATCAAGAAGAGATCCAACCTAGAACTAAGGACAGTAAGAACAATCAACCAGTGGAACAGTTTGCCTTCAGAAGTTGTGGGTGCTCCATCACTGGAGGCTTTTAAGAAGAGACTGGACAACCACTTGTCAGAAATGGTATAGGGTCTTCTGCTTGAACAGGGGGTTGGGCTAGAAGACTTACAAGATCCCTTCCAACTCTATTATTCTGTTATTACTTCAAGCATTTCAATCACCAACCATCAGCTCCATTTCCAACCTTCTCCCTTCTAAACTTTCCTTTCTCAGAGTCCTCTCCAATGGTTTTTAAACCTCCGCCTGAAATGCCAGCATGATATCTGATGCTGATTCCAGCCAAACTACAGCTCCTCCTTCTTCTAAGAGAACTTTTCTGTTCAAATATACATTAAACTTTACTGTCAGTTGAAATAAGATGAAAAAGAACTGTTTTGTTTAGATATCTCAGGGATGTATGAATAGATGAAGAACTAGTGTGAACAACGAAAAATGTTTTAAAGAATTTAAATTTTCATCAAAAAACATAGCAAGAATTGGATGTAAGAAAATTTAAAATGAATAAATGGGATAGTAATTTTGAAAGAGTAAATTTTGGTGGAAGTGTTTTTGAAAATATGAGAATTAAAGAGGCAAATAGATCTGATCTTTGGGGGAACATTATTTGTTTAACATAGTTACCTGATGTTTTTTACCAAATAAAGATAAAAGTAATGAGCCAGGTTATGATGATGACTTAGCAATAGCAATAGCACTTAGACTTATATACCGCTTTACAGTGCTTTACAGCCCTCTCTAAGCGGTTCACAGAGTCAGCATATTTTCCCCAACAATCTGGGTCCTCATTTTACCCACCTTGGAAGGATGGAAGGCTGAGTCAACCTTGAGCCGGTGAAATTTGAACCGCCGAACTGCAGCTAGCAGTCAGCTAAAGTAGCCTGCAGTGCTGCACTCTAACCACTGCTCATTCCCAGGTGCAATCATTATCTCATGGATCATTAAGCAGATGGAATCCCAGTTAAGAAGTGCAAGATGCATCAAGGGATTGAAAGAGGCCGGCACAGGGTTGTACACAAGTGTCTCTCCACCCAGGGACTGAAAATCCTCCCTAGATTTTCTCAGGGAGAATTTTCAACTCCTGAACAGAGATGCAAAGTGGTAAGGCAAAAAGCGTGGGGTGTCTCAGGAGTTTGAGGGAACCATGTACAAGTGTCTGTCCAATTAGGGGCTGAAAATCCTTGTGGAGTTTGATAGGTTTTTCAGTTCCTGAATGGAGAGGCAGTGCGGTAAAGTAAGAAATGGAGGGAGCCTCAGGGGAGGTAGGAAGCCCCAGGGGAGGCTTGGCACAGGTCCAATGGAGAGCATGAGTGAGTGTCTCTCCACTCAGCGATTGAAAATCCCCCTTGCTGAAATCCACAAGGAAAGCATTGACTTTTTGGGGAAGCTGGCTAGGAGCATTGCAAATGGCCATCACATGATTGCAGGGAGTTTGGCAACCAGTCATAAGTATGAATGGGTTGCCAAGTGTCTATATCACAATCATATGACCATGGGGGTGGAGTGTGACATTTTGGTTGGAAGTGTTTTACAGGCCATAAAGCACTCTTTCTTATGCCATTAATTTAGACCATCACTAAGTGAATGGTCATAAGGCGAGGACTATTGTATAGGCTCTAAGGGGAGAAATATGGGAATATTTTAAGGCTCAAGGTTGACTCCACCTTGCATCCTTCCGAGATCACTAAAATGAGGACACAGATGGTTGGGGGCAATATGCTGACTCTGTAAACCGCTTAGAGAGGGCTGTAAAGTACTGTGAAGCGGTATATAAGTCTAAGTGCTATTCCTATTTTAACCTGTAATTGAAATATTTATTGTAAAAATTCTAGTGCTCAATGGGATCTATAACATTATTGCAAGGTGTTTCTAAGGCATTTTCCCCCAACATCAATTCTTTACTTTTGTTTTGTTTAATTGCTTCCTCTGCACTGTTGCACAGCGGGGAAAGCCTATAAATAATTCCCAAATAGGCATTAAAGAACCTAATTACTCTCCAACTATTCTCACTCACAATGGATTTCTATTCACCATGCTTCTTCTTAAATGATTAGAAGTTTATAGTTTAACCATTTGCTAAATATATGGTCAGCAATGATATGAGGTCTCTACATAAGAATAAGTTAAGAGTGAGAAAATGGCATGGTAAAGTATTTGCGATGGAGGGGATATCTCAGTCCTTTAGTTCCTGAATTGGGGGGATAAATAAAATAGTGTCCCACTTGATAGAGGTCTAATGTAGAATAATTAATCTAGTTATAGAAAAAAGTATAAGAAACCCCCCTCCCCCCCCCAAAAAAAAAACCACTACAGTGAAAGATACACATTAAAGCTTAGCACAAACATGGAGATGAGCCAATTTCCAAGAAGGCAAAAGTAGTTTTTGCTGCATTCTCCTTCTCCTTTTTCTTCCACCAAATCATTTTTATTGCACCTTGTGAGCTGTGAGCACTAACCAATTGTAACTCCGTTTTGGAGGGTGCAGGAGTTCTCACCTAGTGTCAATTGGCAAGTTTTTAAAGCAGCCACAAGTACTGTTTACTGAAAGACTACTCTTTCAGCAACTGATTGAAGTTATGACAGCACTGAACAAGGAAACTTATGTCACCATCATTGTGGCTGTCACAGCATTGTGGCATTTAAAAAGTCAATGGGGAAGCTGGCAGGACATTGCAAATGATGAACATATGATATTTATGCTAAACGACAGCAACCAGAACTGCCCCAATTGCTGTTGTAAGTTGGTATGGTCATATGACATCGCCCATTATGACCATGTCACTTAGCAATGGAGTTGTTGGTTCCAATTGCCATAATTGGACAACCTGTAGCTGGCAGGTAAAGCATGGCTATTATTCATTAAGGGCTGCATAGAAATGCCAAAGTCCGAGAGGAAATAGCTTTTTGGAGTAAGAGCTTACCCTTCATTTCATTTTTTTTGTGTAGTTCATACGATATCCTTGTAGTCCACTGCTAGAAACCAAATACTATGCCTGATCAGGAGCAGGCAACCCATTGCCTTTTGGTGTACAGGTAGTCCTCAACTAAAATTAAGGTAGGAACTTTCATTACTAAGTGTTGTGGCTGCACCACAACACTTAGTAATGAGTAAGTGAATTGCACCTATTTTTCCAACCTTTTTTGCCAGCTGAATCCAGCTGAATCCAGCTTCCCCTGTTGACTTTGCTTCTTGGGAGCCCCCTGGGAAGGTTGCAGATGGTGATCATGTGACCCCAGGACATTGTAACCATTGTAAATACATGTCAGTTGCCATGCACCCAAGTTTTGATCGTGTGATTGTGGACACGCTACAATGTTGTAAGTAACTTTGTAGCTTTGAATGGTCATTAAATGAATGGTTGTAAGCAGGGGTGAAATCCAGCAGGTTCTGACAGGTTCTGGAGAACCGGTAGCGGAAATTTTGAGTAGTTCGGAGAACCAGCAAATACCACCTCTGGCTGGCCCCAGAGTGGGGTGGGAATGGAGATTTTGCAATATCCTTCCCCCAGGAGTGGGGAGGGAATGGAGAGTTTGCAATATCCTTCCCCCAGGAGTGGGAAGGGAATGAGGATTTTGAAGTATCCTTCCCCTGGAGTGGGGTGGGAATGGAGATTCTACAGTATCCTTCCCCTGGAGTGGGGAGGGAATGGGGATTTTACAGTCGCCTTCCCCCTGGTGTGGGGTGGAAATACAG
>QLTV01002663.1:777650-793940 GCA_003457575.1 Thermophis baileyi
GGAATACAAATTAAATCACTGTGGTTTGATGGCACTGGCTGGCTCACCAGAGGATTACAGAAAGGACGTAAAAAGTTGAGGGCAGCGGATGAAGCTCGCATGGGATGAAAAATCGTTAAATCTACCGGTCTTCCTGCCTTTTCTTTCAGATCGGGAAAACGGATCTGGTCATTGATTCGACTCTCAGGACCGATTTTAACGATCTGCTCTTGATGATGGTCCTCAAACCAGAGCAACTCTAAAAGGTCAAAAATGCAATCAGCCGTTATAAATTTATGAGTCTATCAGTTCTGCTTGCTAATGAAGTATTTCTGGTTCCTGTCCAGCTTGCAAATCGCTGATGAGCTGTATCGGTAATAATAATAATAATAATAAAAGCTGGGGTGGCGCAGTGGTTAGAATGCAGTATTGCAGGCTGACTCTGCATTCCATGTCAGCATTCAATCCTGACCAACTCAAGGTTGATTCAGCCTTCCATCCTTCCAAGATCAGTAAAATGAGGACCCGGATTGTTGGGGGCAATATGCTGACTCTGTAAACTGCTTAGAGAAGGCTGTAAAGCACTATGAAGGTGTATATAAGTCTAAGTGCTGTTGCTATTAGTATCAGTTCAAGGACACCATATTCTCCTGTGCCTTCTACTACCATCTGAAGGGTTGGGGGAAGCTGTCAATCAAGATAAAAGAAGAGAAGCACTGATTGTCCCATATTTTTCCCTACAGCTTCTTTGCAATTTGAGATTAATAGATATGAAGTCACTTCCTGGGCAGTTTTAAATTGTTTTGTAAGGATAAAAGGGATTTAAAAAAAATAAAATACACTGTTGGTTTGGAAGTATCCTAATACTGAAAAAGTCTTGCTGGAGTTTCCAAAGCTCTCATTTATCATATCTTCTTTTCTTCTTGATTCTGTAGGAAAATATCATGCATATATTTGCAAGGTAATTTATTCTGCAAGCTTCATTTATTTACATTCCAACAAATTCTGCCTAATCAGTTTGGTAGTTGCATTAGTTTCCATTCCCTGAAAGAAAACTACATTAACTCATAACAAATGGCATTTGAGACTCTGACATTCATCACTTCAATTAGGCTTAAGTGGATCTGAGTAAATATGTGATTAAATTAGAGCAAATCCTGGGTAAAAGCTTGTTTTCTGTTCTATATTTTACACTGTAATTAGGTAAGATAGCAAGGCATTCATCATGGTGTCTATGAAAATCATCCCTAAGAGCTGCCAGAAACTGCTACAGGATAAGTACAGGGCTCCAGTTAGAAACTAAACATCTTACAAAAAGAAATGCTACCTCATGTATATGGCTTAAGACAAATAAAATCCATTGAAACTATCTGGATATTTGACATGATGGAAAATGTCCATTCTGCAGATAATTGATGGAATGGAAATGGAAATGGAAAACTCACTGTGAAGTCTTACATTAGCTATGTGTGTAAGTATACAATATGCATTTAACATGAAAGTACTTCCAGTGCAATTTTAGAACATACATAAGGTTTTCAGGAAGACCTGCAAAATAAATCTCTTTTCTTTAAATCCTCTCCACCACATTTCATTCTATTTCTATGTGTATAGGAACACATAAGGTACCACAGCACTTTTTTAAAAGGTTTAAAAAAAACAAACCTTAACACTATAGTCTATAATCTGCATTCTGTTCCTGTTTACCATCACATCTCTAACTGGATCAGTAGGATCTGTCTATTATTCTGTTAAGGGGCAATTGACATAGTCAACTCCCAAGGATTAAATATAGCCAAAACAGACCAAATCATGCACAAGATAAAACTAACTCCATACAGCATTCCTGACATGAAAACACCTTGATTATCAATGAACTAGGGTGCACAAAATTTCCTCTTCCCAGCTTGGGAAGAACTTGAATCATCTCATTCTTAATCCAGTATCTTCAGTCATTACACCACACTGATTCCATGCCATACTAAAAAGGTATACAACTTGAATCCAGGGTTGTATATACCCTTTCTCAAGACTTTTGGGGTGGCTTTTGACCCTCAGCCAGAAGCTGTCAAACAAATATTATTTTAATATAATGGCAGGGGGAAATGATTAAATACATACTAAGTAATGATAATACCTTAATTATTATAATCTACTTTAAATTATTCCGATCATTAATGTAACTGGACCCAATCCATTTTTGTTTTGATCCTGTCCACATTTGAAGAGCAGCCTGTGGCACGCAACTCAAAAGCTACATACAACCCTTGCCTCCTACAAAGGGAAATTATTTAGGGCACAAGAAGTCAAAACAAAGAGAATAAAATGGGGAAGTTTTCCTTTTCTTTTTTCCTTATTTGAAGTGCTTTTTTTTTAATAATATCATAATGGCAACCATCAAAAAAGTGCAAGAATGGAGAGGAGGGAAGGATCTTTAGGGCAACTTGCAGGAAAATGAATTATACCAAAATTGGTTCAAAAATGTTTGAGGAATTAAGCAAAATGTTATCTGAAGCACTTAATGCCAAATTTACAGTTTTCAAGACAGAATGGATAAAAAAACTTGTAAAAGTCTTATGAAAGAGGAAATTAAAGAAGTTAAGAAGATAGACAACTGTAAAACAAATTAATGACAAACTGGAAATTTTGGATAGTAAGACAGTAGCTATAAATAGAGAGCTGGAAAGAGATTTACATAATTTGACGTTAATAGAATTGAGAGAGAAGGAATTTTGCTTGAAATTCAGAATGATACCAGAGGATTCAGATGAAAAAGCAATCAAAGCTTTATCAAATGTTTGGAATGGGATGGAGATGATATAGAGGCAGAAATTGACAAAGTTTATAAAATAAAAACAACATGTGTGAAATTAAGAAAAGTTCCAAGGGATGTCCTGATGCACTTTGTCCTGAAGAAGACAAGAGATCAAGTTCTGCAGAACCATTATATTACAAATTGAAAATTGATAATATAGATGTAATTGTGCTTAAAGAAATCTGATTAGAATACTGTGTAAGGGAAATAAGTGCCTCTTTCTGACTGATAGACTTAAATTGAAAAAGATTCAATTTCAGTGGGATAAACTGGAAGGAATGATTTTTATTTTTTTAAACAGTAGTGGTTTTGATCAAATTCTGTGCAGAAAGCAGGAGAATTTCTGGAAAAATTCAAAGAAAAACAGGAGACAGCACAAATGGATGTGACAGTTAAGTCCACATAAAAGCCTCCACAGGTACAAGAGGAAAGTGAAAAGGATGATAGTGACTTATGTGTACGGGTATTGATTTTTCGAAAAGTTTGGCCATATAATGTATTATAAATGCTTACTGTAGAATATAAATGAAGCAAATGCTCCTCAAATCATAAAACAAGTTATTGTTTAAAAAAACAGAAGACAATATAATTTGCTTACAAGAAACACATATTAAAGAAAAGGATATAAAATGTTTAACGTACACAAATTTGGGTAAAAAAAATTATCTCAGCAGGAACAAAAAAAGAAAAGAAATGAATTTGTTTTGTATATAAAGATTGAATGGAGTGATTTCCTCAGAAGTAGACCAAACTTTAGAGAAAACTAATAAAATTCCAGAAGGCAAACTACCAAAAGTTTTGTTGATTTGGACAATTTAAAACTTGTTGATTCATGGAGACATAAAAATGTCAATTCAAGAGAGTATATTTATTTTTCTGAAAGATATAGATCTTGTTTGAGAATAGACATGGTTTGAAACATGATTAGGTTGGAGTTATTTGGTATTGTTTTCCATATATGAAGGGCACTCCTTTTGAAGCCATCTTAAGATTGAAAAACTGTCCAGCCTGAGTTCACCAGAAGATAAAAGAAATAGCTGGATAGTAGAGGCAGTTAAAGACAGTCTGTCTTGTTTTACAGCTCCCTATTATGAGATAGACATTATTTCTTTTAAAATTATATTAATGATTTTCAAACTAGATGGATATATCTAAATTAATACATGCAAAATGTTTTTAAAAGCTTTGCTTTTTTTCTTTTTTTTGATGAACAAGCACACTGATTCAGTATGTTATTACACAGATACTGCTGTGTACCACACTTACCTTGAGATTCTACTCATTTGATTTGTTTTAAATCTTATTGCAGTGAATCTTGTTCCTACTAATTAAAGGAACATCCTGCATATTACAGCTTCTTTGCTGCTGAAAGGTAATATATAGATTCCTGAAAGTCTTTTGATTACTGAGGAGAAAAATGATCTGGTTTCAGCTGTTTAGTGCATCTCCTCTACTCTGGATCTATAAATTGTATTTCAAAGTTTCAGCATCTTTTTAAATTCCCAGAGGAATTCCTATCCAATTTTATTCATGTTATCATTTCAAACCACAAAGCATTATAAAACCCAGATTCCTGTATGGAAATAACAAAAGAAAATGGGAAGATATATTTTGTTTTTAAAGCTATTATCCCCAAATTTATTTTTAGAAGCTAATAAACTATTAGAATTTGCCTCTTAATTTGAGTACATCTTTAAAGTACAGGTATTATTTTCAATTACCAGAAATGAGTTCCACTTTACTTCTTGTCTGCCTCTCAGTAAAACTAATGTTGAGATATGTTTGAAATATAGCTTTAATGTAACTTTTTTACAGCTGTAGTTCTCTGCTCCATTACCTGAGAGAAGTTCTATTGAGCACTATGGAGCTGAATACTTAATAGTCAGTAGTAATAGAACTGTATTATTACTTATATTACTCTGCAATTAGCACATATGAGAAAATCAGTTTGAAAGTACATCACTTCCCCCTCACCTTTGCAGTCCAAGAAACTAGGGAGGGTCTCTTCTGAGACATTTCCCACGCCCCCTCCCTTCTTCCTGTGGGTTCAGATGCCTCTTATCCACTGCCTACTCTATTGCTCCTCTCCTTCCTCCTCCTGCCTCTCAAGGACATTCTCACAGAGCATTAAAAGTTCAGATACAATGAAACTTGTGAACTCTGCTGGTTCACAATAAAGGAAAGACAATCCACAACAGATGTGTCTTCCATAGATCACCAGAGGCTGTTACAAGCATTAGATCAGATCATAGAATTTAGACGATTGCTTAGATCAAAACCACTTCTATGACTTTGTATGCCCAATTGGAATAAAGGAGTAATGCACTCTACAGCAGGGGTCCCCAGCCTCACAGGCTGCGGCCTACTAACAGGTCTTGGCCCGTTCAGAACCGGGCTGTGCATGCAGCAGGCAAGCATGCATCCATGTGCAGCTCCATTTGTGCCTGCCACTCACACAGAACCATCCCCTTGTCGTCATCTTCCCCGGCTGGTCCACCAAGCCAGAAAGTTTTGGGGCCGCTGCACTACAGTATTTGACTAAGCTATGGCACCAAGGTTTATTTTAGCAGACCGTAGGGAAATATAAATACACATCTAGATCTCTTTTTATAAGATTATATCATGATCTTCCTGAACAGACTTATTGTGGCATGGATACAAGTTGCAGAAAAGCCTATTAGGATCTTTGCTGGAAAAGATTGATAGGAAGTATTTATTTGTTGTTTTGTTTGCTGTGCAAAGAATATAAATCTGTGATTTTTGGCACATAAAATCAATCCATATTTGAGAAAATTTCTTGGAAACAGTTATCAAGAAAAGTTGGATTCCAAAGTGTGATTTTTAAGAAAGTAAGGTAAGTTATGTACAAAACTGTGATGACCACAATTGTAACAAAAAATTCATGCTAAGCGATGAGGTCATTAAGCAAGTTATTACATGACATGATTTTACTACCATTTTCTACGACATTCATTAGCTTTACTTATCAGAAGCAAGCTGCAAAGGTTGGAAATCATGATCACATGATCATGCTAAGCACCTGAATTGCAATCCTGTGGTTGTGTGGTGTGTGTGACAGTCATAATTTTGAAGACAGGATGTAAGTAATTTTTTATGAGGTTGTCATAACTTCAAACCATTCCTTTAACAAATGATCATAAGTCAAGGACCGTCTCTATTATATTTCCACACTGTTATTGATTGTAATTGTAGTCATGGGTAAAATGGCCCTATATCTCACCAGGGTTTAATTTCTCTTTAATTTCTTTCTAGTCTAGAGTTTACTGATCACAGTCCAACCATTTCAAATTACATAGGAATTTGGCAAGAGTGATTAAAACTTGCTTTTGGGTAATGTGGGTTTGTTTGGTTGTTATCCAGTTAATGCCATTTTTTGTCTCTTGTTGTTGTATGATTGTATTATATTGTTTCACTATGTGTTTTTATCTGGAAGTTGCAGTGAACCATTGGGAGATGAGTGCTGTAAAACATTAATTAATTAATTAAGGACCTAGACATCCATCATTATGAATCTTCTCAAATTATTTCATTTGCTCATCCATCAGTCTGCTTTATAAACAAACAAACAAATGCTCCCAGGAGAACATTCTCCTTTATTTTAGTCCTGGTGAAATATTTGTTACTCTGCTTGGCATCTTCTATACTTTAGATATAGAAGCACAGTGTTGCTAAAGTTGACACATTATTCATGAATATTCATATTTTTTCAATCAAATTAAAATTTATCTCTGTATCTGTGTCATCCCTTGATTGCCTTTTACTTTCTCTCTTCCTCTTGCTAAAATGTTCTCTTTGCTGGCTTGCTTGGTTTCTACTATTCAGCTTGAGTCATGATGAACTCTGAGAAACAATTGGCAGTCTCAACTAGTCTAGGAAAAGTTCTCCAGTTCCCAACTGTTTTGTTGTTCTGGAATAATGAACATCCTCTAGCCCCTGTATTCCAACAACTTTGGTGTTTTTTCCTCAGAGCCACTCAGAGTGTATGCATGTGGTTAGATGGATGATAGATGATATTTGATAGATGATAGATAGATGAGAGAGAAGAGAGAGAGAGAGAGAGAGAGAGAGAGAGAGAGAGAGAGAGAGAGAGANATAGATAGATAGATAGATAGATAGATAGATAGATAGATAGATAGATAGATAGATAGATAGATAGATAGATAGATGGTAGAAAGATAGATAGATAGATAGATAGATAGATAGATAGATAGATAGATAGATAGATAGATAGATAGATAGATAGATAGATAGTAGATGATAGATAGATAGATAGATAGATATGATAGATAGATAGATAGATAGATAGATAGATAGACAGATAGATAGATGATAGAGACAGACAGATGATAGATAGAATGACAGAGAGGAAACAGAGAGGAGTATTTTGTTATTCTTTTGAAACTCAATCTAATTATTTGCATAAAACATATCTTAAAGTTATACAAGCTATATCCCTGATCTAACTTTTAATTGTATAGGTAGTCTTTGTTGTCACATGGAACTTGTATAAAGCTCAATTGTTACAAGTAGTCATCAACTTACAACCGTTTGTTTAGTGACTGTTCAAAGTTGCAACAGCTCTGAAAAAGGTGATTTATGACCGTTTTTCACATTTATGACCACTGCAGAATCCCTATGATCATGTGATCAAAATTTGGGTGCTTGATAACTGGCATGTATTTATGATAGTTGTAGTATCCCAAGGTCATGAAATCACCATTTGTAACTTTGCCAGCCAACTTCTAACAAAGCAAAGTCAATGAGAGAAGCCAGATTGGCTTAACAATCACATGATTAACAACTGCAATGATTTGCTTAACAACTGTGGCAAAAAGGTCATAAAATGAGGCATATATCACTTAATAGCTGCCTCACTTAGCAATGGAAATTTGGGGTTCAATTGTGGTCGTAAGTCAAGGACTACCTGTATTACAGAGAAAGGATAAATGGTTGATACTATCATGTATGCGGATTGTCATCATCTTCTCTTTTGGGAAGAATTAAGAAGTAATACCTTTTAAAAGAAAATATTGCTTTGCTTTGCTTTGCTATAAAGCTCTTTACTTAGATTTTTAAAGAAAGATTAATCATATCTAGAAAAATATGATACAAAGCTATAATTTATATTTAATTGCTTCAGAACAGAACAATGTATTCTTGCCAGAAAACAATTAAACATATCACATTTACAAAACTGTTGATGGCATGTGTGGATTATTTAGGATATTAATATGCATGGCACAAGCTCACAATGTGAAATTGATTAAGTTTGGGATTGGGTATCTCTCTTTTTTATTGCTATTTGTGTGTGATTTGTACAATACCTGTATAAAAAAGAGCGTAATTTATAAACCCCAAATTAAATTTCATTGCATGTTTATGGACTTTCTTTTTTCTCCCGACAAGTCATCATGTCTATATTTAATTTCTATGCAGACTGACCTTATGCATCCTAGTTGATGTGACATTCCTCTGGGTTTGTTTTTTTTTCTCTATACAGTTAATTGGAACTATTGTGTTCTTTGCCTCAATATATGTCTGATAGAAAGAAAAGAGGCACTTGTAAAACTGGAGTCAAAAAACAAAGAAGTTGAAATGGGTTATATAAATAATCTTGAATGGTGTGGAAATCTAAAGAAAGGACATCAGTAGCATTATCTTCTGGTTGACTAAAATGCACCTTTGGGATTCTACTAGTCGGTGGAAAGAATCTTGGACCAAGAGCAACCTTGAATTTTCATTAAGAAAACATAGGATAAAAAGCAGAAGAGCTTGAGTGATATGTGAATATGTTCATATACTATTCAGTGTTGCCTGTCTCCAGCAGTAACATCAGAGTAAAAGGATATCAACATTTTCTCTCTTTCATTCTCAGTATTTTTAGTCTTCAAGAAAACATCATCCTTGAACTGCTGTAAAACTCATTCAGTTCTGCTACTAAACAAACAAAAAACCAAAACAAAACAAAACAAGGCATTAGTCACAACTAATGTTTCCAATAAAACCCCACATTGGCTAGAAGGCACATTTGATTCAAAATATCCTCTTTCCCATTTTGAATGTCAGGCGGTTAGTAACCTGTAGTTTGCTTCCAAAAAATCTTTAACAAGATCAGGAATAACACTCAATTGTGATTCCATCAAAGTTCCAGGTTGGCTTTTATAATATGCAATGAATTATTCCATCTGTTAAGTATTATGTTATCTGAAATAAAAGTATTGTCCAAATACCTTTGCTTGACCTACTGGGCCTATCATTGTGTTCTTATTATCATCCATTGATGAACATTTGGAATTCCAGGCAAGCTTTACTTTTATTATCCATGTTTAAATTGTTGAGCTTAAATAATAATAATATGCATATGTATTGTGCACTTAAACACTTGTCACAGGTACCTAATAATGTTCTTTGGAAATGATAACATAATAATAAATTATCAAAATTTTCCATCTGCAACAGGAAATATTCAAATATTCACTGACTGAACTGTCTTTATTGTATTTCTGATTTACTGAGGGCATCATCTATTAAATACAGTATTATAAATGACAATAACTATTGATGAATTGAGTAATAATAAAGATCTAAAAGCCAGTTTGGTGTAGTGCTTACAGCAGTAAGGTAGAATAGTAATAGCAATAGCATTTAGACTGACATACCGCTTCATAGTGCTTTTACAGCCCTCTTGAAGGGGTTTACAGAGTCAGCATATTGCCCACAACAATCTGGGTCCTCATTTTACTGACTTCAGAAGGATGGAAGGTTGAGTTAACCTTGAGTCAGTCAGGATCAAAGGAATCAAATCCTGGCAATGTGAGCAGAGTTATCATGTGTGGGAAACCCTTCTAGAGAATGAAATATTTGGGGGAATATTAAAAGAGGCAGAATATTATATTTCCCTAAAGGAGAAATGGAGAAAAATCTTAATGAAGGCAGAAAGCAGCCCCAATCTTTCTTCCATAGCCTCAAGCAGAAGCCTCAAGCCTTTAGAGATGGATATTTTGTACCTATTAAGAAAGACTGGGCCAATCTATTCATAAACAAAATGCCTTCAGCCACAACTCCCACAAAAGGCTGGAGCTGATTGGGATTAAGAATTTACATTCCCCTACTGAAATTCTAAGGAAAGGACATGACCTTTAGGACATAATAGGATTTACCCACCACCATTAGAATAGCAAAAGACACAAGGCTCACTACATTGCACAACCCCCTGGAGCATCTCAATCACCAAACCCCAGAACCCTATAAAAATCCATCCACTCACTCAGCCATTTTGTCAGCCACCCCAGAAGAATTCTGCTGTCACTGAAGTTTCTGGAAACCAAATAAACAGAGACCTTCTTTCCTTGTAGCCAGCCTCCATTTCTTTTCCAGCATTTTTCTCCTGGCTTGCAACCAGACTGGATTTTCAATACTGCATTCTAAACACTGCACCACCACTCCCAGAAGCTGGGAGACTGTGAATTCTAGTCCCGCCATAAGCACAAAGCCAGCTGGGTGACATTGGGCTAGTCACTTTCTCTAAGCCCTAGGGAAGACAATGACAAACCACTTCTGAAAAAAAAAATGCCAAGAAAACTGAAGGGAGTTGTCCAGGACTTTTCCAAGAATCAGATACAGTTGAGTGGAAGGGAAAAAAATGGCAATAAATGATTATATGCGTGGAATTCTTTGATATATGATGTGAAGACCACATAAAGTAGTCCCAAGAGTTATCCTTCCTTGAATGCCTTCATAACAATTGGGCTTGGAAGAGTAACATGATGACTCTGAAATGAGAGTTTCAGCTCAGTCTGTACACTGGTTATGAGTTTAAGATAACTGTAAGACAATCAGATTTCATCATAAAGAGTTTACAGTCATACAAAATCCAGGGGCTGTCAAAGTGATAAATGGATTATCTTGTTATCTTCCCATCTGTACTGTTGTCTAGTCAGATTCCTATCACATTCTTAAGACTTTCTGTCAAACACCGAGATTCACATTGTGAAAACTAGAGTTACAATTGCCATCCTAATGCTTCTATTGTAAGTGGGGGGGGGGGAGAAGTGTAGGGAATGGGTAGTAAGATTTGTCTCTGTGTGTACACACAACTAATGAACTTGTCCACCCTATGGAAAAGAAATTTCATCTGGCCTCATTAACAATTATATTTTGAAAGGTAAGTGGTGTTGATATGGAAGCTGTGATCAGAAATATTGGCGAGATTTCCAGTTCCAGCGTAGAGGCTCTGTAATTTGTGGTAACAAGAATACTTCATACATGTTTAGAGATACTCTCCTCCATGTTTATAACCTCTGAAATTTTCTTAATCTATAGGCTGACATTCACTTATCATGTTTGAGATCATGTATTATGATGCTACATTAATCTCTGAGCTCTTCCAATTTTTGACAATGCAGTGCAAGCATACAGTAAAAATATTACGATGGTTAGGCAATAAAAGCTGAATAAAATTTATAATCTCTTCCAGAGGGATGCAAAGGATATTTTCCCCCTTAATTTAAGTACAGTCCACTTTCAAAGTCAATACTGGTAGTCCTCGACTTGCGAAAGTTCACTTAGTGACCGTTCAAAGTTACAATGGCACTGAAAAAAGTGAATTATGACTGTTTTTCACACTTAAAATCATTGCAGCTTCCCCACGGTCATGTGATCAAAATTCAAACACTTGGCAACTGACTCATATATACGACAGTTGCAGTGCCTGAGGTCATGTGATCCCCTTTGTAATCTTCTGACAAGCAAAGTCAATGGGGAAGCCAGATTCACTTAGCAACTGTGTGACTAACTGAACAATTGCAGTGATTCGCTTAACAACTGTGGCAAGAAAAGTCATAAAATGGAACAAAACTCACTTGACAAACGTCTCATTTAACAACAGAAATTTTGGCCTCAATTATGGCCGTAAGTGGAGGACTACCTGTATTTCTTTGTGCAACTTCTCCAACACCATACCTCTTTTGATGCTATTTTGTTCAGTTTTTGGAAAGTTAGCCTGCTAAAATAGACAGACAGCAAGAGAGAGTCCTGAGCCCCTTTACATATTTTTTTTCAAGGTTCAGTCAGGATAAAAGAAAGTAGAAAAACGAAATGGAGTTATAGAGATAATGTAGACAAATGTTAATCTTAGAATAAGAGTTTGATATATGTTTCTTTTAATCTGTAACAAACAAAATCAAAATTCATTCTTTTCCTAGTTTCCTATTTTTTGCACTTTCATTCTTTTCTTTCCTGAGCTTTTTCTTTTTTCCCCAAATCTTTTTTTTTTTACTGTTTATCTTTTAACTTTGTAATTCTCTTGAACTTTCTTTGAAAAGTTATATATATATTTTAAAAATAGAAAAAGATGCCTAGAAGGCTAACTCCCATCCTACCAAGTGCAATAATAACTGAACCTGCTCAGTAGCTAGAGATGACTGAATAATAATAGAAAATAAATGGTAGAGATATAATTCTAGCTGTTGGGTTATGAGTTTGAATCTTTCGCAGCAATCATATTATGTCACAAGAGTAAAATATTTACTATTAATTGAATTATGATCCATTATTAATATTGATATTATTTGACCTTGATGTACTGTGCTAAGGTTCTATAGTAATACAGCAGGGATGTCAAACTCGCGTCATCACGGCATCGTCATGTGACATATCGTGACTTTTTCCCCCTTCGCTCAACCAGGCATGGGCGTGGCCAGCGCGTGATGCATCCGGCCCGCGGGCCGTGAGTTTCACAGCCCTGTAATAGAGGATCATGTCTTGGTTGACTAAATTGTCAACCTTTGCCTGCAAGCAAAGGTTAAATGTCAGCAGCTTAGTAAAATCAGATCTTCAGAACTCTGTCTCTTTAAATCCAATTACATTTACCTAGAGGGGGAAAAAAAGAAAAAAAATGAGGAGGAACTTCAGCTATGTATTCTAGTCATATTCAAGTTAGCAAACTATAAAAATATGTGTGAGACTAATAATAATAATTCTGCCCTTCTCAAAGTGGCAAGGATTCATGTTAATTTACCATTATACACTTCCCAGCAACATAATGAATCTCTTACATATTTCAGCAGGGAAGCAAAGGCAGCTGAATTGAATGAGAAATAAAGGGGAGATGGGAGGAAGGACAAAACCCCTCTGCTTTGAAGAAGTTGGTATTCCCTGGTAGGACAAAAAACAGTTTTATGGTGGCTCAGATTCTAATGTATGAATTGAAAATTGAATTGAGGAAAACATCTTCTATAGAATCCAACAAATGTATCTTCTTCTTCTCCATTGAGACATTATATTAAAAAAGCCACCCTTAGACATAAATAGTGACTGCACTAACACACCCTTAAATTGGAATAAGTGTTTCAATTCCTCTAAGCCATAAGAGCATTCATTGGATTTACTGGACAAAGTGTAAGGCACAGCTTGCCACTGAAATGCAGTTTATTCCAGGATTAGGAAGAGCTGCACTAGACAGCAAGAAACATATGACATTATTAAAATGTCCCCAATGCTATGTTAAAATGTTATATGGGAGCTACTGGATAATTACAGTATATATTCCCTCTGTACATGTTTCTTCCTTTATCTTCCTTTAGCACTGAGGAAGAAAGTAAAATAGTACAAGATAAATGGTTTTATTATATAAAATGAGATTCCCCGAATCCCAATTGTTTCATCTCCATAGTTGAAATAAAACTTGGCAGGAGTAAAATGGGCATTAATTGCATTATTATTAGATGAGGATTGTCTATTGTAACAAATGGAAGAGAAAGGAATGAGGAATAGTAGCTTGAATTGTTTGAGGAATGTCACGGTTTTGTTCTCCTTTTAATCTACTGTCCTATCTACACACAAATGCACACATGTGCACACATGCACACACATATGCACACACACACACACTGGACTGGATGGTGACTTGAGCAAACTTTCAGAACTGTCTCATAAAGCCTGTCTTCTCTTCCTTTGTAATTGAAGTTGGAGCTTTCTTGACATACTTTTTAAAAACCCAATCGGGGTCGGTCACCAGGACCAGAGATTTAGTCTTCTGAACTTTCAGACATGTGTTGGAGCCTATCCCCAGGGAACTTCCCTCTACCACAATGTGTGCTTTGGGCTATTTTGTAGTTGTATTTATGTAGTGCCTTCCTATTGGTTGATTGGCATGTTGATGGCTGGCGATTGGCTGTTGTTTCATTGTGCTGCCAAGCCCTAAGTACCTGATAAGGTGGTAGTAAATCAACACTCTGGTTGACTGACAAGGGGCCCATTTCCCAGGTTTCAATCTTTTCCCTGGCTACCTTTGTACCTACACATACTTCTTTATCCTCTGTTTATCCATCTTGTTCTTCATGTAGACGAAGCCATTTGGCTATTGTAAACCCATCACCCCAACCCATTCCTGCCCACAGAGCTGAACTGTTGGCAAAAAAAAAAAAGAAGAAGAAGAAGAAGAAGAAGAAGAAGAAGAAGTGCCTGAAACCTCCATTAACTCAGGCAAAAGAAAGAAAGAAAAGAAAAGAAAAGAAAAGAAAAAGATGCATCAGAAATAAGGAAAAATTTGAGATGCTTCATTGAGGAATGAAGAGATATAGATATATAAAAAGAAAGATGATAATGATGATGATGATGATGATGATGATGATGATGATGATGCCGCCAATGGCTTTGACTAATGAAGATATTATTAAAATATCTTCATTGTACAAATGATTCTTCGTGTACTACCAACCCCAGATTGAAGTTCTGCCTCATTATTAACTTTATTGTCCCTTATATTAATTGTGTAGAAAAGCAATAATCAGGATTATAGGTTCTTATAATCTCGATTGTGATGAAGACAAAAAGTGCTTTGTTATCCAAGCATGTAGTGCAGAACTCTATGTACAGTATGTATGGTTTGTTTTGCCTTGTTATCCTTAAAGTTACAAGACAGCTACCTGAAGGTCATGGCAGAAGACTGTAAAAGGAGCCTTCATTGTGCGTGGTGAGTACTCTTAATATTTTAGTGAAAGTAAGGACAGAGAGGCGGTGTTGTATCTTGCTATGCCTAAATGTAGCGTAATAAAACTATCATTACCCATTTAATAAACCTGGAAACCTTTTCTTTTTCCTTTACAGCTATATGCAAAATAGCAAAAAAAAAAAAAAACCCATGCCCCCCCCCCAAAATAAACTTTATTAGCATAATTTATACAAATTTCAGAATTCATTGTTGCTTGACTTATAATTAGGTTCACTTTGTGTTTATTTCTATTATAAATCATGAACAGTTTTGTAAACAGAAGCAATTTGCTGTAACTATTAAGGCTTAATTAATCTCTCAAACTGAGAGTATCAGTAAAAACAATTTCAGTGCTCTGAGACTGAGGCTGGAAAGAGAAGCATTCAGATCTACCCGGTCTCTAAAAAAAAGTAGAGTGAAGATAACTTGTTCAACATCACTTCTCTTCACTTTGTCATTTTTTTTTTTGTATCCTTAAAGTCACTTTGGTTTGTCTTGATAGTAACATCTAATTGTTTCTAAATGGAAAATAAGTTGACCCCCCTCTTCTTTGTGGCAGTCCCACAAATACTGGAATACTGCTATCATGTCACCCTTAGTCCTTCTTTTCTCCACATTGCCCATACCCAATTCCTGCAACCGTTCTTCATATGTTTTTGTCTCCAGGCCCTTAATCATCTTAGTTGCTCTTCTCTGAATTTTTTCCAAGCCTCAACATCTTTTTTATAATATGGTGACCAAAACTGGATGCAGTATTCCAGGTGTGGTCTTACTAAGGTTTTATAAAGTAGTATTAATACTTCATGTGATTTCTATACAAGGATTGTATTAGCTTTTTTTGGCTGCTGGCTTGTGTTTAAGTGAGCGTTGACTAGGACTCCAAGGTCTCTCTCAGAGTTACTGTTTTTGAGCCAGGTTTTGCCTAATCTGTACTTGTACCTTTGGTTTTTCCTGCCTAGGTGTAAAACCTTGCTTTTCTCCTTATTAAATTTCATGTTGTTGGATAGGGCCCATTGTTCAAGTCTGTCAAGATCTTTTTGGATCTTGAGCTTATCTTCTGGGGTGTTAGCTATTCTTGCCAGTTTGGTATCATCTGCAAATTTAATGAGTTCCCCTTCTATCTCCTCATCAAAGGCATTTATGAAGCTATGAAGATATTGAAGAATACTGGGCCTAAGATGGAACCTTGTGGTACCCCACTGCTTACTTCCCTCCATGTAGATGTAGTACCATTAAGGAATACTTGTTGAGTACGATTTGTCAGCCAGTCACAAATCCATCTGGTGGTGATGCTGTCTATCCCCCATTTTTCTAGTTTACCAAGTAGGCTGTAGTCTACTTTGTCGAATGCCTGGATGAAGTCTAAATATACTATGCCCACATCATTTCACTGATCTACTAATTAATCACTTAGTCAAAGAATGAAATAAGATTGGTTTGGCATGATGTGTTTTTAACAATAAATATTATATATTTATATATA
>QLTV01002663.1:804601-817228 GCA_003457575.1 Thermophis baileyi
AAACAAAAATCCCAAAAAATTAAAAAAAAAAGACGGCAGCGTCCACGGACCAGCACCGACCAAACCGGATCCATGACATCACCAGCGGGTCGCTAACGGTTCGGGCGATCCAGTCCGAACCGGGAGGAACCCACCCCTGACCTAAGCGTAGTTCATAAAATTATCTGCTACAATGTCCTACCTGTCAATGACTACTTCAGCTTCAACCACAACAATACACGAGCACACAATAGATACAAACTTAAAGTTA
This sequence comes from Thermophis baileyi, assembly GCA_003457575.1. Classification (NCBI taxonomy): domain Eukaryota; kingdom Metazoa; phylum Chordata; class Lepidosauria; order Squamata; family Dipsadidae; genus Thermophis; species Thermophis baileyi. Next base: position 804,852 of record QLTV01002663.1, read on the forward strand.
ACTGCTCCAAACACGATTGCAGAAAATACGACTTCACCAACAGAGTGGCCAATGCCTGGAATACACTACCCAACTCTGTGGTTTCATCCCCAAACACCCAAAATTTTAACCTTAGACTGTCTACTGTTGACTTCACCCCATTCCTAAGAGGTCTGTAAGGGGCGCGCATAAGCGCACCAGCATGCCTACCGTCCCTGTCCTAATGTACCCTTTTATTTTTGTTCGTATTCATTTCATGTATTCAAATCCTGTTTATACTTACTGTATATCTACTATCTAATACATGTTTGACAAAATAAATAAATAAAATAAAAATAAATAAATAAATAAATAAATAAAATAAGCATAGTGGCTTTTTCAGCTATTTATTAGAAGCAATCTGTCTTTTTTGAAAATGTGCTAATTGGACGTGCTTTAAGTTTCATGAGTCAAAGATGCATTTTTTTTGTTTTGTTTTGTTCAGATTCTGGCTGCTCTGATGACTAACAGGTACTCAGTTATGGCTTGGGTGAAGCTGCAAACATGTAACACACAGTGTCATGACAACACAAGGGTAAGTTAGTGAACTCAAGAATAATTGGGGAGATCTTCAGAGAGGCTGGTGGCCTCAAACAGCACATGCCACAGAGAGAGGAGAAATGGGAAAGTGATATAGAAGAGAGTTGCAATCTTTTATGCACTCCCAAGGCTAGCCTGCTCTTCTCAAATGAGACAGAGTGCTATCCAGTTAAGGCTTTGAACAATGATTGATTGAATTGCCTATTTAATTGGTTGCCAGCATGAGACACCATATGTGAGGAGGGGTGGTACATGGTGGAATCATCATAGCCAACAGAAGAAACACCAAGAAGGATAATCAGTATATTGTATATACTGATATCTAGAATCAAGCATTCTACATTTTACAACTTTTTCCCAATATGCTGGAACCAACCATGTTCCATACTTACCCATATACATATTGTTTTTTTCAGGGATTTTCAGCAAAGAGGCTTAAGTTAGCTGTCCTGCTTGTGCCTTTGCCTTCTCCACTGTATGATAATAATCAGACCGAATTTTGTTTGAGTCATACTAGTTAAACAATTTTAAACTTGCTAAGTATTATTTAACCCTATTTTCCATGTGAAAATGAGTTGTTTATGCCCAGAAAATAGAAGACAAGAAAAGTGACATGTCCTATCGATGACACTAATTGAATCTGTTAAATGTGTGGATGAGAAAGATGCTTCTGATAATACTGACGTAGATGTGGCTAAGAAAAACTTGTTTTCCAGATGATGGGTAAAACTGCAGTATTTATGCAACTTTTTTGCATAATAAATATCTCTTATGCAAAGAGTTACAGATGGGGAATTTCTGCACTGATCAAGTTGAATTCTCTTTGAAGAGATTAAAGTGATCTGATGAAAAAGCAGATAAATTATTAGCAGCTCAATTAGAAAATTAAAATGTAATTTCCAAAATATTAACAAATGAAAGATGGAGATTCATAGATAGTAAATCCATTAATCTACAGTTCTTTTAACTTTATAAGCATGTATACATCCTTAGGGATGCGGTGGCTCAGTGGCTAAGACGCTGAGCTTGTCAATCAGAAAGGTCGGCAGGTTAGCGGTTCGAATCCCTAGCGCCACATAATGGAGTGAGCTCCCGTTACTTGTCCCAGCTTCTGCCAACCTAGCAGTTTGAAAGCATGTAAAAATGCAAGTAGAAAAATAGGGACCACCTTTGGTGGGAAGGTAACAGCGTTCCGTGCGCCTTCGGCGTTTAGTCATGCCACCCGCATGACCACGGAGACGTCTTCGGACAGCGCTGGCTCTTCGGCTTTGAAACGGAGATGAGCACCGCCCCCTAGAGTCGGGAACAACTAGCACATATGTGCGAGGGGAACCTTTACCTTTTATACATCCTTAATGGTGTGGCTGATGAACAGAAAATCAGTAAGACTGATATTTAACCATTATTGTAGAACTATGTGGATATCTTGATTTATTTATTTAGCGTATGGCATACAATGTCAGGCAAATCTACACATGCTAGACAGCCTAGATTGCTAGTTCATTCCATTCTGCGCTTGTGGACATAACCTTGGTGCATCATGGGGGAGCAAAGTAGCTTTACACCAATTAGCTAGTGGAGGTCAAGTTGCTGGCTCTTCCAGGCTCCTCCATTGGTCTCACCACACCTTGTGTCACAATGCCTCGCTCCTGGCCAAGTCCAGTGCCAACTTCCACTCTCCACCCACACGAATGCAGGTAGGTATTTTCCCCCCCACTGAAGTGGTACCCATTTATCTACATGCAATATTGCCTGCTTTCAAATTGCTGGATGGGCAGGAGCTAGGGATCGAGCGATGTAAGGTCACTCCATCTCAAGGAGCTGGGCTCGAACTGCTGGAGTCCATACTGTTTCTGGCCAGCAGTTCCAGCATCATTAAGCCTCTGTGCCACTGCATCCCCGGATATATTGAGAGCACCTTTGATAGAACAAGAGAGATTTGAGACAATTCACTTGATCAAAAATGGGAAAGACCCTGCCTGATGGTTTTTCAGCTAAATGATGTGCTCTTCTTATAGATTTATTGGATCTCCAATGTTCTTAGAAATTTATAATTAATCATTTAAATCTAGTAAATTGCCTTTATCATTTTATGAGACTTATATAAGATTCATTGTAAAACCAAGGTAAAGGTACTTTTAAGTAAAGATTCTACATTTTGTGCAAGTTATGGGCCCATTTTATTAGTTAATATGGATATTAAGTTATTAACAACTTTGATCGCTTGGTAATTGCACAGTCTTATCATTTATTAATCAGCCATCTCAGTCTGAATAATAGTGGTCAAAAAATTTGGAGAATACTCTTAGCTTATAAAATTAATGGAGAAGAATATAATTTATTTCATTTGGGATCTGTTATTTTAATAGATGAATGTATGTGTTGGGTTTTGTCGTATGCACAGAATGTATTAAATATTTAGAATTAAATACAGCAAAAATATTTCCAAATTAATATATCAGATAACTTAGGCAATATTTTTATGGATACTAAGAGATGGATTGAAATTCCATAAAACTGGTTGGGTAAAAGTAATGTTATTGAAATTACCATTATTCCTTGATTGATATATATTTTAAGAGTTACCCTAATATTAATTCCAATTAGTATTTATTCAGATTAATAGTATAAGGAAATTAATATGACAAGACAGGCCACCAAGGATTTCATTCACTAAGTTGAGACTATTTCTGAAGAAGGAGACTTTAATTTACCAGACTTTCAAAAATACTATTGGGTATTTATTTTATTATCTATATTTATATGAAATGAGAATTTAACTGAATATCAACTTCTCTGGGCTTTATTGAAAAGTCATCATATATCTCTGTGAAGAGCCTGGCAGTGACTTGGCCAGAATAAAAAAAGATCTTTCATTTTCTGTTAAAAGCAGCCACACATATTTGGGACCTATTGGAATATAAATTGGGTTTTGATGCTGAGTTTCATGAACTTATAACTTTGAGGGAAAAAAAACTCTAGGTGGGAAGATGGTCTTTTGAAAAGTATGGTGAGAGCATGGAACTCTTACTTTAAAGCACTTACTTTATAATTATTATTTTAAGGTTTTTCAACAACTACATATAGAATTTTCTTTGCCTAATACACATCAGTGGCACACTATCAACTTAAGATATTTTGAATTTTCAGCATAAACCCGACATCTTAGCTGTCTCAGAAAAGCCTGAGATAGTTTCTGTCTGCTGCTAAAATTAAACTGACTTCAACATTACATCAGAAACTTGAAATATTTTTAAAGTAATAATTGATATTTATGACTTATGGAATAAAGATTTAGAATAGTCAGCAATGGAACATTAATAGTCCAAATCTTAAAAAGTATTAAGTTTGTTTCTTTTGATTTAAAGTTCAAATTAAACCACTGAGTCTCAAAGAATGGATGAGAAAGAATGAGATGTAAGTTTTCTTTATTGGTGAAATAAAATATTTGATGGTATATTTGATCATGTCTTGTTTTAGGTTTTTCTTTTTCTTTTTTAGAAGAATATTACACAGATAGAGAGAGAGAGGGAGGGAGGGAGGGAGGGAGGGAGGGAGAGAGAGAGAGAGAGAGAGAGAGAGAGAGAGAGAGAAAGAAACACACACACAAATAAAGTACATACATACATAACACACACACAACTACAGTACATACATACATATAAGTAGCCATGTGGAATAACTAAGAAAATTATGTTAAGAAATTGGAAAAGTACTATTACCACGGATAGCAAAGACTATATTCAAGAAATGTGCAATTTACCCATTTTTAAAAGGCTAATTTTTCTACCAAGTTGAAAAAATAACAGTATACATTTCCCTTTGTCATGTGTTTCATTATATTTTATATGAATAGACAATTCTTATGCACCGTTTGATACATTGTTATCACATATGTGTGCTTGCAGTCTATATTCACTAGATCTAGATTTGAGGGAAACTGAGGTATCACCCAAGAAAGAACAAACCAGATCCAAAAAGCAATAGAATAAATCTGAGTTTCCATCCCTCTCCCTCTCCCTGTGCCTCGCTCCTCGCCCCTCTCCTCCTTTCTCTGCAAACTCCCCTAAACATTAATTCTAGCAAAAGAGTGAGATACAAATACCAAAACAGCATATCTCATTAAAAATGTTTAAGATTCTGCAAAGCCAGAATGTTTTTAGAATTTCCAAATTGTCTTTGAAACTCTCTGGAGCAATTCAGAGGCACTTGATTTGATCTGACACTTCAAACTGATTTGAAGATTTTATTTTGAGGAGTGATTCAAGACGAAGCTCTTTCAAATCCAATCATCCCTTTGAAAAGAAAGGCAGAGATACACACCCATATCCACACACACACACATGCACGCACGCACACACACACACACACACACACACACACACACACACACACACACACACACAACCTGTTCAAGGCAAACCTGGTCTGCCTTTAGACATCACCTCATCTGTATCATAACTTTAAATCAAAGCAAGATGAATCAGCCCGCCTCTTTGATCTGATGGAAAGTTGTCTCTGCACATTTTAGTACCTGGATCAAAAAGGGCAGCCACTCTGCCATGGCATTTTTAAAAAGAGTATAGCATCAGTGTGGTGCTTTCCATGGAAGGGATCTTTTTTTCCCCACAACATTTTGACCAACGCATCTTTATTGGTACCATTGTCATGATTATTATTACTCTGTTGTTTTGCATGTACATTGAGAGCTTAAGCACTGCAAACAAATTCCTTGTGTGTCTAATCATACTTGGCCAAATAAAGTATCTATTATTCTCCTCTCCTCTCCTCTCCTCTCCTCTCCTCTCCTCTCCTCTCCTCTCCTCTCCTCTCCTCTCCTCTCCTCTCCTCTCCTCTCCCCTACCCTACCCTACCCTACCCTACCCTACCCTACCCTACCCTACCTTATCATTCTATTCCAGTGATGGCTAACCTTTTTGTTGCCGCGTGCCGAAAGTGTGTGTGCACCCATAATGCAATGCGCGTGTGACCCCCCCCACACTCCCATGCTCCCCACACATGCACGTGTGACCCCCCATGCTCCCCCACTCCCTGTGCATGTGCGCGCTCCCCTGCACATGCACGTGCGACACCCGCACATGCGTGTTCGACACCCCCATGTGCCCCCCCATGAATACACACATGACCTCCGCACATGCGTCCCACCCCCCGTGCATGCATGCATGTCTCCCGCATGCTCCCCACCCCCACGCATGCACAGCAGAGACCCAAAAACCAGCTGGCCGGCGGGAGGCACGCGCACATGTGCGGTGGAGCTGAGCTGGGGTGACAGCTCGTGTGCCCGCAGAGAGGGCTCTGCGTGCCACCTGTGGCACGTGTGCCATAGGTTCGCTATCACGGTTCTATTCTATTCTATTCTATTCTATTCTATTCTATTCTATTCTATTCTATTCTATTCTATTCCATTCCATTCCATTCCATTCCATTCCATTCCATTCTATTCATTTTTTTTTCAAATCATCCACCAAAAAGAATATTCATCTTTAAATGGCCATCTCTTTTCAAGTTGCTTGAAAAAAAATGAAATGTACACCGAAGCCACTTTTCTTGAAATGAAGCAGCAAGTCCAGGAAGATTGCCCCTTACTTTGAGGTCTTTAATTGAAACACTGAGGTGGCATTCACTGGGCCTCACTGAACCATGTTGTTCTCCTTTGCTTGCCCGAAAATACCCATCAGGGTGTTTGGAATGGCAGGGACTGATTGCTTTGCCTCTCTAGGAAGGCAGTTTCCAGATAAACCCAAGAATGAAAGCATGGAGCTTTTGAAAGGGAGAGCAAGATTGTAATCAGTAGTACACATTCTCCCCATTTTGGAGAGCAAAGTAAGCAAGAAAAGAACAACATAAAGGCAAAGAGGAGGAAACTGAGCTCTGAGCTGGAACGCTCATCTTATCTTGCAGATGCTGTTTGTAGTTATCTCTCCCAACACACCATTTTGCTTACATGCCTTTTCTCACCATGGCCTTTGCTTTGTGCCTGTCTTCATTACTGTAAGGAAATATCTTTCCTCATCTGTCTCTGGTCTGAGCTGCTACGGATGAAGATGTTCTAGGACTAAATTAGCCCATTTATTTGTGTGGTAAACCCAGCCGCTCAGTCTAATCAGAGATATTTTTTTGTCAGCTCTTTGCACTTAGAGCAGGTCGGAGAAACATCTATGCTCCAGTGATATAGTGGAGTAATAACAAAAATAATTGTGAAACTTTTCTTTGGCTGAGGTTGGTCATGGATGACTACAAATGGCCAATGGAATCTTTTTGATTTGGCAAGACAATATAATATTTTCCATTTGCTTGTGTCAGATACTATTGTGGAAAAAAAATCAACAATGGAATCACAGAAAGAAAAATAAGAATGAAACATTCCTAGAGACTCATTAGAGACTAAATGCTAATTTTTATTTATTACTGAGGGAAACAGTATGTCAGAAGCAGGTGGCAAATGTCAAGTGGAGAATGTGCACAATTAGTTATTACCACTGAAAATCATACAAACACGACAAGGTGTCTCTTCAGTTGTGTATACTAGGTGAAGTCATGTATGAATGGCTATGCTTGAACACCTAGAATGGAGTTAATATAACAGTTAGAAAGATAGCCTTCTCTGGCATCAGGAATGTTACTATTTCCTGTGAGTAATAGCGATACAAGTTTAGATGTGCATGTTATACCTATGGAACACGTTTAGTGTGAAGATTTATTTAGATCTTCCCTAATTTTGGGAGGTTGGAAAGAATATATACATAATTTCACCCTACCTGCTTGAATTTTGGATAATATTGGTTTTCTATGAAGGATATGGTCCAGAGAGTGATGTGGTATTCCAACAACTAATATGGTTTGGCTCAGACAATGACTGATCTGAAATCTTACAGGATCACCATGTGATTAAAATCTTATGAGATTACCTTATGTCACAAGCTGTCCATTCCCAGATCTTGCATAGTCTGACATGAGAATGACAAAATCTCACACAATCGTATAAGACAGGGGTCGGCAACCCGCGGCTCTTTGGGCCCCCTGCTGTGGCTCCCTGTCCCATCACTGGCTGGCCTCGCCCTCCCCTCCCTCACCTGGCCTGAGAAGGTAAAGGCGACGGCAGGAATGGAGAAGCGGGCGGGGCTGATTCTCCGGCGCTGGTTAAGGAACATAGCCACCCCTGGCGGAGGCTTTCCTTCAGGCAGGGCCAGGAGGGTGCGCATGCGTGGGGATTCCCTCAAGCAAGCGCCAAAGCACAGCAAAGGCACACATGGAGGGCGGGCGGCTGCTCGCTTGAGGGTCTTTGGACGCGGCTTCTCTCCTGCCCTAAGGATCTGGCCATTGCCTTGCCATGTCCCATCCCGTCCCCCCCCCCCGCAGCTCTTCGACTGAGCGGGGTGGGCGTAAGCTCCAGCCCGAAACGGCAGGAAGCGAAGGCTGCCTTCACTCCAGCGACCCTCCTCCCCCTCTCATGTGGGGGTGGGGGCACAGCAAGGCGATGGCAGGATCCTCACGACAGAAGAGAAGTGGCCCTGTAGCTGCCTTCACGCCACATTTGCACGTAAGGCAGCCTTCGCTTCCTGCCGCTTTGGGCTGGAGCTCACGCCTTCCCCGCTCGGCCGAAGAGCTTGGCGGAGGGGGGAATGGGACGGGACACGGCAAGGCGATGGCCAGATCCTTAGGGCAGGAGAGAAGCGGCCCTGTAGCTGCCTTCACGCCACATTTGCGTGTAAGGCAACCTTCGCTTGCTGCCGCTTCAGGCTAGAGCTCACGCCCTCCTCGCTCAGACGAAGAGCTGCGGGGGGGGGGGAGACCGGACGGGACACAGCAAGGCAATGGCCAGATCCTTAGGGCAGGAGAGAAGCCACGTCCAAAGACCCTCAAGCGAGCAACCGCCCGCCCTCCGCGTGCGCCTTTGCTGCGCTTTGACGCTCGCTTGAGGAGGGTCTCCCCGCACGCTCCACAGCCAGCCAGGGAGTCATGAGAGGGGGAGGAGGGTCACACAAAGAGAAGCCTTCGCTGGGGGTGGTGATCGTTTCTCAGCACACAGAGAAAGAAGGGGAGAGAGGTGGGAGAAAGAGAGAGATGAGGGAGAGAGAGAGAGATGGGTGGGGAGGAAGGGAGAGAGAGAGAGAGAGAGAGAGATGGGGAGAGGGAAAGAGAGAAAGAAAGATGAGAGGGAGGAGATGGAGAAAGAGAAAGAGAGAGGGAAAAGAGAGAGAGAGATACCTGTTTCTCATAGAAAAGAAAACATAGAGCCACAAAACCTGGGTAGCAATAGCAATAGCACTTAGACTTATATACCGCTTTACAGTGCTTTACAGCACTCTCTAAGCGGTTCACAGAGTCAGCATATGGCCCCCAACAATCTGGGTCCTCATTTTACCCACCTCGGAAGGATGGAAGGTTGAGTCAACCTTGAGCCGGTGAGATTTGAACCGCTGAACTGCTGAACAGTCAGCTGAAGTAGCCTGCAGTACTGCACTCTAACCACTGCGCCACCTCGGCTCAGGTAGACATAGCTGGGGGGGTCATGTGACTCAGTGGGAGTGACATTGAGTTGGCCACACCCACCCAGATTTTGTGGCTCCGGGTGTTTTGTTTTTTCTGGGAAACGGGTCCAAATGGCTCTTTGAGTTTTTAAGGTTGCCGACCCCTGGTATAAGACAACATTTAAATTCTCATGTGCTTTTATTAATTTTAAAAGTTTGGTAATTAAATATAATTTGGAGGTTTTTTTCCAGACACCTTTTAGAGCTTGATTTTGATTCTTCTAAGCCAGATCATAGCTATTTAAACATGCCTTACTATCAATATGCACCCTGTTTAAATAGCTATGATGTGGCTTAGAAGAATCAAATTCAAACCTTGTCACAGTCATAATTAATTCCTTGGTCTGGGCTCAGTCATCTCTCTTGGAAATGAGAAGCATAGAGACAAATTATAGTAAGACAGTATCCAATGAAATTAATAACTTCCATCTTTTCCCAGAAGCAATTTCTTTTCTTTGCTCCTTCCTTCTTTCCTTCTTTCCTTCCTTCTTTCCTTCCTTCCTTCCGTCCATCCATCCATCCATCCTTGGTGCCTTCCTTCCTTCCTTCCTTCCATACTTCCATTCAATATAACATTCAGTTTATCAAGCTACTGCTTCACACGTCTGCCAACAATAGGCTCCAAAAACTGATATGCATTAAGGCAAAATAAATATAATATCATCCCCAGTCAAAAATGGGAAAAGTTAAAAACTAATAAGAAGCAGAGAGAGTTATATTACCATTCTCCCAAAAAGAAAAAAGAAAACAAATCCTCCCCTAATCATTCCTTTAAAAAATATTCTTCAGGTTCACTGTTCCACATGACCTTTTCTCATACTACCAGAAAGAAATGACAAATATATTTTAGGCTGTGATAGATGTAAATTAGCCCTTGCTTTACTTCAGCACCCTTCTTATAAAGTTTCTTTCAGAGTGTTTTAAATTGCCATTCTCTATATTAAATCCCACTTCTCAGTCAAGTGAAATACAACTTTGTCCATTTATTTTATTGCAGATTTGTTTATTTCTATGAGGAATGGGAGACTATTTTGCCAAGATCATTAATTTTATGATGCCTATGTTTTCAAAGTAATGCAACAAGCTACTTAGTCTGTTGTATTAATGCATAGCTATGCCCAAGCTATAAAGCTTTAACTTTAAGTAATATTCTCTTCCAAATATAATTCATGACTCAGAAGAGATCTTTATGTTTGGTGTACATATATTCTCCTGTGGTTGCATTTCATAGATAATTTCTTTCCACAAGTTCCTTTCACTATCTGTCACTTCATTTATTATTCTATAAAGCGATACTGAATTAAAACAGTTAGATAGAGGACGTTTGGTATAGAATAAAGCAAAGGCCATTGACCACCCCATACACAACATTAGATGATGTGTTTCTGCCTTATCATGAAGTAGAAGGGAAAATTCTGTGGTTTCTTCAGCAAACCATAGTTTTCAATTCCTGGCTTAGCATTATGTAAGAATTCAACAGTGTTTGAAAAATATCTTGCAAGTACTTGTTAAAAAAAGAGTTTTGGTAGCACAACATATAGAGCAGTAGTGGGATTCAATTTTTTTTACTACCGGTTCTGTGGGCGTGGCTTGGTGGGTGTGGCTTGGTAGGCATGGCAGGGGAAGGATACTGTAAAATCTCCATTCCCTCCCCACTCCAGGGGAAGGTTACTGCAAAATCCACATTTCCTCCCGATCAGCTGGGACTCAGGAGGCAGAGAATAGATGGGGCCGGGGCCAGTCAGAGGTGGTATTTACTGGTTCTCCGAACTACTCAAAATTTCCGCTACCAGTTTCTCCAGAACTGGTCAGAACCTGCTGAATCCCACCTCTGATNGTTATCTGGACTACTCAAAATTTCTGCTACCGGTTCTCCGAACTACTCAAAATTTCCGTTACTGGTTCTCCAGAACTGGTTAGAACCTGCTGAAACCCACCTCTGATATAGAGTACTGCAACAACATGGTAACGTGGAGCTTGGAACTTAATGTTTATATGAAAATTAAGGCTCAGCATGATGTAATGGTCAGGCTGATGAAGTTATGGGGACTTGGGTAACTCCCTCTTTCCATCCAAGACAATGAGATAGGTTTAATTGGACCAATTGTGAGTTTTCAAGTTAGCAAGCTGAAACCCAGATAGATGCCTACAATATCCCCAAAGAAAGATAGAATATAATATAACGTTGAATTACAAATATTCATGAATGCTTATAAAGTTGCATTTGTGCTCATACATGCGACAACTTAAGTTAAAATTGTTAAGTTCTTGTCATATGAGACACATCATGCCAGAGTAATAGACCTCATGTTTTTGGAGATTGTATGCATTTCACATTTTTATGTAATTGAAAACATTATAAGTGCACTCTTTCCAATATCAATATAGACTGCAGGAAATATAACATTCTAAGTGACAAGATTTCTCTATGAAATTAAGATTAAATTCTGGTAGGATACTCAAGAAAAATCCAAAGAAGGCATAATTGGATTTGAAATTATAATTTAAGAGGGCAGCCCCATTTAGTTCAAGCCATTTCAAGATCTGGAATTCAGCCTCCAAAATAATTTGTTTATAAGATATAGTGGAAAAAAATTAAATACATTTTTTCTTCTTTTAGCAGAATAGAATAAAATTAGCAGGAATGGTAAACCTTTTGGAAGATTTCTTAACCCTTTCGCCTTTAATTTGGCTACTTTTATGCATTTTACTGCAGCATATACTTGAAATATTTCTTCTGTAACTCTTCCAAGGACAGAGTTATCAGGGCTGATGAGAGTCTGGCAAATTGTCTAGCCAAACAATCCATAGACAAGTTGACTGGACTAATTTAAAAATCATGTCAAGATGCAAACTTTTAAAAACACCTGCTCCCCTGTATTAAAGAAGACACTGACTTGCCCTAGTGAGGTTGTGGAGATTCACTGCCTCTGATCAATGGACTTTTCTAGGAGATCAGGACAGTTGGCATAACTTGCTTGACAGGCATGATGCCTAGTAAAGATCCTCTCATCGGTGGCAGAACCTGGCTGCAATATGTTATTTACTGGCAATACTCTGTCTCCTTAGCCAGTTAGCTAAGAGACAGGCTAGCACACCAGGATACAGTGATACAGAAATGATTAAGATCCAGGGAAAGAAACTGGCACAAAGATAATTCCACCTTTTCCACCCTTTTTAGATGAGATGAGATGAGATGAGATGAGATGAGATGAGATGAGATGAGATGGGAGAGGAGAGGAGAGAAGAGAAGAGAAGAGAAGAGAG
>QLTV01002663.1:830356-853793 GCA_003457575.1 Thermophis baileyi
TAAGAGCAATGTCTGGTCTAGTCCCACTGCTAATGTATAACAGTGACCCAATAACTGAACGATATAATGTTTGATCCTCGAACTCAGGACTTTCATTATGTTCTAGATTATGGAAATCTGTTTGCATAGGTATGCGTCCTGGATGTGCATCCTTCATGTTACAATGATGCAGAAGTTGTTCAATTTTATCTTCTTGTGTAAGACTAAACCCCTTCTGTGTTTTTTTAATGTGAACACCTAAATAATTGTTAACATGACCTAAAGATTTCAATGTGAAAAATCTCTGTAAACATTTAACAAACTTCTCAATCATTTGCTTATATGGACCAATATAAAGAATATCATCAACATAAATAAGAACAATCTCATATGCATTATCAGATCTTTTTGTAAACACGCATTCATCAGCGTTGGACTCAATAAAGCCCATTGAATTTAGTTTGTCTTTGAGACATAGATGGAGTTAACAGTTAGGGTCATCTAAAGGTTAGTTTCACTTTAGCAGGGCTTAACACAACTATATATATATTCAATACATAATTGAATATGTATGTAATTTATACATAACACTGCTGGCACACTTTTTTGTCTTAGGTCTCTTTCTCTGACACAGTTCGATTCTCTTTCTGTGCTATGTGTGTGTTTTAATAGATTAGGAAAAGAAAGACAGAAAACAATGGGGATTTGTTTATTCATTATACTTTGAATCTGTCCAGGAATCAGAGTTATCTGTTGTTATATCTGCTTATCTGAGCAGCAGAATCTTATTAAATTAGGTGGGCCTTAATTCACATCCTGGTGTTCAGCCACACACAAAGTTGTGGGGGACAAGATGCTTCTGCAGAGATGCCACTGAATATTGTCTGTAGGTTGAGTCTCAAATTCTGCAGAGGGTCCGGGTGTTTGGATCAAGTGATTCAGATGCCGCTCTTGGTTATACACTGTAGTTCCCTGGACTTTATCAGGAAGTGCTTTATCAGGTTCCCCAGAAGAAAGAATATTTGAAAGTAGTTGAACCCCTTTAGTCTGTAGCATGCATGTGTTGCTACATTGGTATTTCACTTGCTTTTACATTTCATGAAGTTATAGATGGGATTCACAAGCCTAAATATTCACTCCTCCCTAAAAAAAAACTTGAATTCAGGGAAAAGATAAGATTTAAAAATGTCTCCAATATTAATTCAGGGCTTACAGGTCTCTAATCATGACTGATTCTGAGTAGCATGCAGTTCCTGAACTTTTATTAAAGTTTTAATTAAAAAAAAAACCTTTATGTTTAGGTTAAAAGTAACTTTTATTGAAATGATCAGTAAATGGAACAAAATACAATACAAAATATGAGAATAGAAGACCCGGGGAACATAGTAATCCACCACCCAATTAAAGCCATTTCTATCAATAGCAGGAGAAATATCTCATCTCATTCCACCTCCCATGACTGATAAATTGCAGGAGATCCATTGCAGTCTGCAACTCTTGTCTGAAATATAGGACCCAGACATACAGTTACTGCAGTGGTAAGCATAGAGATGGGTGGGGGGTTTTCCACCCACCTCTATGCTTACCACTGCAGTAAATTATGTCTGGGTCTTATATTTGTATGTAGCAAGAAATGGTTGAGGGGAAAACTGAACCCAAAACAATAGGGTTTGGTTCAGTTTTTGAACTGAACCAAGGCAAAACCAATACAAAGTTTGTAAGTGGGACAAAAATACAAGTGTTGCAATTTGCTCTACTTAGTTTAAATCCTGGCAGGAAGGTTGTCCTGTTTGTTGTCTGTCAATCCACAGTAAGCCCAGAGAACAAGTAGAATTAAAGCCTTTGTTGCTTTGGTGTTGGTTGGTTTTTTTGCTGAGTGTAAATCTCCTGACAAAAACTTCATTCTTAATTCTTATCACCATTTAATGACATCTGATCCTTTAAGTATATGGAGGTATGAAATTTTATTTTTGGACTCAATTTACTTTTCCACTCCTTGGCTATGATTTGGGAAGAAATGGCAGTAATGGCCACACCACGTTTTTGTTGAAAACCTTTGAGATCTAAAGAAATTCAAAACCCACATTTGTAAGTCAAAGGCTATTTTGGCTATTATCCATCATTGAGGGTAGGCAGCTCCTCCTGCCAGAGGTTGTCCAAGACAGTTGTCTGGTCCATATAATTTGTGCAAAGCCGATTCACTTTTCATTCCTTCTGCCTGTTCTTTTCTTAAAACAGGTTGTTGCTCAAATAAATCTGTGATTAACATCTGCCACAATATCAGGCTGAATAAGTGAGCTGCTCAGGGAAAAGTTATTATTTATGTGCATGCATGTACCTGTATGTTTAATGCCCTCCTGGGTGAAATTAGGAATGGGAAAAAGTTTTAAGGAAAGTACTAGAGAGGCAATCAGTTTGCTATCTCTAGAGCCAGGTGGAAATAGTAACAGCAAGTAATTAAGTCAAAGTAAACAAGTTAATAATATAAATACACAGACAAATGGTAATTTGGTGTTAACTGAGATGTGAAGCAAAACAGATGATAGGAAACCACTGAATAACATTTTAAAAACAAGTGGAAAAAGGAAAATAAAATAAGAAGCACCAACTTCTGGATCTTCCATTCCATTCTTGGTATTCTTCAAGAAACAATTACATTATCAGTTGATCCAGAGGTCACTCATTTTACACATGCCATTAATCAAGTTTTATATGGAATAAAAAAATGGATGAAACAAATACAGTGATGGAAACTGCCAACATAGCCTTCCTTCCCATTTTATATCCACTATTGATCTCCTCTCTGTTTTCTGTAGACACAATTCTGGACATATTAGAATTTTATTCCATGAATGCAGCAACAAGAAGAATTTTTCCATTGCGTATGACAGGGTCAGGAACCAGCAAAAGGGAATATTAACCGTGGAAAGAAATAACTGTATTATGATTACCCAACAATTCAATATCAATTCAATTGGGACAAGAAGCTGACTAGCATCTCCAATGTTTACTGGAATATATCTATAGACATTTGGAAGATCTCCAGTAGAAGTTTTTGTTGCCCAGATGTGCAATTAGATATGCAATAATCAGATAGGTACATTTCATGAAACACCACTCATTACTTTTCTACAAATCTTTGTTTACTAATATAGATTTCACATATCATTCTCCTTTGCAAATATCCCATTTTTGCCACAAAGTTCTCAATGACTACTTCAGCTTCAACCGCAATAATACACGAGCACACAATAGATACAAACTTAATGTAAACCGCTCCAAACTCGACTGCAGAAAATACGACTTCAGCAACAGAGTGATCAATGCCTGGAATGCACTACCTGACTCTGTGGTTTCTTCCCCAAACCCCCATAACTTTAACTTTAAGCTGTCTACTGTGGACCTCACCCCATTCCTAAGAGGTCTGTAAGGGGCGTGCATAAGTGCACCAGCGTGCCTACCATCCCTGTCCTACTGTCCCCATTTATTCGTACCCATTTCCTGTGTTCATGTCCATGTTTATACTTATACCTGTTATCTCGTACATGTTTTGACAAACTAAATAAGTAAAATAAATAAATAAAATAAAGACGGTTCCGCTCAATCTCTGAAATGCTCCACTGCAGCTAAATGATAGGGGTACTGGGGTGCCTTAAGCCTGAGTTGTAGAAGAAAGGCTTCCACTGCCCTTTTGAGGGTCTCCTTTAATAAACTCTTGGCTTTTCAAATAAATAAAACAATTCAGGATCTCTGCAGATGCAAACCCTACATGAGGAGTCCTTTAGGGAACAGAGACTTTGTTATTCTGAGATTCCCCGAAAATGAATTGCTTAACAGAAACTAGGTTTAGATCTGGGTCCCTTGAGACAGCAGTTTTAATAGCAAGTGAGACTTCTTCCAGAGTAAACAGCCTCATTGGCATGGTAACCTGCAACACTTTTATTATTTGGTTGAGAAAAATGCAAGCAGCTAATTAACACTTTGGGGATTCGATGATTATGGATGGGAGAAGGGAGTGATTGTCGCTTCCAGTTAGTAGTTTAAAAAAAAACATAATTTGAGATTTAGGGAAACTTTTAATTTCTTCCAAAATCAGCTTGGTTTTCTTAACATCAATAAAAGTATGGTCTTTCACTCATTCCTGGATGAGTCACATTTCTGACTGTTAATTTATTTAAAAAAAATGAGACCCACGAATCTCAGGATTCAGTGTGATTAAATGTCATTGATGTTCTGTTGATAATGATCAAGTTAACTGGTACATTACCAGATCAAACATTCCCCAACCTGATGTTTCTGAATGCCTTTGACACTGATTTCCATCACATCTATCCATCATGCAGGCTGCGGGTGATGGAAGTTGATAACACAGGTTGACTTAATATGGAAATTAAATATGAGAGCCCTTTTTCTCTTCTGTTATTAGTCATCCTCTTTCGCCCAGCCTTCCTGGGTAGCTTGCAATGGGACTTCTGAATCAGGCAGAAATAATAGCTAAAGGTCTCATTATTTCAGTATGTTTTTGTGCTGGATGACCTGATGGATGCTGATGGCTCACCTTTTACCCAAAACATGCAGAGGCAGGAGGATGGCAAGAAGAGTGGCTCAATTGTGTTTGCCGTATTCTGCCTTCTCTAGGATAACATTCATTAAGCCTGAGCAGATGTCTGAGCTTAGACTCTGAGGAAACAAGAGGATATAGCTAGAGCATAGGTCTAAATCTATATGGGATCATAAGATAAATGGGAACAACTGTGAAACTCCATAGTGCTGTCTTCCATCTCAAATTACCTTCCCCACCTCCCTCCCCATCTATCAACATGTTGGGGTGAGGAATCCTCCCCTAAGAAATCAATAGGATCTATTTTTTCCTTTTATTTAAAAAAAACCCTCTCCCTGTACTCTGAAAGTGCTAATTTTGTCAGGAAAGGAAAACAGTAAAATTCTTCTCCCTCTATACACCAGACCCATCCTAAGTCTTTGAATGCAAAACCCTGAAACTTCTATATTATGTATGAAACTGTAGGTGAGAAGAGGTTCAGGGCTTTCTTTGGGGGTGAAATTTTTTTGTTCTTTCTCTTCATTTACTAGGAGGGCTCAAGCTGATCACCTCTGTGCTGTAATTGGCTCATTGGCATATACAAGCTGCTACATCTTGAGAACAAGAACAGATATTGGAACAGGTCTAGTTCCTTCACTTGGAAACATCCAGGGTCAGCATATAATGGACCTGCCAAGCTGAAAGAAAAAAAAGGAGGAATTGGAAGTGGCCAAGACTAATCTTCTAGAATCAAATCAAGAAGCACAAAGGTGGTGCCAGATGAGGATTGGCATGAAGACCCTGAGTGACTAAGAAAGTGAGGCAGAAGAAAGAATCTGTACATTGACTGTATATTGACATTGAGTGCCCTCCTCCAAAGCAAGTAGAGTTTCCAGCACTGGCTCACCTGTTTCCTTTCTTCAGCAGAACTTCCCCTTACAACGTCAACAAAGGGATAGAGACAACTTGCCTACCCAATACACTCCTCCACTACCAAATCCTGATGGCCTCTCCTCTCTTGTGCAGCTTCCACCTTAATTCTAATCTTTTATTTGCAAGACCAAATTCCGAGAGCATCCAGGACTCTGTGCCAAAGTGAGTGGTGAACAATAAGATCCTCCAAACTGCCTCTCCATTCAACTTTTCTCTCTGTTTCTAAAACAATTATTAGGGTTAATAATTGTGGGATTGGATGTTGTCTAATTTAAATAATACTCCTCAGTGGCTTGTAAATTGGACAGGGAAACTCCGTCCTATAGGAACTCCATCTCAGCCACCACTGAACTGCTTTTGTATGAAGCATGTGTATAATGGCAAACTTTCAAAAAAAATAAATCAGATGCATTCTAGCAAAAATGGAATTAGTTTTCTTTTTAAATCGGGTTTGAACAAGGTCTGCATCTTTTCAGTTGTCTGCCTCAGGCCTCCCACTGGAGTTCTGAATGGGAATTTGTTCCAATTGGCATCCAAAGGTAGCTGAAATGTAGGCCGTTAATTGGTTTGCTATTGCAATTTTTGAGAAACAAAACAAAACATAAAGGTGAGATCTCTGAAAGACCCAGAAGCAAGAGTTCTCAGGTTGGCTTCTATTACAGCTCTCCTTTCCCAAAGTTCAGAAAGGTTTCCCATTGATGGGTGTTTATTTAATAAGCTGCAGGCTCTGCACTGCTTGCATGCTGGCTCCTTTCTCTATCCCATTTGCTCTGTTCCAGGTGTCCTACTGTGAAATTAACTGCCCCATGAAAGAAGCCATTGCAGGAAGCTGTACTTTTAGAGCTTGAGCGAGCCATTTCTTTATTTTATTTTTTTTTAAAAAAAACCTCACACAATAAGTTAAGCCACCATGTGGTCAGTGAATTTTTGTCTTAGCACAATTTGGGGACCCAACCATGGTGGTTTGCAAAGTTTTCAGATTTCTTGGTACATAGGAATCCAGTTACTGTATATTACTCAATAAACTGGGCCCTGGCTTGTTGTGTCAATCTAGAAATCACATAGGATCCCAAGCTGAATATCACATTACAGTAGAACTTCTCTCTTCATCCAAATACGAGCTATGTCCCTCAGGGGAAATGCCGAAAATCACTTTCCTAAACCCGTCTTTTGTCCTGGGGGATTCATTTTTAGAATTAGGCAACTAGAAGAGAGCTTGATAAATTATGACATATACATCTTCTTGTTGGCAATGGATTTAAACAGCAGCTGCATAGATTGAGGGCTTTAATACAATGGGCAAAAGAATTAGTAGGAACAGTTGGGTAATGGAGCAGCTTGCCAAAAGGAATTATTGCAACTGTTTCTTAAGGTTGAAATCAAAGCTATTTCATGCATGTACAAGGCCAATTTAATTGTCAAATCATTTAATGAACAGTCTGATAGTCACAATGTTTTGAGATGTCTTCTCTTGTCCGAAGTAGAATAACAATGGGAAGCACTACATAAACTGATAATGAACATGAAACTGATGTTCATTATCAGTTTATGTAGTGCTTCCCATTGTTATTCTACAGTTTCACCACAAAAAATATTAAGTTGAGATAGCATCTGTATGTAGGAAATTCTTTGTAAATTCATGCTTTTCAAATCTGCAAGTCATCCACATTTGTTTCTCAAACTGATAATCTTCACCTACAATACATAAAATAGAACTCCCTTTGGTGGCACTGAGATTGTTGTAACCAAGTTATTTCTGATATGATGAGGAACAAGTGTGCATAAGTGAGACAGAGTTTGACAGATGCTTTATATTTACTAAATTACAGTGGTTCTTGCAAAGCTGCATACCATACTGTTGGGAGCTGAAGACAAGTAACTTGAAAGCCATCATGAGGTAATGTTTAAGATGGTTGGCTGGAACTCTATAGTCTCAGGTTCAAATCTGCTTAAGTCATAGAGATCAGTGGGTTATTTTGAGCCATGTACTCTTCCTTAGTCCAAAGTTGTTCCTCGTGTGAGACTAAAATGAAGGCAGGGCCCAGAGGTGGGTTCGAACCGGTTTGGACCGGTTCTCCCGAACCGGTAGAGACCCGCTGGTGATGTCATGATGATGTCACCGATCCGGTTCGGTTGGTGCCGGTCCGTGGGTGCCACCATATTTTTTTTGAATTTTTTTTTCTTCTGCGCATGCGCAGAAGCCAGTTTCCGGCACTGCGCATGCGTCGCCATCTTGTTTTTGGCATTTTTTTTTACTGCACATGTGCACACACGTGCACGGCCACGCGGCGTGGCCACGCAGCGTGGGAGGAAGCAAACCGGCAGCGAGGTAAGTTAGAACCCACCCCTGCAGGGCCCCATGTATTTTCTTGAGTTCTCAGAGGAGAGACAAGATATTAGTAGAATGAATGAAGTGTGTAAGCAAATAAAAGATATGTTGTGAAAAAGTCATAATTAATGAAAGACACAGATGGAATAGTTAGTTCAGCTGTCAATACAGGTTACCCAAATTTATGTCTGCTCCACTCCATATCTACAGCATTTTTAGGGTGTCCACACACACTCTAAGATGTTTCATCCTCCCCTCTGCCCTCTTCCACTTCTTCCATCTCCAGCCATCAGAATTCCCACAAAGCACAAGCAGCCAGGGCCAGGATTGTAAAAAGAAAGTAGAGAATGAAGAAAGGTGAAGCACTCTTAATGTTTGTCTGGTGCTTCTCTTCAGGAAATGCATGCCTCGCTCCCTTACTGTACATGTCACCACTTTCTCATATGGAAAACCCAATCTCATTCCCTCCTGACACTTGCTTCTTCTATACAGATCCAATACACCAATGTGGGCTTGACAGGATAATTCTGATCTGTGCTCTGCCACCAGCTTATTAGGCATGATTGTTTGAGAGAAAATAGAGTACTTCCTGGCTTTCAGACAGATTGCATTCAAAGCATTCAGTATAAAGAGGGCCATTCTTAGGATTATGCTGACCAAACCATGAAGGTCACACGATGAACTGGGGTTAACTGGCCAGTTGTAAAGGAGGCAGAGAAGACAATTTGCCCCTCCCAAGATAAACATTTTGAAGGCAGCCAGCATCTGAGACTTAACTCTCAAGCATGTTTGGAGCTGTGCAAGGAAAAGAATAGGACAGCTGGCCAACTTCACCAGCAGCCTAGATAGAAGAAAAGCTGATATCTGCAATAAACTAAAAGCCTCAGAAGCAACCCCAAGAAGTGATGCTAGAAATCAGCATTTGAGTACAAAGAAACAAATCTGGCCTGTTAAGGATTGCAAATGTGTTATGTCAGTGATGAGTTATTTATATGCAGCTTTCCTAGCAATATTTTATTATTGTACAGCATGTTATTGTGGAGCCTTGCAGGGGTCTCTGGATCCTGTTAATAAACTCAATGTGCCATGGCTTGTTTTAACCATACCCAGTTTAGTGGGCTCCAAATACAAAAGACCCAACAACAACACAGACAACACATAGAAACAAGCATTCATAGCTGTTACTCGCTATTCACCACTACTCCAACTGCTACTCCAACTCCTACTCCTTGTGAGACTTGCTACTCCTACTCCTTGTGAGTTCTGCTAGAGAAAGTTATTTTGTCCGGGCTACTTCAGGCTGCTTTATTTCCACACACAAGCAAACCTTCCCCCCCCCTCCCAACGTTGCTGTGCTGGTTGGGGAGACGACTCACAGAGGCATACACTGGCTATTTTCTAGGCAGCCTGTCCTCACCTCCACTGCTTTTAATTTGCTGTGATGCAAGACAGTGTCAAAGAGACTGAGGGATAATGGCAGGAACCAGTACTGGAACCAGTACTGGCACAATTAATACATGATGCTGTGTGCAAAGTAGAATTCCTCTGTAATTCAAAACTTCCATGCTGCATCATAGATACTGCTGGCAGCTTGTGTTGGGGGTTTTTGTCATTTGTTTTTGTTCTCTGTGCAATGCATCTCTTTTGCCATCCTTGTTAAACAGGGCATTGGCAATTCTAGGCACCTCAGCATTGTGTTTGTAATAAGTGACACTGGAGTGGTTGAGAGTCTACATTTCTTTGTTCATTTCTCACCCAAGTGAAAGAGACCCTGTAGAGGGGGAAAAGAATTTGCTGTGGAAGCAGAAACTCCTTTCTGAGAGAGGAAGTAGAAAAAAAAATCAAATTATGTCACTGAATACAAACATACAGTACAGATAAGAGAGGGTGGGATGCCTGATGGCTGCCTGTTTGATTCTCTCTCAATTAACCTGGTTCCTGCAGAAAAGCACAGAGCTAACCTTGAAGAAGGAATGAAAGAATTATTAGGTGAACCCCTTTAGCCTTGAGAAAGAAGAGGGGGTCAGAAAGAAATTCAAGATAATTTCCATTTTCTTTGGTGCAAGAGGAGGACAAAACTCAGGATAATCTTGATTTTCTTTAGTGCAAAAGGCGACTGAGGAAAAGTTGCTCAGGCTTTCAGGCTTTTGTTATTCTATCTAATAACAATAAAGTTCCAACGATCCTTGTGGTGTCTGTTTCCTGACCTTACCTGCTCTGAAGGATTTTCAATTCCAATCCAACAACGGGTTAGGGAAAGTGAGACAAATAAGATTTTTCTGGACCATCACACAACTTTTCTTGACCTCCCTCCTCCATCCTGTGTGACAGGAGAGCCCCTAAGAAATTGGGGGGCATAGACCTAGGAGCAGAGTTTCCTGTGGATTCCGAGTGTCTTGCGAACAGATACCAACTGGATCTCTAGCTCTGGACATTGTTCAGACATTGTAACATTGTTCAGCAGATAATGGTGTTCTTATGTATTTCAGAGGCAGGTACAGCAAACCATGATTAGTTATGGGAGTCTAGAATGCTGTGCAGCAATCAAATGACTTCTGATAGCACTTTTAGCAGTGTTTGAAATCAATAAATCTGAGTTGTGGGAGCTTCACATTTTATTACTGTTTACAACACTGCTTGGGCAGTAGGAATTAATCACCCACAAGAACAGAATACAATCATTTTTCAGGATTATCATTCTCCCATCACCCCCACAGTCTGTTTCTATATTGGAAAGAATTATAGCACATGGTGCTGGTATTCCACACAAAATCATACAAAAGGCTCTCTTTATTAAATATACATTATTTACAGTTTAGGTCTTTTATACAACAATAACCATAGGAAAAAAAAGCTAAGGCTATTTTTGTTCATTTGTTGGTTTTAATCCCCATACAGTGTATTAAGACATGATACATGGTCTACGAAACTGACTTGGAACTGAGTCTACATCCTAGGGGATACTATCTTCAAAAGCAAATTCTAGAGGAAGGATTAGTCGAACCCTGGTTTTTGGTTTTTACTGGAACAAAAAGACCATGGTGTGTATTAAGTTGATTTTCAATGTGCTTTTTAGCATGGATAGGGACATTCAGGGAAACAGAGAAAGCAAGAGAGAGATTTATTGTTTCATGTGTTTTCTGTGCCTCATGTCCAATGTGCCAACTACCTGCTACAGTTGGCCAAAATGACAACTTGGCAACTTCATTTCTTGGGCAACATGACTGACAGAGGAAAATATTAAAAAGGAGAGGTGGTTGAACATTTTCCTTTAACTTCTCAGAATGCCCAACATGAGGGCTAGTGACCTAGATTACACCTGTTGCTTACGGCAGACATAAGATGTTTAGAAACATTTTTTTTCCCAAAATTTGAGGCTACATTTGGAATTTGTTATCAATTATAGAATGAAATGAGATGAGAAGCAGTCTAGATGAAGAAGACACTCTTGGGATGTTCAATACAGCAGAAGCTAGCAATGTATCATAATATGGCAGATTGTCAATGTGTCTTAGGCATGTCAGCAATATATTGGTTTTAGGAACAAGCATGAATTTCGATTCAAATCATGGAACATTTTATCTCTACTAAAGAAAAATTAGGTCTTGTTATATGTACACAGATCAATTAAAAACAAAACATAAATAAAACTGAGCCAAACGGTTAAATTTGAATTTCTGATAATAGCAATGTCTGCCAAATATATATTCATCCCTCTATTTTTCAGCATAAAATCAATTGGGACTGAAAATATATACCTAAATTAATTAATAGGTGCTAGTTGTCAAACCACACAACTGGCTTCAGCTCTATTTACCTCAACTACACAAATAATAGGATAAGGCTTCATGGTATCAGTAGATTTAAACACTAGAATTGTCATCTAATGATGGTCCAAATTTTATCTAATTATATCATTCAAATTATAAGTAAAGAATAAACACACACTACAAGAAAACAATTTCCCCATCTATTCATAGTTTGGTGTTACAGAGTTCCCTCTGTTATTTCTTACTAAGATACTAAGGCAAGGCAAGCAATTTTCTTGTCAATGGGAATAAAACATTTATTGATTTCTCTATTCCGCCCCCAAGACCTCAGGAGGTAAGGTTAGTGATTCATGAAGTCATCAGAATGAATGAGATCAAAAATGTCCAGCCCATTTTGGAGAGAGTTGGGGTTTCAGGGAGATCAAGGCAAAAAATAGGTGCTTTAAGTCTCTGCAAAACTAAAGGCACCATGTTACCCTTTAACTCCCCCCTGTCCTTCTCTCAGGATGTTTTCAGGGCCACAGAAGGAGTACTGGGACCACATGGGACCCATGGATCATTCCTTTGTTCTAAGGAATTGTTTATGGTCTTATGAAATGGAACCTATATATTGCAGTTGTTTGGCCTCTGTGTCCATTGCATGGTATTCTGGTTTGTCAGTGGTTGGATAATCTGTGTCACCCACCCACTGTAGCTACCCATGTAGTAAAGTAATACATGTTGATGAACTGTATTACCCACAAGTGAGAATGGCAAATGTTACTGATTACATGTCTCCAAAATCCAACCAGTATTTTGCAACCCTAACAACTTTAAGCTATTTGTATTTTAACTCCCAGAATTTCTTAGCCAGCATGATCTTAAACCTTATTGCATTTCAGCAGGTAACAGCATCATGCTGTTTTTGTTTGGGCTTAGAAACTAACATGGTTGGGTCTGGTCAATGTCTGAATGGGAAACCACCACAGAATATCAAATCTATATGCCAATCAATCAATCAATCAATCAAAAGACAAAAGTAATTGGCAAACTACTCCATTAGCCTAAACACTATAGGGATATATATGCACTGATCAGGAAACAGGAAGGAGAAAATCTTAACAGGTGGCAATGCTTTAAAAGATCTTGTTTGGGCTTGACAGTTAACCAGGGTTGAGTCTGATTAGAATTGAGATTATCAAGGAACACCAAGGCTATAAACTAAATTGGGAAGCTATGAATTCCTTAATCAGGGTCTATTTGCTAAGCTCCACTTTACTGGGTTCTTATAGCACGCTAAGCCATAACTCCCATTTGCTAACCACAGTGGCCAAGACCAACACAAATTATGATATATAATTATAAATTATGCATAACTTTAGAAGCTGTAATAAACTTTTTTTTTTTAGTAAATATGGATGAATTTGGATTCATGAAATCTTTCCATCATGAACACACATTTAGGCTTTTGTCAAAAATTACAAAGAACCTGCTATATCAAAAGCCCACCATTCTTTGTATTCCCCACCCCCAAACACACACACACAAAAGACTGAATTCATATGTATCAACAACTTGAATTTTAAGTAGTATAATGCTAAAGGACAATGAACAAGCCTATTTCCACACTTAATTTTTTTAAACTGCCTGATTACTGATTCCCTAAGTATGCTCACCTGTCTAAACTCAAAAAAAAAAAAAAAGAAAGAAAGAAAAGAAGAGGGGACAGAGGAGGGAGGAGTAGGAAAAGAAGGAATTGCAAGGTGGGGGGGTAGGAAAAGAAAGAAAGAAAAGAAAAGAAAACAGAAGAAGGAGGAGAAGGAAAAGAAGGCATTGCAATTTTGGGTCTTATTTAGTAAGCTCAACGAGGGGTGGGTTCCAGTTACCTTCCCTACCGATTCGCATCGCGTCGGAAGTGCATGTTTTGCGTGCGCGTGTTCACTTTGCTTGTCTACATCACGTCGGGAAAATGACCCTCTGCGCATGTGCAGAGGGTTCTTTGCCAGCCACTTTCGAGGAACAGCGACCAGAGGACCAGTTCGGGGGTGTGGCCAGTCCGCCATCGCTGCTGGTTTGGCAAGCGGGGGCAAATTTCCACCACTGGTTTGGGAGAACCGGTCCGAACTGGCAGCAACCCACCACTGAGCTCAACAGAGAAGAATTTTCATGTTGTCTTCCCAGACTGTGATCCAGAAAGATCAGTATTGAAAAAGAAAGAATCACTGCCCCTCTTCCCCCCAAAAAAGAAAAATTCACAAAAAATATTCTCTCAGTACACATAGCAATAATAATTACTTCAGAGGGAGAAACATGAAGATTGACAACACATTTATGGATATTAACTTGTCATTGTAGACCTGGGGTATCTCCAGAGGAAGAAAGCATTGCCAAGAGCATTTCAACCAATTCCTTCAATAAAACAAAGTGATAGCATCTTTTATTTTCTTAAAAAATAAAGCAGACATCAACTTCTAACTCTTGCCACAACAATATTATTCCAAATGCATTTTGGGTGCATATCTGTATGTGCAAGGAAATATTGGCTCCTGTGTTATGCTTTCTTCTTTGTACAGTTGCATGGTTCCCAACAGTTGCCACAAAATAGCCTTCTATTGTTGTGGTTGGAGTAAGGTAGGTGCCATTCTGCATCCACTGCATTTTTCATGTCCTAAATTATGAGTTTAATTAAATAACAACTTACAGTATTTTCCTCCAGAAAGGCACCAGAATGGTACCATAAATGCAATTGGTTCCACTAGGATTCATTATCATGTAAGAATTCATAGGATCACAATTTAATCATATCACTTCATGACAGAGCCCTTTATCCAACTAACATGTAGTGAAACAGCAATCCAAAATATATACCCTTGCTTTCTTTTCCTTTTAGAATTAGAACAGTTCAAAAGATCCAGCAGCTAATATACAAATTACAGCAATTCTCCAACTTGTTCTTTTGTTGTTGTTGATGTTTTCCTCTTTGATTTAGTTTTCTGCTTTACTACATTATTTAATAAAAAATACATTTAGCAAAAGTTTGAAATCATCCAGTGTCAACACTTTCTTCACAATGAACCAAAAAAGATGGAAGTTATTCAGCCTTTGTGGTCCTGTTCTGGTTTATAATAAATGTTGCCGTTTTATTTGGATGATAAGTCACAGAATTGGGGAAAGGAATTAAAAAAGTAATGGAATTTAAACAGGAAGTGACAGTTCATTTTCTCGAAATGGCTAGATGTTGATGAAGCCTGGTGTCTCAAGGGAAACTGGTGACTTCCCATGCGGTACATCCTGCATCTCAGTCTAGATTCACACACCAAATACAACAATTGATTTCTCATGTTCTGTTAATTAACTGATAGTAAAATGTACACCTTCACTGCACTGAACATCTCTTCATTTCACTTCCATTAAATAATATTAACATTCTGCTCGACTTTCTGCATCAATATATATTTATGAAACAATTACTCAATATATAAGGCGTTAGTGAACATTAGTGAAAGCCAATTTTCAGACATGGGAAACATGTTTATTTCATTTTTTCTGGCATAAAAGTAGTTGATTGATGACAAAAGGGTCTTTGGATCCACCTCTTATGGATATGCCCAGATTTAAGGCTAGATAATTTAAATGCCATCTTTAAGAGCTGATGGGGCGAGATTTTGGGTAGCTTCATTATTTTGAAATGTCTTCTCTGGACATGTATATGTGCACCCTCTACTGACTATTGTAACTAACTTTCCAGAAAATTTCTCTCTCTTTTAGCTTTTTCTCTTTTGAATGTTATCCTTAGTATGTCATTAAGTTTGTTAATAAAAAAAATGGAGCATAGATGTCATTCTCCAGAAATCACAACATTGTACAACTCTGAGCCCACACAGTGTTAGCAGAGTCAACAAAACACATATTGTGTTTGATTGCTTCTTGATGCTCCCTGGTAAACTGTCATTTTTGTAGTTAAACTATCAAAGAAGGTGACCAAACAATGTCTTTCTTGGATTTCATATAATAAATTATGACTTGTACAAGCCTGTAATGAGAGCTCTTTAAAGTATTTAGCAAGAATTGTCAAAGAACATCAGCAAAAAGAAAGTACCAAGAAATCAGCAAAAACAAAAGAAGAGAGAGAAATAACTTGAATCAGAAACTATTTGAATTAACATCTGGACCACTATTCCATCAATAATCCATCTTGAGTCCATTGACTTTAATAGTCTTGAGTATGAGCAACTATTTTGGATCACAGCTCTTGTTTCTGAATAAGCATTGAAGACTACAGTATTGTCCTCTAAATGGGGATATCATTGAAAGAGATTTGGAAATTGCAGGATGTCCAAAATTCACCAGCCTGTTTTTGTTGGGAATGTCCCAGTGGTAGCATGTGTCACCAGCTCCAGCAAAGCTTCACTGGGTCCCCAAAGACTTCCAGATTAATTCAATGTGTTTAAATATAAAAGCCTAAATGTCTAGGATCCTACCTACCTGACATTTCCTGCATGTTGTAAACTATGTTCTCTTCAAAGGATGGGTATCAATCGGAGGGAGGCTTTATGGGACTCTCTTAAATTATAAGTTTAGTCTGCTCCTTCCTTGGTGTATCTCAGTATTTTAATTTAGCATATTATTTTTATACTCAAGAATTTCTTCCAAAGTCTGATTTTAAGATTGTTGCCTGGATATTGTATTGCTGGAATTATGAATCATACTGCCTATTTAATTCATTATGATATTTAGGTTTTTGATGCTATTTTATACAAATATATATATTGTTAGGCTAGTTTGACTGGGAGAAAGCAAGATTAAAATACCTAAAAGTATAAGTAAGCAAGCCTAACTTTAGTATCATTACAATTAACTATGGTGTAAAGACAATCTGGTATTTGTAGGATTATTAAACTAGTATTTTTACTAACTATACTCCCTTTTTTGTAATCCCTTAATTTGGGGTAGAGTCAGGGCAACTGGATGGAGATGAGCATTTACTGGCTGGATACCCTTCCTGACACCACATGGAGTTCACAGCAGATATTTTTTTTCTTTGCATCCTAGGAGAGAAACATCTGCCACTAGGAATGAACTCTCAATCTTCCAAGTGGGTGGCAAGAGTCTTCATCACTAGGCCATCATGACACTCTTCTACTAACTGTACTGAGAATGGTAAATCAATGGAATTTCTTAGGACAAAGACATAAGCCAGAAGTGGACAATCTTTGTTCACATCAATGGTCATGCTGGGAAAGCGAGTGGCATGATGGGGTGATGTGAAGTCAGACAACAACAACATCAACAAATATTAGTCCCAAGTTGAAAAATCATCTCAGAAATACAAACTGAAGTTGCATTTATTATCGCATTAATAAAATAGTGAAAAGTTATAAAACGATGCATCCAAGAACTCATCTGGAATGGCAAAGGAAACCAAGCCAAATAATAAAATGGGATTTGGATAAATGCTATGACTCAAATAGTGGCATTTTTGCTTCCACGCCTCCCCCTTAGAATAAGGCTTCTTATTCCTTATATTAATGTGTTAGTGTACTGAAATAAATTGTTGGATCCAACAATATCCTTCTATAGATAGAAGGACTCTTTTGGGGCTCTTCTGTTAACTGAACTAAATTGGATTCAAAAGAGGGAGGACAATTGGAAAAAGCCTTTATGCATCAGTTTATCAGCATGTTTGTTTTAAGTGGAAATTTACTTGGGGATATTCTTCCTTCGGTTAAAAAAAAGAATTAAAACAATAGAAAAACAGAAAAATTTGTCTATATAATTGTAGCTAATATTTCAACTTGATTGGATAGAACAATCAATTATATTAAATATTAAATAATATTGTTCTCTTTTCCATTAAAATCCAATTTGTTTTTTTGGAGAAATTGCAAATAAACCCATTATGCTTCAAATGGAGTAAATTATTATTAAGAGCTGCAAAGGCCTAAGGCAGATTTCAGTCTTTTGGTGACACTAGCAATCAAATTCTTCCTGATGGGATATATTTCATATTAACTATCTAAATCCTTTAGATTGCTTGTGTAAGCTCAGTAAGTGCCAAGATGATACATAAAAGCCAGAAAGCAAGTAATATAATGCCTTTTAATGAGATGGGAATGAAATTCAAGGTCTTAAGATTTATGCCAATTTCATTCTATTGATTTCAATGGGTCTAATTAAACTTAAAATCCAAGTGCTTCTATTTAATGCACAGTGTATTATGTAGGACATATAGTGTCTTTCCTATGCAAGAAAATGTCCAATTAACAGCATACAATGCAACATTGTGTAGTTAACAAACTAAGATAAGAAAGTAGGACAGGAAGCCCAATAAGGTTTAATGGAATCTCTAAATTGGTGGGTACAAAGTCTCTCTCTCTTCCTTAGAAGCTGAAAGGAGGATTGAGTTAGATCTGTGTGTGCAGAAAGGTAAGTCACTTAAGGATTCAAAGTTTGGATTAAAAAAAGTACTTGCAAGCTTTTTTGACCCTTGTAAATTCTCCTTCAATGCGGCTGTTTTACAGGGGCAAACTTTGTCCCCAGTGTTTTAATCATGCATTACAATGCTTGTAGTGCACCCCCAAATGTATAACGAACATTGCAGAGCCTGCTATATGTATTCATGCCTTGAGATTTTTATAAAAATAATAAAAGCAGGATATAAACAAACAGCTCCCTAGACTTAAGACAGTAGACCAATTTCTGCAGAAGAGAACTTGAAATACTTCTGAGCTAGAAACTAGAGATTCATTTTGTAAGATAAACTCTGTACGACCAATGAAGTAAGATAGAATGTCTGTATATGCATGTAAGTGTGTGAGCTGAGTGATTGTTCTATATGTATATGTCTATCTACTTGTGTGATCTATATGCATGTGCATATATATGGATTCAGAATCCAGCTCTGTTTTATTGTCCTGAACTTCTCTTTTGATCTCATTAGAGATTCAGCTTGGGGCTAAATTTGGTACATTTTCAATGGACTTTTCTATCAAGGGAAGAAAAGAATGTGCAGCAGAGCAAATGGGTGATTTATAACAGCTGTGTTGAATAAGGGGAAAATATGGCACAATAATTTATAGGAGGAAAAGTTATTGGAATAAAAATGTGAATTCCACTTCTTTCTCCTTGCTCTTTTCAGAATGCAATTAAATGAGCCACGAATGAATGGTTCCCTGTTAGTGAAATCATATAAAATAAAATGACCTGACCAAAGAACTGTCAAAATAATGAGGAAAAATGTGGGGTCCTTAAAAAGAAGAAGAACTAATTAATACTTGGAATTCTTTGGGCTTCTCCCTTTTTCTTCTGCCCTTATCTCACTCCACCCCTGCCATTAGCCATAATTCAGAACATAACCTGAAGAAATGCTATTTATTGATATGTATGGGCAAGAGGAGTTGGAAATATAGAAATACATCTACTAAGTATCACCATGGCCACATATTACATTAGGAAAGCTCCTAGTTATCAAATATCAAGCAAATGGAAGGACAAGATTTGGTGATTGCTGAGAGTTACATGAGATAGCACAATTCAGTGAATTGTATACACAGAAGTGGTTGAAGACAGTTAAGCTTTGGGTAGAAAGCATCTTATCTACATATCCTCTGGAACATGGGTGTCAAACTCATGGCGTTACATGACGTTTCACGGAACTGGGGTGGGCGTGGCCTGTGCGTGACTCATCCGGCCTGTGGGCCGCCAGTTTGACACCCCTACGTCTAGAGAACGGGTGTCAAACTCGCAGCCTGTGGGCCAGATGCGTCACGTGCTGGCTCCGCCCGTGCCCAGTTTAGCG
Organism: Thermophis baileyi; assembly: GCA_003457575.1. Classification (NCBI taxonomy): domain Eukaryota; kingdom Metazoa; phylum Chordata; class Lepidosauria; order Squamata; family Dipsadidae; genus Thermophis; species Thermophis baileyi. Next base: position 849,685 of record QLTV01002663.1, read on the forward strand.
AAGGTTAAAAAAGTCCCAATATGTCACGTGATGCCACCGTGACAACACGAGTTTGACACCCCTGGTCTAGAGGAAGCAATGATTTGCAGACATACCTTCCCTCTACTGTTTTTTGCCCTCTTTCCAGAAAATTGCCTTTAGCTTTATGCAGACCCTCTCAGTGCTTTTTGGAAAGAGGAGAAACAGATGGGAGCATATAAACAAAACTAGCTAAGAGAAGGTTTGTGAAGGAATTTTACAGGGCAGGATTACAGGATGAAAAGCACCCTGACTGACCATTTCTAGAGACTGATGAGCAAAGGGAGTTTAGCTACTGGGTGATGAAGCCAGTGAATCTATAGAAGTGTAACATAGGAATCAGTCTTCCAATCCAACAGTTCCTTAAAAAAGAATAGTAAAAAACAGTAAGTTGTACAAAACTAGAAAATTAGAAAGGGAGGGTGTGCTTTCCAGTTTATTGGATCCAGAGTCTAATATCAATCATTTGACTGTTGGACATAGGTTATGGCTTTGTTCTGGGGGCAATGAGTTTTTGGCTTTCAGAAAGAAAGTCCATTTCCCTTGAAATTCAGTGGCTGAACCGGATATGTTTAAACAAAGGCAGAGAAACATATACGATAGATGAGATCTGCCAGGATAATACAGTAGAACGTCTGGTCACGACCATAATTTGTTCCAACTTTGGTCACAACCCGATTTGGTCGTGACCCGAACCTAATTTTGGAAATTTGGCGCTTACAAAAAAAATGGCACGAAAGGGGAAATCAGCCGCGAAAAAAAAATTGTGCATTTTTTTGGTCGGAACCCAATTTGGTCATGGTCAGAAGTGTTCATGACCTACTGTAATTGTCTTCTGTTAGGGAAAAATCAGCTTGAATAAGGAAGATATAACTTTAAGGTTAAGGGAGAAGTCATCACAGGTGGATCCCAATCGTTGGATGATAGACCTAACTCTTCTCATACCATGGCACTCCTCTGGCTGATGAGAGTTTTTAGTTGAGACTGATTTAATCATTAAAATCCCAGGCAAATGGGTTTGTGGTATCATGTAAATCACCTGGTAATTTGTTTACTTAGTGTAAAGATGGAAGATACCACACACTTTTTAGATAGGCTGCTTCATAGTGCTGATGGGGAAGGAACAGTTGAGCTCCATGTTGCTTCAATGGCATTGGGATGAGTTGTTGGCCTCTCCTGGAAGAGGAGGCCAATTGCCTTTCTAATTGTAGGGTTAGGGTTAGGGTTATTCTGTTCTATCCAGGGTCAGTAGACATTGTTCATGGGTTTCACTGCATGGATAACATGGTGGTGTCAGAGAAATAAGTCTACATTTGTTAGGTATACTTTTGGGAATCCAATGGAGTTAATTAAAAGATTTAAAGCAAAAGGAAGTAATTAAGTTGTGGGATTGATTACCACTAGATCTGCTTTCGTCACTCACTTAGATGACTTTAAAAGCTCTATACGGTGTAGCACCAGGATATCTTAGGAACTGCCTTGTTCAAAATGTCTCAGTTTTCTCATTAGATCAAAAGAGACCCTGCTCAAGTTGCTGCTCCCATGTGAAATGAGGGAGGGCAAGAAGACAAATCTTTTGGGTGACAGCATCAACTGTATGGAATACCTTCACTATGGATGCAAGTTTTTATTTTTATTTTTTTAATCCTGGCTTTTGGGAAACTTCTGAAAATTTTCTTCTTTAAATGGATAGTTGTTACTGTGGAACAACAGAGGGGGAGAAATGTGACTTCAGTCAATGGGGAAAGCTGGAGTCACTTTAACAACGGCATGATGATTCACGTAACAACTGCAGTGATACGCTTAACATCTGTGGCAAAAAGGTCGTAAAATTTGGTGTGATTCACCTAACTACTGCCTTGTTAGCAATGGAAATTCTGGTTCCAGTTTTGGTTGTAAGTTGATGACTTCCTCTTGTTGATGATTGGCGTTGTTTTTAAAGATTATTTGCTACCCAGGGTCATTTGTTGAACTCCGGGTGGCTTATCAGGATAGATCAAGCAGCAATTCTGAAGAGACTCTGAAATGGGTTGAAAAGAACTGACCAACCACAAAACCTGATCTTGGATAATATATTATGTAACCTAGCCATCAGACCATCAGGGGCTAGGTAGATTGAATCCACCAAGGTTTTGAAAAAATATTTAAAAAGCCATGTGATACAATTAAAATTCAGAGAGGTTAATCACCAACAACCTGCAGAGCCTGGGTTTTACCTTCGTACCACATTATCTACTTTTTCAAGTTTCTAATTGGATTGTTTAACTATAGCCTACAACATCTGATTAACAATCTTTGTATGCAGGACTATAAGACCAATCTCTGCATTCAGGAAAATAACTATTATTTTTTGCATTTCTTTATAATAAAAACATTAGCAGTTATTTCAGATTTTGGGATTTTACTTTCTATAAAATACCAAAGCTCACAATAAACATGCTGCTCAAAGAGGAATATCTCAGAATGAAGAAGCCACCCATTAGTGAAGTAACAAGTGTGTTTTTCTACTGATAAGCTTATCACTGCCTAGATGCACTCTACGAATGTCCTGAAGTCAAAATCAAGGAATTTGTATACCAGTAAAAAGGTATAATTCACTCAGAACTTTCTCAGTGCCTTGAATATTCTGGCCACATAATGTCATTTTTGTTATCTAGATATGTGGAGTCAGCTGATGAATGGCCTATCCCAAGGGCTGAGTGTGAAAGTGATATACATTTGCATCTTATCACTGTTTGTTAGGCTTTCACTTAGAAAATACATTAAAGAAAGTTAGGATGTATGATGATGCCATAACACAAACTCCACCCCTTATCTGCTTGCATGCAATTTTCTTCGCAAGTGAAAAGAGGGTGAAATTTGTGTTCAGATGTGTTCATAATTTGTTCTGCTTGCCACATCCCCACCACCACCTGCAACAACAACCTCATATAGGTAGTCCTCAACTTACAACAGTTCATTTAGTGCAGGGGTGTCAAACTCACGGCCCATGGGCTGGATGCATCATGCGCTGGCCACATCCACCCATTTTGGCGAAGGGGGGAAAGTCATGATACGTCACGTGACGACAACGTGATACTGCGAGTTTGACACTCCTGATTTAGTGAGTGTGTGAAATTACAATGGCACTGAAAAAAAGTGACTTATGACCATTTTTCACACGACGGTTGCAGCATCCCCTTGGTCACATGATCAAAATTCAGACACTTGGCATTGGGTCATATTTATGACAGTGGCAGTGTGCTGGATTACCTTTTGTGACCTTCTGACAAGCAAAGTTAATCAGAAAGCCTGATTCACTTAACAACTGTGTTACTAACTTAACAACTGCAGTGACTCACTTAAAAACTGTGACAAGAAAGGTCATAAAATGAGGTAAAACTCATTTAACAAATGTCTCACTTAGCAACAGAAAGTTTGGGCTCAATTATGGTCGAGGACTACCTGTACATGCAAATGCCCATGGCAAGTAGGAAATACATTTTTAAAAAACTTTTGAGATAAAAGGAAAGCCTTGCTGTTTACCCCTTAGATATAATCAGTAGAATGGTTGGGCCGAGATTGGACAAATTTGCTGTTTTGAAAGATAGCTTTAAAAAACAACGTAAGAAGCTTGGCAAAATGAGATAAAATATAAAGCTGAATTACTACTCATAGAATTCCTCTCTCTTAGCCAGGGTTAATTACAATTTAGCAACACCTGGGAGCCACAGGTTCTGCAGAGGTAGTCTAGAGCAGACCTGGGCATGACCATATTTGGCCCTTTGGCTGTCTCTGTGCAGCCTGCAGTATTGGTAGTGGGGGCTGGATCATGGCAGCAGGGGGCAGGGCCATGATAAGGGTGAGACCATAGCAGAGGGCAGGTCTGTGGTGGCCCAGTCCCAGTTTCTCATGTGGCCCCTTGGGAAAATTAATTGCTCATCCCTGGTCTTTACTTTACTTTACTTTTTTACTTTTATTTGCATTTCTATGCCTCCCAACTCCCAAGGGACTCTGGGCGGTTTACAGCAAATATAAAAAACTTATTAAAAGATAGAAAGCTTGTTAAAAAGATACAGAATAAAAAACATTTAAAAACAATTAAAAAAACC
>QLTV01002663.1:854170-915144 GCA_003457575.1 Thermophis baileyi
AGAATTAAGTTTTAAAGGCAATTTAAAAAAAGGAGGCAGTATTCAGATGGGTTATTCAGGTGAGGATTGTTTGATTGGGTTACTGAAGTAAGGATGGTAAATTACAGACTGAAATGCTGCTGACATCACCCAAAATGAAACAACAACCTAGAAAGAGAAAGATTACTTCATCCTAAAGCATCAAACTGCAGTTGAGAGCTGGATGAGAGATCCTCTTTCTAGGTAGAGGTATTCAGTAATAGCAGTGAGTAATTTCATTAGCAAGACAACAAACTCAAAAGATTATATATCTATCTTCAGAGAAGAGTTTCTCCATATCTTCCTGGATCACATGTCAAGATAGGATGGGAAATGATTTAAATTCCAGTTCTATACCAGATCTTCACCCAAGAAAAGCAGGTGATACAGTGCACCAATGCACTGCACTATATTAGTCATGATTTTTCTACACTTTGACTCACGACATACCTCATTTGCAACTGATTGAAATACAATTGTCTCTTCCTACCATGAGCTAAGGTCACTTAACACAGGAGGTAGCTGAAGACACTTTTTCCCTTTTGTCTTCCCTTCTATCACATATTTCCCCATTGTACTGCAGCCTCCCTGGCTGCTTGCATTTCTTAAATTTAATGAGCCCAACGGAAGAATCACCTAAAGGAACTCAGGGAAGTGTAATTTCTATTGAAGAAAACAGATTCTTACACCAAAACAAATTACACTTCAAAACTAAAAAGCAAGAATAAAAGCAGGAGAAATTTTGATGACCAAGAATGATTGAGAATGGCCAAAGAATCATCTATGACATTTTTGCTATTATTATCACTACAGTCCACTAAATTACAGAATTTCTGTACTTCGGGGAAAGAATTATTATCAATTATTTTCTGAATTGTGAGATGCCCAGAGTTGTTTGCTGAGATGGGCAGCTATAGATCTCAATCAATCAAACAAAACAAACAGACAAACAAACAAACAAACAAATAAATAAATTTGACCTGAAAGCATAGTTTCTGCTTCATAATCTGTCTTGGGTGGGGGTGGGAAGCAAACAAAAAGAAAAAAAAACTAGAACTAAATGAAACAAAACTTGATATTTTTGTACAAAGTCCTGTACTATACTGATGCAAGTATTGCAGAGATGAGAGGGACTGAGGACTATATGGGATATCAGGAATAAACATGTATTTCTTTACCAAACTAGACACATCAGCACAGAGACACATACAGTGCAGCACACGAAGTCTGATTGCATTCGCATCTTACATTGGGGATGTACAATCGGAAAATCCAGGGTTGGTGTGGTTTTCCAGAGTTTCCAAGCAAGAACCCTCAAGTCCTCCAAATTTAGGGTCCAACTGTAATTTCTAATATACCAGCAAAAACCATTAAATATACTGAAAAGAATTGTAGTAACAGTCTCACTCGAAACTGATAGTATAATTAAACTGAAGTTAATATTTGTCCCGGATCAATTCATTCTCAGGCCAAAGATGATTCTTGGCTGAAAAAGAATAGCAAATCTCTGGCATCAGGGACCATAAGCCAGAGTCACCTTGTAGAGGAGATGGAAGGCATAAAACTTTAAATAAAGTCAGTCAGTCAGTCAGTCAGTCAGTCTTTCAGTCAGTCAGTCTTTCAGTTCTTGATAGAATATTCAAAATGAAATGGATATAAATATGAACCAAAAATGAATCTAGATACTGATCTAGAATAGTATTTCTCAATCTTGGCCATTTTAAAATGTGTGGATCTCATCTTGGAAATTAAGTTACATGTTATTAAAAAGAGACAGGATGGTTTTGATAAAAATGTGTTCTTTAGGAAATTCACATTTTTTTTCATAGCATATTTGCAGGGGGAAGCCTTGGCATTTAAACTGTGGGGTTTTTGTTTATATATCTAGTGCTTGGTGCCACTACCTTTAATGTTTTGCATCCAAATTAAGTTCAAGTGTCATTTCTTAGCAACATCACTAAGCCACTTATTCATGTGAGAGATTACACAATGTCCTAATACCTAAGAAGCTGCTAAAGTGCCTGTGAATTGAAGGAGCTAATGCCTCTGCCTCGGCTATTGCTTCATGATCCAGTAAAGATTATTGATTGCATATAACTTTATGAGATGGACTTTTGATTGAATAGTCTTTTCCCTATAATGGGGGGGGGGGAGGAAGGGATCCTCCTTTCCATAGGACTATGTTTTCTTCCATAAAAGTGGAGGAGGTTGTTGGAAAATTTTAATGGATGTCTGTGTGTGTGCATGCATTTTTTTTTCTTTTTCATTGGGTGGTTTATAATAGAGACATTATAATAGAGACATTATAACAAAGGCTTTAAATTGGGACAGGAAATCCATAGCCTGCACAAGCCATAATCCCTACCACAATCATTGCTGAAAGTAGTGGCAACATTCATTATTGCAAAATTACATTGACTTAATCAAAACACTGCTACAACATAATATGGGATCTCTCTCTCTCTCTCTCTCTCTCTCTCTCTCTCTCTCTCTCTCTCTCTCTCCTCTCTCCCTCTCTCTCTCTCCAATGGGGATGAGGAAGAGAAATCTTGCTGAATTCCATTCCATTCAATTCCATTCATGTCTTCCTCCTTCACTCCCTCCTATCTCTCTCTCTCTCTCCCCCCCCCTCTGTGTCTCTCTCTCCCCCCTCTCTCATTCCCATTAATCATTCTGTTGAAATAGAAAAACTGCCAGGTTGGTACTTATGCAAATGGCACAAAGCCCCCTCCTCTCTTGATTTTTTGGTTGTTTCTATCATAGGAAGTACCACTTCTGAAAAAAATGTTGATTTTACTCAGCTATAAACATCATCAGAAATGTGGCAAAACTGTTTCCCTAGACTGAACACCTTATTTGAAAAATTCTCTTCATTCCAAATGCTATATTAAAAATAAATAAAAGGGAGGCAGGGAGAGGGGACAATTTTTAAATCAAAAAGTTCCAGATCAAAATTAATAGGGAAAGAAAAAAAAAGTGAACATTTACATGTGTGTTTCAGGGATTAGGCGGGGGGGGGGGAGAGCGATTTTAGCTACGAATGACAGAAGGGCTAGTCTTCTGTGTCCCTGAAGTCCCTTAGGCCCTATTTAAATGTGGCTTCATGAAGGGCCCGCAGGCAGGTTGCATGGCTCACACCTACATTGAAGGTGGTACAGAGGAGCACTGCTTAAGCCCCCTTTCAAGGCCCTTTGGAAGATTTTGCCCAAGAGGGAGAGCAGAGAGGCCCGATGAGAAGGAAAGTGCCATTCCCCAAGGAACCAATGGGAAAGGTGATGCTCAGAGGCCAAAGCAGACATTAAGCATTCATTTGGCAGGCTTGTGCCTCTCTGGATTTGCTGAAACCCTGAGCACATGACACATCTTCTCCTCTTTGGCCCTCCTCACAGGGATCCTCTGGCCCAGTCACAAAGCGTCCCTTCAAAGGACAAGAACCAGGTGGCCCTCAGATGAAGAGCACTTACAAATTATTTTGGAATGCCAGAGGCATCGCTGGTGCTCAAGCCCAGTGGAAATGTTTCTGCTCTTTTCCATCTTTAGGCCAACTCTACTGCAGGCTTGTAAACTCTTCTATCCTGGAGGACATGAGTGATTGAGTGATGCCTCTTACAAAACCAAGCTGTTTCTCAGTGTCTCACAAGCCCACCTTGAATGCCAGGTGATTCTTGAGCCACATTGACCCAGAATCTAAAGGGGTTATGCAAGGAGGGCAAACACTTGACAGATTTACCCTCAGCGCTCTCCAGCTGCCCATTCAGAAAGTAATATGGTCTTGCAAACTCTGACCTTGTGTTGTACAAATGTTTCAGTTTTGAAGGAAAAGAAGTGATAAAAAGGAACATGAATGAAAAAGGCTGTTCCAGATCCTTAGTTTGCAAATTCAGCAGAGCACCACAGACACGAAACAGAATTATGCCAATTTGCAGGACAAAGGATTTGGCTCATCTTAAATACATTTTTTAGCGAGATAATTTGATCTTATTCTTTCACACTACCTTGTTGCAATAGCTGTAATGCTACATAATTAGCTTGCACACTTTACCTCTAGTATATATCACTCAGGTCCAACATGAAATGGTCCAGAAAGCAACATCTCAGAAATCCAGAAACTAAATAGTCAACCATGCATGTAATGACGAACTTAGTTAGAATACATGGTTGCTTGAGCAGTTAGGTGTTATCTATGGTGACCTTGGATGGAGAACAGTGCAGTTCTGCCTATTTCTTCTGTGTCTATTAGTTCTTTCCAAAGAGTGGGGAAATTCCAAAGTAACAGATGGATTAAAAACACCATCACCACCATCACTACCATCATCATCATCATCATGGAAATGCCAAAGTGTAACAAGGAGTGAGGGAGTCTTTTAGATAAAGTATTCTCGTTTGCACTCGCTCACTGGGTTCTGTAAGTCAACCTCAGTCTTAAAAGAATGGTCAAGGTGTTCTGGGTACTCTTTTTCCTTTGTCTGGCTGTTCTGATGAGTCTGTTTGTGCCGATAGAGGACTCTGCTCATAATGGCCACAATGCAAAAGATGATGAAGATCACAACTGCAATAATACCTGAGGTGCAAAAGAGAAAATGTAAACATAAGGAGAAGTTCAGAGTGAGGTATGTGGCCTATTCAGCAGAATAGATTTTGTTTTGTTGTGAAGTTCACTGTTGCTGCTCAAGTGAATTTTGTCTATAATCATACAGGTTTGTTATACTTAACCTCAACTTCTTCCTGATCTCAAGAGAGAACCAGCCAAACCTGGCTGCACTATATTTCATGTTTAATTACTTCAGCAAACATTGTTCATGCACAGATTATTATTATGCAAGATTTCACTGCTATTTCATTGTTGTCTATTGGTTAGGAAAATGGCAAGCTATTCTGCAATCCCTCATACTGCTCCTAAATATGCTTTTGAGATGTTGAGGTTTACAGTAGATGATGAGACATCTGGAGGTAAGGGTGGTACTCATGCAGGAGGAAGGAAAGGAGATACATTGTGGAAATCTGCTCATATAATGTTGGGAATAGCCAATCTCCTCCTCCAAGGAAGCCTAAATGAATATACTTTGTTACCAGGTTTCCATGACATCTAAGCACCAATCTGCCTACAAATAGAAGTTATGCATTGATAAGAACTCTCAATTATCATAATTACTATTGAGGGGATTTAAAACATTCATGGTTTCAAGTCAATCTAGCTGAAACTGGATATTCATTCAATTGGATTGGGATGGTCAACCCTTATTGGATATAGTACTAATTCAATTACTTTCTCTTTGGTACTCTAATTCATGTTACCTAATTGTGAAGTCCAATGGGTCATAAAGTTTGAAAATACTTCACTGAATTGTGCAAAGAGACAAAGAAGATGAGTGACCCCAAATAAACTCAAAAAACTGCTCATCTTTCAAAATGCTTTTTGGATCTATGCTGTAGAACACAAAACCGAACTAAAATATTTTCTAAGGCTCTGGACACAGTAGCAATAGATACCATTACAAGGCAACTACATTAGCTGGTGATTAGTTACAATCAGTTTTCAAATAAATTTTCTTCTTAATGGTTCTGAGTTCCAACCCATCTCAGGAAAAGCAAGCTAAGATAAAAAGGACAGATCCTGCCAATAGTGTTTTGCTTTTCCATGCTCATGATTCTGGTGCTGCTAAAGATAAATTGTGGATGGATAAAGAAATCACTGGGACTAGCACATGTAATTGCATATTCCATAGCTTCCAGCAGAATTAAAATAGCAACAAACAAAAGGAAAAAATCCCTATAAAAACTCAAAAATATTATTCTTCCTCTACTCTGCCTACATACAATTTCAAATCAGAAATATTGGACAATTGAGAAAGGTAAGAAAAAGTTATTTTAGCAGTTATACCAACCAAAAGAAAATGAGGATTGAAGAAGCACTAAGGCATATGACCCAACCCTGCAAGCTGCATTGGAAGAGCAATAGCACTTAGACTTATATACCGCTTAATAGCACTTTACAGCCCTCTCTAAGCGGTTTACAGAGTCAGCAAATTGCCCCCAACAATCTGGGTCCTCATTTTACTGACCCCAGAAGGATGGAAGGCTGAGTCAATCTTGAACCAATCAGGATCGAACTGCTGGCAGTTATCAGAATTAGTCTGCAATACTGCATTCTAACCACTGCGCCCCCACGGCTCTTGATTGCGAAAACATGATTTGCTCAACTTACCTCCAATGAAGGCTGAATCGCTTCTGACAGCATTGCTGAGTGGTTCTTTATCATCGGCCTTCCCAAATGGATCTGTAATTCATAAGGAAAACCAAGGTAATGTTTATATCATGAAGGTGCTGATCTTTTTTTCTGGCTGAGACTTATACTTGACCTTTGAGAGATATCCCAGAGGCCATCCTCCAAAGCTTGTGGATGCAGCCAAGATAATAAAATAAATATCATTTCATTTCATTGACTCTGACTTTGGCAGAAAATTAATACAATTACTCTTCAGCCACATATGTACTAATTTTACCACATTTCATTGAACATTACAATTTGAGGACAACGTTTGAAAGGTTTTATTTTTGAAGGCCACATTAATACATATATAATGATTTTTTAAATAAATATTTACACTATTTACTATTCCCAAATTATTGACAGGAAACTCGTCTACAATTTGCTCTTTTTTAGCTTTGGTAACACTTCAAGAGCCAAAGCTTAGGCCATTTTAACTCAAAAGAAAGAGGATCATGAATTTACGATGCCTTCCATATAAAGCAAAGGTTTTTAAAAATCCCAAATTTGCTTTCACTATTACATTCTTAAAGAATTTAAGATGTTATCACTTTAAAATTACATAATTTGGTAAAAAATAGTCTTCCTTTCAGATACATACTGTATGATTTTCCTCCCTTGTTTTATTTTTATATAAATACAGCACTAATGGAGTGTCAGTCTGTCTGTTTATATATGTGTCAGCATTCAAAATTGCCTCCACTGCTTGCCTCTCTAAAGGATAAAGACAGTTTTAGTTTTGGGGAAGAAATGTTATTAAGCAAGGAAGTTTGATTGAACAAAACAAAAGAGGGGAAAGGGCTACAGTGCTCCCAGTGTGGGCTTCAACCATCCATGGATAATTTTTTATTTGTAAAACTTGCACCAACTCAACATTTAGGTTTGATTGCCAACTATCTGCTTACTGTTTCATAACTCTAAAGAGTCCTGATTTGTAGCAAAGGCCAAGATCTACTCCTGGAGGTAGAAATACTTCTAAGCTTTGATAGGCTCAGAATTATTCCAATAAATCAGCATTAGAAGCTCCAAATCCTAGCGTGGCCAGTATAGTACCTTGGAGCACCGCTGTTTCTACAAACAATTTTCTTCACACCCATTAGACCTTCTGTCCCAATTGGCTATAATATTGCTTTTTGTATTTTTGATTTTTTAAAAGCAAGTAGACATATTACAACACAAACAATCACCTTCTAGCATCTTATTTCCAAACTTCATTCTCTGTATATAACTAACTCACCTTGATGTACTTCTGTTGTACTCATCACTCATTTATTTTTATTCAGTCAACTTCCTTCAGCGCCCATGTATCTTTGACCAGTGGTGGATTTCAAACTTTTTTTTACTACTGGTTCTGTGGGCGTGGCTTGGCATGGCATGGCTTGGTGGGCATGGCAGGGGAAGGATACTGTAAAATCTCCATTCCCACTCCAGGGGAAGGATACTGCAAAATCTCCATTCCCTCCCCACTCCAGGGGAAGGTTACTGCAAAATCCCCATTTCCTCCCCACTCCAGGGGAAGGTTACTGCAAAATCTCCATTCCCTCCCCACTCCAGGGGAAGGTTACTGCAAAATCCCCATTTCCTCCCCACTCCAGGGGAAGGTTACTGCAAAATCCCCATTTCCTCCCAATCAGCTGGGACTCGGAAGGCAGAGAATAGATGGGGCGGGGCCAGTCAGAGGTAGTATTTATGGTTCTCTGAACTACTCAAAATTTCCGCTACCGGTTCTCCAGAACTGGTCAGAACCTGCTGAAACCCACCTCTCTCTTTGACCCTATTTCATTAAGCACATTTCTTGCACATCCCATTCCCGTTTCATTTAACTGACTCTTATGCTTCTCCTGACACATCCAACTGTTACTTGTATATAAAAAAGTGAGCAGAAGCCCATTCTTATAAGCATCTGTTTGCACTTCATTCAATAATTTTTTTACAATAGCAACATATTGTCAACATATGTTTTCACCGTCATTTGTACTTCTTAAAATAACTCCATCCATTTTGCCACCTTGACTAAACATCCTTCCAAGATACACAAATGCATCTACTTGCTCTAGCTCCTCTGTTTAGTTGTAACTTGAAACCATCAATTTTATTTAATTACTTTGATCAGTGATGCAATTTTTAGATCCATACTCTCACTGCACACACTAAGATTCAGTACAAATCATTTGGTTTCTTAGCCACAGTATGGCATCCTAACCAATACAGTTGCAACAGTTTATTTATCCATTGCATTTATTAACTTATTTATTAAATTTATGTTTGGCCATCTGAAGCACATTATTCTAGCCAACAGAATTTGAATTATTTCAATCAAAAGTATAAATAAAATAAATAGCAGCCAAGAACAACAATCAACAACAACTAGTAATTATTCATAACACTTAGTACCATCAGGTAATAGGCTCACCCATACCATCAGCACCCCAGGCTTGAAGACAGAACCAGTTCTTTGAGGCCTTGTAATATGCCCACACTGTTAGGTAGAGTCCAATATCTGGGAGGATGATATTACAGAGGGCGGATGCAATGGCAAAAAATGCTCTCTTCCTGTGCCCCGCCAAACAATATTTCCTGGATGACAAAACTTGGAGTATACTCTTCCCACTAAACTGGGTGAGATAGATAGAAACAACTAGGGAGAGACAGTCCTGTAACTAGTCTGACCCTGAAGGACTTTACAAGTAATTAGAAGCACTTTGAGTTGTATCTGGAAGCCTACTGGCAACCAATGCAGCTCACAGAACTGAGGTGACCCGGCGTGGCCAGGTGGACATGTGACTGGGCAGGCGTGGCCAACTTGACGTCACTCATGTCGAGGGGTGCTTCTCCTCGCCTGGCCTCTCATGGGGCTGCTGCAACAGTCGTAAGTGTGAAAAACGGTCATAAGTCACTTTTTTCAGTGCCATTGTAACTTTGAATGGTCACTAAATGAACTGTTGTAAGTCAAGGATTACCTGTACAAAAATACAAAAAGCTGCCCTAAATACCAATCATTAGATTAGAAATACCTGCAAGCTGGAGTTACAAATCAGGCAGGGTGCCAGAGCACCTTGAGGAATTAAAATAGTTAAAATGCAATGATAACTATCAGCAGCCAACTCTTGCTCATAAAGTGAAACCCTTTAGCAGAGGGGTCATTTAAGCTCTTCAGAAAGTGGGTGGGCAACACTTCCAGTTGACGTCGTGGCGGGATCGGACACATGGGGCGGGTCTCCACACTCCTGTGCCGAGTTCTCTCTGTCGGTGGGCTCCGAAAGGAGCCAAAGCTGCCTTGTAGGGGCGGTGAAGCAAAGAGGGGTGCCCTGTGAGGTCGTGGAGAGTCACAGCTCTCCTGTCTGACCCGGGGTTCTTTTTCTCTCTCAGCCATGGCGAGGAGAAGAGGCAGCCTAAAGATGGCTGCCATGAAGTTGGGACAACCGAGGAACAACTAAGACTGGTGCTGGAGTGAAGTAGGTGAACAGTGATTGGAACTGGGGGAGAGGATTTCTTTTTGCTTAAAACCTAGCCCCAAGGAATAATTTAGAACTATTAGCTCAGAATTATTTGTTAAAAAAGCTTCTTTCCGGCAGCTCTGTGCTGGAAGAACTCCAACAGGGGAGTATTTCCTCCCAACAGCAGTGTAAAAAGCTTAAAACAACCCTTCCCCTCTAAGAAAGTCAAGCAAAGAAAAAAAAAGTACCAGCAAAAAAAGAAACAAACCTCCGGAGACAGTAAGTCTAGGCGTACTGCCAAGAATAAGGGTTAATGGAGAGGCAGTTTCTGTAAGCAGGGCAATAAAGATTAGGCTATAGAAACAACACCAGAATGTTTAATTCCTTACAGGATTAACCCTATAAAGTGGAAAAAAAACAAAAGGAGATTTCTTCTAACAACCGGTTCTCCGAACTGCTTAGAAAGTTAACCGGTTCTAGAGAGTATGTTAGAACCGGTAGAATCCCACCTCTAAACATATCCATCCATTTATTAAACAATAAAGAAACATAATGCAAGCCTCTCCCTCTCTCTTTCTTTCCTCCTCCCTCTCCCTCTCCCTCTCCCTCTCCCTCCCCCCCTCCCTCCCTCCTTCCTTCCTTCCTTTTGTGGCCTTTTATAAATTTCCTGTCTTATATATCAAGTTATAATTTTCTATAAGCTGATGATCTCCAGCTGGCTTGATGGATATTGACATTTTCTGCCCATCATGGCTTTGATCAAAGTTTTCACATTTTTTAGTAAGTTATAGAATTTGTGAGGTAGGATACCACCCTTAGTTATACCTATTACCCATTTATTATTCCCTGCTATCAGTAAGGATGGTTTGAACACGTCAACCAGTATGTCACAAGAACAACCAAAGCTTGTTTTAACTAAACCATGCTCACCTAATAGTATGCAAGTTAGGATCTTTTATCTGAACAAGCCAACATACTGTTACATACTGTTGCATCTGGCTTGCATAAAACCTGAAATTTAATTTTATTTAAAACTAAACAATAGAGTTGATATGTTTATAGTTAAATTTAAATAAAATAAAATTTTAGTTGTTTGTTCTCCCCTTTTTTTCCCTTTTCCATCACATAGGAAACTACAGCTGATGGCAATTCTTGTAAGGTTCCTGGGAGCCACCCAAAAGCCTGAGGCCTCTGATTATATATTCTTAAATTAATAAAAACAATATTAGAATTAAGAACTATCACCTTCTGGTTATTTTTAATTATTATTTTTAATGTAGTGGTGAATTTAAAGTTTATATATCGTATTAGAAAATGGTTCTTTTTAAAGTGAGGAAATAACATTAAAAATGGAAGGCAAACTGCAATGAGATGTATGCATGAAGAGACTGAGCATCTTTTTACCCAGAGGCAATAAGTAGTAAATAGAATTCATTTCAGATTGATAGATGAAAACCCATTGACAGTAAATTCCACTTTGAGTCTCTTCTGCACTCTGCAGAATCAGGAGATGGAGAAATGTTGACCAGTGCATATTTTCCACTGCAGAGATTCCACCCCCCCACACAAAAAAACTGGTTGTATTTTGCACAGAAATGAATAAAAACCCTAACTTTTCTATACATGTATCTTTGGTGCTTCACTCTGGAACTTGTCTCATATTAGTCAAGTGAATTACACAGAAATAATGATGGTAATGCATTTCAAAATATCCCCAAATGTAATCAGAGCATCCAAAGGTGGCTTGGGACAGTCAGAAAGTACAGGTTGAAGCATCCAATTTTTGCTGATTCTCCACAATCTTTGGCATTTTTCCACATGGTGCCTCTATTGATCTGGAAAGCTTCTCAACCATGACTGTAACTTTTTTTTTTGGATTAGCATGTGCCTCAGTCTTTTCTAGGGAGAGTCTGTCAATTTCATTGCAACTTGCCCAGAATGAAAACTAAGATTCTGATCTGAGGAGAAAATGATGCTTTTCAAATCCAGTGACCATAGAAAAATAAGCCAGACTTTTTAATAAAGTTCATTCAGAAGGAAATACCTCAGAAGGAAATACAGTTGGCAACAAATAGCATTTGCCCAATTAATACACATTAATGTTAGCTAAGAATGTTAGCTAAGAAATCCACACAAAATATTGAGAATTAATTGCTTTCAAATAGGTATAATTTGGTATAACACATACACTCTCCGTCTCTCTGTCTCTGTCTCTGTCTCTGTCTCTGTCTCTCTCTCTCTCTCACACACACACACACAATCTCTCACACACACACACAGAGAGAGAGACAGAGAGAGAGACAGAGAGAGGGAGATACCTATTTCCCATAGAAAACAAAACACGGGGAGCCACAAAACCTGGGTAGGTGTGGCTAGGGGGGGGCATGTGACGGGGTGGGAGTGGGTGACGTCGAAAGAAAGAAAGAAAGAAAGAAAGAAAGAAAGAAAGAAAGAAAGAAAGAAAGAAAGAAAAAGGCAGAGGTAAAACAAAATAAAGTCAAGATAGCCTATTTTTAGGTTTGTTTATACATCTTATATCCTGGCAGGTTATTAAAAATTTCATGGGCCCTCAGTTGATAATAGTTGCTCGCATCTATTCTAGAGCATTAACAAATAAGAATAGATTTGCATGGAGAAAGAGCACACTCACATCTTTTTACACATCCCTAGAAAAACTACTTAAGGTGCTGCCAATCTGCATTAGTAAGAATTGCTTTCACTGTCAGTAACAGCTATGACAAGGCAATCTAGTGACTACAAAAGAGAGAGAAAGCACACGTAAATTGGAACTCATTCAACATGAGGAGCTTATAATAATTTGTTTCTATTTTTTTGTTAACAGATTCTAGTGTTTTCTTCATAATATCTCAGACATAGTGAATGGAATGAAATGGTGATTTGGAAGAAATCCAAACAGTTTTAGAACAAAAGAAACAAGGCAATAATCCTGAATTGTAATTAAGTAGGAAAGAAAAACAAAATCATTTCAGGACATACTCTTCCAGTTTATTGGAAGCAATATGAGTTTGTTGGGATATATAATTCACTCTTCTTTAAGCTGAAGTAGGTTTTATAATATAGAATGCATTTTTGGGGTGAGACATGAGCATATTATTCTTTTATAAGAAAATGAATTTTAGTATAATTTATACTAAATTATATTTCATTTTAATGTATTATGGCCACTCACTTTCACTCCAGAAGACTCAGAACAGCTTAAAATAAAATAATAATAATAATAATAATAATAATAATAATAATAATAATAATAATAATAATAATAATAATAATAATAATAATAATAATAATTACTAATTAATAATAATAATAATAATAAAATAAAATATGTTCAAAACATAAAACAAGGTGAGGCAGTGTGGACAAAAACAGCCAAATCCATAAAAATACAAAAATATGATAGACTGCCACAGAGACACTACTCCATGCCTGGGAAATCAATATCCTTTGGGGAAAAATGATCTGAAAGCCACATGGGTATGTGTTTGTGTACTGTATGTGTATGTATGTGCACTTCCAACCTATGGTAATACTAACCCTAGCTTTACAACGTGCTCTCCTTTCCAACATACAAAACACTTAAGATGCCCAAGGGAGCATTTAATTATCACAAGCGGGAAATGAACTGCTTGGATCATCATCAGGGTATAATGTGTCTCTCCTTAAACCCAGAGAAGATAAGAGACAAACATAAAACAACAGCTTCTGCCAGCCGAGGCATTTCCTGATTATCTGAGGTGATAAAGTTAAAGCAACAAATTCATTATACCAAGTGATTATTTTTTTAAAAAAATTAAAAATCTCTCTTTCTAAATAACTAGTCAGAACCCCTCAGATGATGAGATACAGACCCGAGACGGGTTTGTAGGGATCAGTTTCTTATAGGCCAGGAGTCCCCAACCCCAGGGCCTTGGCTCAGTACCAGACTGCAACCCGTTCAGAACTGGGCCCTGGAAGCAGCAGGAGCACATGCATGTGCAAATGGAACTGCGTATGTGTGCACTTGCCCACCGCTCACGCAGAACCATTCCCTTCCCCCCACTGGTCTACAAAGCTGGAAAGGTTGGGGACCAGTGTTGTAGGCAAACCAAACCCTTACTTATTAACTCCCCCTTTTCTATACTTCCATGGCAAGCTGAACCATTCATTCTCTGGCAAGCTGATTTTTTGGGAAAAAACAAATAAACCTGATTTTAAATAATCTGGGAATTCAATTAAATGTGTTTAATAATTCTTCTACTTGCTCATCAAAAATATATTTTTTGTTTTTCACAACTAAACCCTGATGAAACTACGATGTTACTAAGCAAATATCCTTTGTGCGATGTCAACCTCTGGTGTTTAAAAACTCTATTCATGTAGCCTTACCGAGTCAAAAGTACAGATTTCATGGCCTGCTTATATTAGCAAAGAAAGAACTATGGTACAAATAAGATTAAAAAAAAACTACAAATAAGATCAAATAAGGCCAATGGTAATATTATTGTAGGCAATATGTAGGTATGGCATATTATTAAGGTTGTTATTTTGTGTGGTTATTGTATGTATACATTGTAAAAAAAATACTATGAGTAATATCCAGTTTACTTTGCGTACAGCACAGTCCCACTCAATCCCTCTATCCAGATCACAGCAATTGTGTCCAGCACTCAGGTCAGCTAGCAAAAATATGGCTTGATATCATTTAATTAAATATCAACAGAGATCAAAATGATTAATTGCCAAAAATAGGACAAAGGCAGAGAAAAAAAGAGAGACAGAGGTGAACAATAGACAAGAGCTAAAAGGACTGTTCACTTAGTACCAACAATCTACATTTCCAAAATTTATATATCAAGAGGCACAGAACTTTCCAGACTCATTGGAAACAATGCTGTGGGTAATCAGCATGGCTAATTGCTTATCCCTTCTTTAATTTTTTTTTTACATCACATCATAAATATAGAAAATAGGATACCAGGTCATCTCTCCTCTATTTGTAGAAACAGGAAGGTAAATAGGGATGATGTCGTCAACATAATTAAGATACCATATTGCATCTTATTTGCATATTACCTAGAAGCTCTTGAATACAGCAACTTATAAATCTATAACAAATAAAAACATGTTCCATTTTTATACATACCATATTTCCATCATCTACTACTTAAACTAAGCAACAAATAAGAAACATTACTAAACTAGTTACCTGTAACATGTGCTGAACATACCTGAGGAAGAGTAAATTGAAGTTGCTGTATTTGCATCTACTTCAACCAATGACCTGCAGTTTGATTCAGACAATGAACCCAGGACTGTCACTGGTGCTAGGTTGGGATGTCTTAAGGCAGCTTTCAATGGAGCAATATGGTTATACTGCACAGATGACATGCATCCAATGAATCCAAAGGAATTTGCCTTGGAGATTTCCAGATCCAGGCCCTGACTATCTGTAAAACACAAAGCAAATAGGAACTCCTTCATTTATACTGTAATTCCATATGGACATTAAAGGACAACTGACATTAATTCCCACCTATTTAACTATCCATTTAATTATTTTTAACCAATTCATGTAATGCAATCTTTAATCCATAGCTGGAAACTTGCTATATTGTTATTTGCCTATTTGTCTCCACCTATCTGTACGATCCAAGAGTAGTTTTAATGAATTCCAACAGAAAGAAAGCTAGATTTAGGTCTAAGGTTTAGGGAACGTGCTTAGTCCAAGTCTGTGAAATGATTTGCTTAGTAGGTTTGAGATGCTGCAAACATAACAGAGATAGTCTGCATATAATACAAATAATATGTTTAAAAACACTGATTTTGAGATATATGTGATGTAATGTGTTGAGGGGAGAACACTTAGAAGAGGAACCTCCCCAAACACATTATTAAATATCGTGAATTCTAGATATTATGTTTTCCTTGTTGTTTCTTGACTTTGAACTAAAGACATTACGGTTATGATAATTTTGGCTTTTGCAAAATGTATTTATGACTTCAACATCACATGGTGGTGCAGTGGCTAGAATGCAGTATTGCAGGCTAATTCTGTCAACTGCCAGAAGTTCGATTCTGACTGGCTCAAGGTGGACTCAGCCTTCCATCCTTTGGAGCTTGGTAAAGTGAGGACCCAGATTGTTGAGGGCAATATGCTGACATTGTAAACCACTTAGAGAGGGCTGTAAAGCACTGTGAAGCAGTATACAAGTCTAAGTCAGGGGTGAAATGCAACTGGTTCGGACCGGTTCAGGAGAACTGTTAGCAGACATGTGGCCTGGTTTGCCAAACCGGTAGCGATGGCTGGCTGGCCACGCCCCTGAACTGGTCCCCCACTCGCCGCTCACTTGGCCTGCCCTGCCCAGTCTCTGTTCTGCAGCTTGCCTGCCTGAAGCACTGCGCCCCTGATCTGCCTGCCAGGTAAGCCTACAAAGTCGCGGCCTACCTAGCTGCACCTGCCCCCCCTGTCCCAGCCTGCCTTCCCTACTCCATTCCCCATGGCCCACAGCCCCGACATGCTTGCCTGCCTTCCACGTGGTCTTCCTGGTGTCCCCGTGGCCAGCTTGCAAAGGCAGGCAATCGGAAGGCCGCGTGGAAGGCAGGCAAGCATGTTGGGGCTGGCCAGCCACAGGGAAGGGAGCTAGCAGCCTTCCCGGTGGTCCCCCATGCCCGCTTGCCTTCTGAGGTCGGCGTCCAGCCTGGCCTAGCCAGTGGGTGTGTGGGCGGCCCTTGGTGGAGATTGTCCCAGGGCTGCATATGTGGTGCGCATGTGCAGCAGCCCCGGGACATCTGCTTGCCATCTCGGACCGCCGCTGCCGCTGCCGCTCTCAGCCCCAGAGCAGCAGCAGCAGCTCCACCAAGCATGGCAGGGCTGCAGCCTGTGGGGAAGGGAGTAGGTGAGGCAGGCTTACCAAATACGCTGGGCAGAGGATCTAGAAGGTAAAGCCGATGCTGGCTGTGGGGGGGGGGGGGGGAAGACCCACTGTGCTCATCCAAGGAGCCGCTTCAGAGGGACATGGTGAGGCTCGCTCGCCTTTTGGGCCTGGCGTGCTCGGCTTCCGTGGGGCCTTTGGCCGACTGCTGCCCGCTTGCCTTCCCCTCCGCCTCGGATCCCGCTCCCCACATCCAGCCCATGACAGGGGACGCGCTACTGCCTGGCCAGGCCGCCCGCCCTCCCAGAGCACTTTCTTCCTTCTCCCACCGCCAAGAGAAAGAGAGAAGTAAGAGAAAGAAAGAAAGAAAGAAAGAAAGAAAGAAAGAAAGAAAGAAAGAAAGAAAGAGGAAGGAAAGGGAGAGAGAGAGAGAAAAGAAAGAGAGACAGAGACAAGAAGAAAAGAGAAAGAAAGAAAGAAAGAGAAAGAAAATTTATGACCACAATTGAGACCAAAATTTTGGTTGCTAAGCAAGAGCATTGTTAAGTGAGTTTCACCACATTTACAAGTTGGCCAGGCCCACCCGGTCACATGCCCACCAAGCCATGCCCACCAAGCCACGCACACAGAACCGGTAGGGAAAATTTTTAGATTTCATCGCTGGTCTAAGTGCTATTGCCATCTGGGTCATTCATGGCTATGCTTCTGGTTCAGCAATCATGCCTGTCTGAGCAGTTTGAGACATAAAGAAAAGGGGAAGGAAACCCACATTTCTATAAAAATCATTGGAAAAGACAATACGGTTTATAAATCATGCAGCAAAGCTCAAAACACACTGCACAATTTTCAAAATAAATCTGCTGTTCCGCAGTTTTATAAACCTTTGGCAAGACAATACAATTATCACTCTAAAGCTACTGATCATTTATTTCACAATTTGGGTTTTTAATAATAAGTTTCCTGTGGGTCGTATCCTGTGGTTTCCTGTGGGTTTATATAATTCAGGTTCATCAGCTCTAGAATCATGGTGCTACAAAATAATACGACTAACAAAGTGGGAAATGTCTCACCTCCTAGATGTCAAGTTTATTTTTTATTATACCTAGGTGTAGGTACAGTATAATAAAATTGGTATTTTTTTTTATTAGACCTAGTTGTAGGAAGTGAGGATCATGATTTAGAGAAGCATTCAATATTTGTATCCAGTTCTTATTATCCATAGATAAACTTGCTGACTTTGTTGTGTTTTGGAAATCAAGCTACATCACTGTTGGGGACTGAAATGCTGGAAGCCCACAAAGAATACACTGTCTGGGATACAGACAAAAAGTATATGGCACTTTCAAGTGCCTAAGTAGCAACTTTATGTTGTGCTACTTATTAAGCTAATATGTCATAATGTGTAATTCTCCCTTTCTCCCTCTCCCTCCCCCCTCCTGCATTATAGTGTAGGATTTCTTTGAAATGCTGTAAAAACAACCAGGAAAACACTGTGGTCCTTGGCCCAAAGGTCAAAGCTACCTCCTACATCAGATGGAGTGTTAAGAACATGGAAAATGACTTCTCCATTTATAACCTATGGACTCTCTTTCCTTCTTGCTTGCATCATTAGTCATGGCCAGGGTTATGGTACTATGCAGATAATTAATCAAATGTTCAGATTGCCAGTGTGCTCAGTGGTGTTTCGAAGTCAACATTATTATCACATATGTGAAGTTCACTCAAGGACAATTTTATCAGATACCGTTTTATATATTGCTAGTGACCTGACAAGATCTATGTAACTTTACCTGAACAAACATGATATCTACCATAGCCTTTATATTCCTGTCTAGAAATGAACCATGAAGCTAGCTTGCTTACTTTTCAGGCCGTCTTTGTGTTTTGCAGAAAAAGAATTGGGGTCCCCTCTATGAGCAGAGAAGATTTTGCATAATAAAGGCAGCTGGCTTAAATGACTCTTTTACAGAAAGAATATGGTAAAGGTTATATAAAAGAATTTATGAGAAAAATATTTTTTTTCTCAACAATCAAATTAACATGGTTGAAGTTTCTCATATATTTTGATGGAAACTCCTTGTCAGCTCAGCAATATTCGCTTCTATGTATGCTTACAGATGGAACTAAAAGTTTGATTGCATTTGATATACACCCTTTAAAATAAATTTTGATCGTGGTGTCTGCCTTGCCAGCAGAGAAGTCTTTTCATTCTTCACCAGCAGATAGGAGAGCTCTGCTCCTAACTCTAACCTAGTTATCCAGTTGACCCAGAAGCTAGAAATAAAAGTAACTTTTCTTTCTGCAAATCTTTATTTCTGTGTCGAAAATTTTTTATGGGGAGGGAATGGTCTAGAAAAATAATTTCCTGCCTACCTGCCCAAGTTATGTATCTGTGCCTGTGCACCAGGCAGAAAACATAAAAACATTGGCGTTTAGAAGCTTATAAATTGAAATAAATGAATTAATTAAAAAAGAAACTTTAAATAAATGTATTGATTATAAACTGCCATTTTATGTCCACTTGCTGAGGCATGCAAAGTGGAAGCCTGGAGGTGGAGGCGCAGAACAAGGTGAGAAGCTGTCTGGGTCTTTGTCTGACATAGAGCCAAGTTATTTGTGGGACCACCTTTAGCCCATTGTTTCTGCTTGACATACAAGATTTAGCATGTTCCAAGGGAAAGTTTCTTCTATTAAACAATGCCATCAGATTGGACTCGTGTTTTCTCTATGGCAACCTTGTGGAACTGTATTCCTTCAGCGATCCTTATGGACCTTTGGACCAAGAGCTTAGGCGTGTCCTATTATTGATATGATTTTTATGATGGCAAGGTGTCATTTATCTAAAAGCCCCATCGGTTGCTTTTAATTATTGAGTTTTAATTTTTGTATCCTACCCAGAGTCACTGCGGTGAGAGGGGAAGCCATATTTATTATTCAAACAAACAAACAAACAAACAAACAAACAATATTTTTTTAAAAAAATTCAAATTCCATCTGCTGATTGGGCTTAATGGTTTGATAGTTCCTGCTGTCACCACCTATCTTTTAAAAAGCTGACCTCACATAACTCCAGCATGTATGCAAGATAAGATTCACATGCCCAATTTGCCTTTCTCTTGATTAAAAGATAAAAATACAAAAACAAAACAAAACAAAACAAAACAAAACAGTGCTGTCTCTGGGCTCTGTGGTATAAAAGCATAACAGCTAGGAGATGCAGACCTTCTTTTTCCTTTGGGAAAAATGTATTAAGAGAAAAAAATCTTTATTAAAGGAACATCCTCCCCATTTAAACTTTATTGAAATGGATACATTCAACCTTGAAAAAGATAAATTAGTATCCTGCTTACATGATGTTCAGACAAATACAAATCAGTCACCAAACAAAACAACATCCTAAAGAAAACAGAGTGCTCTGGACTGACCATAGGATTGCACTCATTTGCTAGAACTTGATTACTCTTTACAGGAATCTCTGGGAAGATGCTGAAGAAACATCAAAGTATTAAAGATTAGAAAACATTCTTCAACATGGCCTATAATTTGGTTTGTGAAGGAAAATATTACTACGATTGTGATAAATACAGTCTGCCTGCCCACCCTGCATTGTCTGTCTGTCTGTCTGTCTCTCTCTCTCTCTCTCTGTGTGTGTGTGTGTGTGTGTGTGAGAGAGAGAGAGAGAGAGAGAGAGAGAGAGAGAGAGAGAGAGAGAGAGAGAGAGAGAGAGAGAGAGAGAGAGAGAGAGAAGGATGGGCAGGCAGACTATATTTATCACAATCATAGTAATATTTTCCTTCACAAACCAACTTTTTAAAAAACAGAGGCTTTAGCCCTCACCCAAATGGAATCCCCTCCCCCCCAAAAAGAAAAAAAAACAGCACAGTCTCTTAGCACAGTGTAAAGCAGTATAGTTCAGGAAATATTTGTAGCATTTCTCATTTTTCCACATTCAAATTAACTCTAAATATATCTAAACTGAACATTAAATCTGATTTGTTGTTATGTTGCAATATTAAAACTTTCAGAATTATTTTTGCACAATACTGGAAGCAAAAGAAGGTTTCCCCCGGACGAAATGGTGATTGGCAAGATTTTAGAATGTGCTGAAATGGACAGGATGACTATGGAACAAAAAGAAAAAGAAGAATCGGATTACTATAGAATTTGGAATAGATTTTATAATTTGCTAGAAAATAGGAACCAAAATAAGAAACAGAAATAATCAAAATTTGAATGACAAAAATATCCATGTATATATGTATTTATAGGTTAAGTTACTAATGGTATAAATATTATAATATTATAATAAGTACTAAATGGTTAAGTATGAAAGTAGCACATATGTTTTGACACAAAATACTGTAAAATATACTGTATAATGTTCTAAATGTTCATAACTGTTCGTATTTGTTCTATTTGATGTTTGTCTTGTCATTTTTTTTATTTTTTTTTTTTTATTTGTATTTTATGTTTTTCTTATCATTTTTTATTTTTTTTTGTATTTGTATTTTGTATTTGTGTTTATTAAAGTCAGAAAATGTTTAATAAAAAAAACTTTCAGAAATTCTAATCCTATTTACATGTTATATTATTTCGAGCCCTTGTCATATGAACACAGAAAACCAGCATCTCCAATGATGTGACTCACATAAGGTCAAGGCTCAGAAGTGAACTGACAACCTGAAGTTCTTTCAGAACTGATGGAATATACTCCCACTATTGGTGGGGGGGAGAGAACCCTAACCACAGAGCTGAAGTTTTGAAAGAATTTCTACAAAAGCCACATGTATAATACAATTTTAAGGCAATCAGGGCATGGATAACCAGGCTTTCCTATCCAGAGCTAATCAAATGAACTGCAATTTATCAATTTTTTTTTAAAGCCATTCAGGCCACTTTAGGAGTATGTCGATTCAAAAATGAGATATACACAATTTTCTTGGATGAGAAAAGTGCCTTCATTTTGTTATTTTTCAACTTCAGGTTACTGGCACATATTCAACCCATTTTCGATGCAGGAGAAGTTTTAACACCTCCACTGCTTTACCTGATAAATGAGACACCAATGCTAATATTTCACTCCAAAATCTTTGCTTTTAGGACCTAGCAGCTTCATATAGATGTTCAAGAACAGAAGAAATAATAGGGAAATTTGTAGGATTCCACCATTAAAATGAAATCTTGTAAAACCCTTTGATGCAACTTTCTGAAACTGAACCTGCGGATAAAGAGTTGAACATAATCATGTTCTCCAAATCTCCAATCCAGCTTAATAAGTTTACTTGGATGGAAACTCCATGGTCACTTTTGGATGTGACAGCATATGTACTTGAGGATCAATATGAGCTCCTTAACAACCATATGATGTTCTTATCAGGCACTTTATTATATTCTGGTAAGACCTGAATACTCTCTGTATTCAAAGCAGCTGTATTATTGCAGATATACCATCATTTTGAATCTGTGCAGTCATTGGAGGGGATGTCTGATGGCCCTAACCCAAATTCTCTACATCTTGGCCAAAGCAAGGATTAAAGGCCTATTATTGGAAAGAGTTCAATAGCTAGCTGCATTGATTTTATTTATTTTTTAATGTAAAATCATGGGAGTATGTTCTGGATGTACTCATCTGGTCAACATATGAGCATGGGTTGGCTATGAGGTCTTCATGTATTCATGGTTATTGATTCTCTGTGAAGGCTACAGGCTCAAAAACAAGTGCATACAATACATGCCAGTTTTCTGGCAATCTTTAAATTAGTAGTAAGATGCTTGCTTGAATATGGAAAGGGAAGTTATGCTCTTCAGATAATTTATAACTGATGGAGATTGGGTATCTTCCACCCTTATAGGGCTAATTTTTGTTATCAACTATGTGAAAATTTGCAATATCCATTTTCAATGTCTTACAATTAGTTTCCAAACCATTGGTATATAATTCAGAAGGCCACTAGCGTCTACAAAAGACAACACATCTTTTAAAAGTTAACATGTGAAATAACTTTTGTTTAAAAGGAAATTATTATGAAATACATCATATAAATCATTGTTGCTTTTTTGTGTTGCATCCCTGTCAATTAGATGAGCCTGTCAATAATAAATCTTCTAATTGTTTTTTTCATAATTATCTTTCCCATCATTTTGGGAATGATGGGAATGATGGGACCATTTTGACAATGGTCACGGACTATGTTTTGTTGAATTATCAGAAGTTTAAATCTATAAGAATGTGACACAGAGATACTGAAATTGACATTCAGATACTGGACATTTCATTTTTTTACATCATGGTTCTTCATGCTCATGAACATTCAATTTGGGGTATTCTAATAAGCATCTAAAAATTACTATTGGAGTCATTTTTCAAAGAGCTTGTCAAATTCTCTAGTATTTCAGGAGGGGGTTCAAAAATGCTTTGGGTTGCCATTGCTTTACCTGCATCAAAATATGTTTCTGTTCTGTATTTTTCAGCAAATTATATTTGATTTTCAATAACAATCGCTCCTTTTAATTGGCCTAAGTTCTATATTGCATATTTCCACCCAAGTCCTCCAACAAAGAGGCTTCCTTACTTGTAGCATCCTTACAGATCCAGAAATTGTCAGTCTAGTGAAGTGAACCTTATTTCATTTTAATAGTGAAATCAGAGGAACTGGGCAATGGAAAAACTAGTCATCTGGAATGAATGGCAGTACTCCCTCCAATAGAAATTAATATTATAATAACAAGATTTACTTTCATATTGTTATTTCAATTTGATAACTGCAATTGCTGGCTGGCATGGTCACAAATTAGATAGAATAGAGCAGCACAATAATTAGCAATGAATTTCTGCACTGTAGCACACCAGCCATGCAGAAAATCACCCTACGGTATACTTGTTTCGGAACATTGGCACTAAATATAAAAATTGTGTCCTTGGGGCACTTTTGAAAATGAGTTCTTCAGTTTGGAGATACTGGCCATATTTTCAGCATGGTTCTGGGGAAGACAATTTCAGATTATCTGGTGTTGATCCCTTCTTCTACAACAGAGCTGTCAAACTCGCGGCCCGTGGGCCAGATGCATCATGCGCTGGCCACGCCCATGTCCAGTTTAGCAAAGGGGGAAAAAGTCCTGATACATCACATGATGCCACCGTGGTGATGTGAGTTTGACACCCCTGTTCTACAAGGTGTGTCCACAAAGGATTATTGAAGGTCGCTATGTCAGACAGAAGCACCATCTGCATTGTATTTCAAGATCAATCAGTTTGAGTTCTGCTCCTTTTTTCACATGAAGATTTAGGCTTCCACATATACTGTACCAATTTTTCCTAATTCTGATACTCTTTGTCAGAGTCATTATAAAAGTTTTAAATTTCTTATGTAAAAAGCACATTCTAATTTTAAAATTATAGAACAAGGAAACATTAGACATATTATCTAATCAAAACTCTTAAAACAGAAGTAGAAATGGTTTTTGCTGATATCCTAGCAGGGAGAGAAGAAATGAAAGATAACACAATATGAAGGGTGAGATATATTCACTAAACACATATATTCCTTCAGTGCATGGGAGAGTGGATAGCACATTAACTTGTGTGACAGACAGATCAAGGGCACCTTTAAAGGAATTATTTTATCAAAGAGTATGTAGTTGAATATTTACAGTGTGATCTTGAAACCTACAAATACAAACACCATTAACCATGACCTCAGACATCTAAAGTGGTGTTGCCATAAATAGATGTTTTAGTTAACACAACCAATCAATGCACAAACACAAAATCTGACATAGATTATGAGAGATACTACACAATGCCACTGTTGGAACACCTATGTGCTCTCAAAACATGCACAAAAATGTCATAGTTGTGTTGTATTGGTATTGTGCTACAACAGTTGCCTTCCTGACCATTAATATATTTTTTTGGCCTATCAAACTGCTCTACTTCAGATGATGTAATCAAAAAAATGCTTTATGAATTCATTGTGACTCTGGGAAGCCAAATAACCCCCATATTATTTTTTACAATTTTTGTATCCCACCTTTATTGTTTCATATAAATAACTCAAGATGACATATATACACTCCTCCTCTATTTCCCCAACAACAACAACCCTTTGAAGTGGGTTGGGCTGAGAGTGTGTGATTGGTCCAAGGTCACCCAGCCACCTTTCATGCCTAAAATGGGACTAGAACTCAGAGTCTCCAGATTTCTAGACCAGCACCTTAACCATTGCAGTAACAAAGTGGAGCTTACGTGTAAACTCAGAAGTAAAATGTACTGAAATAAATGAGGTTTTCAAGCAAGAAAGCAAGCATGGGGTTGTACTTTTAGGGTATTTTTGAGCCAATATTTTAACTATGAAGATATATGTTGGGAGAGACTATAATGAAGACAGCAAGTAGATTCACAGGGGGAAAAAACCCTGTTGACCTCTATAACAGAAACAATGTCTTTTGCCCCACGCTAAGCAAAATTTTTCTTTTGGGCAAGTTCAATGGCTATTTGCCCTCACTCAGGCATTTATCTTTAAAGCAGGTGGCTGTACACATCACTATCATTTTACAGGAAACTTCTGATATGCTTATTCTGTGTATAAATCAGATATTCCACCACAACTTTTCTTTCATATGGAAGTCTACGTCAGATAATGCTACTAAGATAAATTTTTTATTGTTAATTTTTTGTTCTTTTTTTTTTTGTTCACTATCTTAAACCATCTATTGAAACAATGCAAAATGTCAAAACACAACCACTCCCATTTGGTTTATAATGCCAAGTGTGGGGGGGAGGGCTTCGTGAATGTAACTTAATGGAGATCTGTAAATGCCAAAAAAAAAAAAATGCTTTTGAGACCAGACAGCTGCAGTCAATTGAAAGAGCAACAGTTCATTCTAAAAATAAAGTTGCAAGAGAAAGATCTCACGAGGAAGAGGGTGGAGACTTTGCAATCCTCTATTTTGGCAACTCTTCCCAAAGGGATCCTATAGACTCTCCCTGAAGTATAACATAAGGCACAGCAATTAAGTAATATTACAAACTCTATTTCTGACAATAATAGCAGTCTCTAGAGGTGGAAGTAGAATGTTTTTCTCTCACTGTGAAATGACTTTCCCTTCCAGTTACTGCGTACTAAGACCGAGGTAGAATTGGAACAATTTGAAAAAACAAACAAACCTCTCTAATTGTTCTGAGGGATGGCCTATTTAATATCAACTGGCAATTCTTAGGTGGATGATTTATTAAAGTTTTCCAAGTTTCAGAGAGATCCCACTGCTACAGTATAAGTAGTCAATTTCGTAATACATTCAGAAAGATACATTGTGGACCGTTTCCATTGCAGAACAAAACAATGGGATTGGTAGTGAGAAAGGAGGATAGCAACAGCACTTAGACTTATATGCCGCTTCACAGTGCTTTACAGCCTTCTCTCAGTGGTTTACAGAGTCAGCATGTTGCTCCCAACAATCTCGGTCCTCATTTTACCAACCTTGGAAGGATGGAAGGCTGAGTCCATCTTGAGCCTGGTGAGATTCGAACTGCCAAATTGCAGGCAGCAGAAGTAGCCTGCATACTGCATTCTAACCACTGCGCCACCATGGCTCTCTTGGTCATCCTGATCTTACTCCATTGCCAGTGGTACTATATATATATATTTTTTGGAGACATGCAAATGTTTCTATACATCATAATTCAATCATTCAAAAGCTTCAAATTTCAAAATATGATGTCAGGTTTTCCAATTGTGTATGCATACTTATTGTGTGCATGTATATGTATGTAAGGATATATACATGTATGTATGCATGTATGTATAATACATACATACCGAGAAAGATAAAGAGAAACAGACAGACTCTGGAAGAATGCCTTATTATAACTCAGTATAGATGTGTTTAAAATTGTACTTTCAGTCTATTTATTTGTTCTTCATTGTCTTTCTATGAAGCTGCATATTGTTAGGAAGTGAGAGCCAATGAAGAATAAGTTGAATGAGGACTGGTGAGACCCAGGTTAGTTGCTTTTTAAAAAATAATAATAATTTATTTATTGTTAGATTGGAAGACCATCTGATTCCAAAAAAAATTAATTCCAATTCACACAAAGAAAACCAGTAAAAAAAAGAAGAAGAAATTCTGTGTCCAGGAAAGTAAAACAACAAAAATACAATCAAAACCACCACCAACAACAACAACCTAACAAAGGCTCAGCATCTACCCTAACTCCAGATCTCAGAGCAAAGCAATGTTTTAATGATTTCTGGAAGAACTCTAGAATCAGTCTGTACAAATCTTGGGAGATGGGGATTGTTCAATAGAAGGCATCTGCAGCATGCACATTCTGCTCAAACTCCCTGGTTGAGTAGATAACAAGCTCTATACCATGTGTAGTTTTATAGCTGATAACCAGTACTCCTTGAATTGCATCCAGAAAGTAGCTAGTAACCAGTGTATCCCATAAATCAAGGATGACACATGGTTCAACATAACTTTGAAGTCCTCATTCAGTTATGGAAGCTTAAACAGTAACTTTAGGTCTAATGTTGTCTTGTATTAGGTCTAATATTGTCTTGTAATCCAACCTATTTTCCAAAATGAAGCCAAACAATGGTGGTTTGATTGCAAAGATTTAAAGAGAAATATAAAATCTAATGCTCTCTGCTTCCTGCTCCTCTCCCTAGTCTGAAATTTATGTAAACAATGTAAGTTTTCTTCCTTTTGCTACAGTTGCTATCACACCGAGCTTCGTACAGCTCTGAAACTGTGAAGAAGCAGGTTGAAGTTTGTGAAATCTAGAACTGGAACAGAGCAGGTTACTGTAGACTGTAGGCTCTACCCTAAGGAAATTGAAACTGTGTTTCCAATTCATTTCATAACATAAGAGCTATGGCCTTCCATATATTGGATTCCAGGTCCAATCAGTCACATCCAGCTTAGTCATTAATGAGAAAGATAGGGAACTATTGTGGGGTCCCACAGATTTCCTCAATAACGAATCATACTTTGCCATCAGCAGATGTCCTGTTTGAAGCTACTGATCAGGAATTTCAATCCATTTTTCTTAACATAAAGACCTTAGCACATTTTGAAATGATAATGCTCAGACTCCCCACCAACACAGTTGATGAAATTGCTATCTTGATATAATCCCATCAACATACAGTATTTGAAAAGCACCCATTTGGGGAAGTCTGACTTAGAATATTGGCAAGATAAGCACTCAGGTTTGGAAGGATTTAGAATATAAATTGTCCCATGATATTAGAAGAATTGTATAATTCCTCCACCAAATAGCTAGATAAAACCTGAAATAATGCAAGAATGCAAACTTTTATCTTCCAATGCAATACAAGAAGGAATAAAAAAAGAAATGCAACAGGAATGATAAAAAATAAAATTCATATTTGGAATTGCATTTATATTTCTTTATCCATGTAATAAAAATTTAGAGATCGAAATCAAGGGTGCTCATCAGATAACATTGTTCTGGAGTTGTAATTTTAAAACCTGTTTTTTTTTAATCAGAACTGTAGTTTTGGAGAGTTTGGCTTACATTTAAAGGGCTATTGGAAAAAACAACTAATTTTACATATTAGCCCTCATTTCTTGCTTAGTTAACTGACATTGCTGACACCGTTTTCATGTTCCATTCCACCTGGCTTCTGAGATTTATATACAGTTAATTTCAGAACCGGCTTGTGTGCAGACTCTTCAATTCATTCAGTTAATCTTCCCCTTGAATATAAGATACGGGCATGCATGACTGACTATGCACATAAAAAGCATCCCCTTTAATTTAATGGAAAACACAGCCATTTAATTTCAGCTCCTTTGCTGTCCTGAAAAATTCCCAGATGAGATATTCACATCGAGGGAAAACAGATTGCCTGGAAGCAAGGTAATTAATTTCAGGAAAAGGCTGGGCCTGTTTCATAGCCTCACTTTGATAAAGATAAGGAGAGTCACATCTGGAGCGCGGTATCCATTGGTGTCCTTACGTTTTGAAGCACTGAACAATGTCCACCTGTTAGCAATCATTAAATGGAGCCTCCAGCTAGACTATCAAGTGCTTTAACTAAAAGAAATGGCAGTAAATTCTCCACAGAGTTGCTTGATTAAAAAAAAAGAGAAGGGACAAAGTGTTTGGGTATGTTATCATTTCATACATGCAGGTGCTAGTTTTTTTTAAGGGTATGGAAAGACGTGCAAATCAAACTCAGTGGCTTTGTGTGCTTTACTGGAGCAGAATAGTTACTTCCCTATAACTGTTCTTGGATGCATGCTAATCATCTATCTCATTCTCTGTTTCAGAGGCAATTCCAGTCTAGTCTTTTTGCCATGATTTTTACTGCAGGCTAGGTAAATGCATCAGTTCTGAACACTTAAGGACACAGAGTGGGAAACCTTTATTCTCAAATGCTGATCTTTTAAGCTAAAAATAAAGTTTTAATTCTTTGGATGCATGGCATAACTGAAATGGAAAGTACTTCTGTTTATTTAAAACATTTCTATTCCACGTTTATCTTAAAGAACCGAAGGCAACTGACAATTTTAAAAAAATCTTGCCACCTCCCTTTATCATATACACTGTAATCATAGACTAATTTTCCTGGAATAAGTGTCAAGGAGAGGGGAAAAATTATGAGGATTTTGAGGAAGTGGTAAGAGTTTCAGTTCAGTCACGGGGCATTCAGGGATTGCATTTTCCTCACTTTTCCAAATGGCAGGACTTTTTATAGAGTCCTCCCTTCATGATTCTCATCAGCCCAGCCAGCATTCTTTTTTACCTATGCATGCAAAGAAAAATAATGGGTGAAGATAATGTGAATTCTGAGGGATGGAAGGTAAGAAAGAAGATTTGTAAATTATCTCAGTCCAAAGGTTCTTAGTTCTAGTATTCTAGAGGTCAACCAGGCATAAATTGGTTATCATCCTAATAGCTCATTAACAATATGCAAGAGAAAGGACAGATAATAATGTTCTCCAGATTCAGCTCACATCTCATTTACTCTGTGTAAACAACAAATCAGGCATGTGCCCATCTATGTGTATTACAGCCACTATTACCTGTAAAATGGTTGTCATGGTTGTCATGATCTCACAAGTCACTCTGGAATCCACCCCCAGAGTGTGAGAATTCATGCGTCCCAAGATCAAAAGCTTTGGGACTCCAATACAAGACCTGAGATGGCA
Source organism: Thermophis baileyi (assembly GCA_003457575.1). Taxonomy (NCBI): domain Eukaryota; kingdom Metazoa; phylum Chordata; class Lepidosauria; order Squamata; family Dipsadidae; genus Thermophis; species Thermophis baileyi. The sequence goes on from QLTV01002663.1 coordinate 883,948, forward strand.
ACCAGGTGCTTATGGATAGTCCAGACTGTCACTGTGGACCAATTTAACAGACACATGTAATAATCTCCAGGCTGGTGCTGTTAGTGATTGCAATGGTCTCGGAACAATTGCAGCAACACCTCCCCTTCACTCTTGGCAATGTGGCAATGTGGCTTACCACATGTAACAATGCTATACATCTTAAATTGCAACCATGTGCAAACTTCCCCAGCAGTAAATTCCGTTAAACTCAACTGAATCAAATTTTAAGTGAACATGCATGGGACTGTATTCAAAGTACTTCATTCTCTTTGCTGTTGTTATATTACTTCTATTTTGCCATCCACTAAATATGGAATACTAAAAAGAATCCCTAAAGTATTATCTGTTTTACAGCCTGATTCTATTTTAGAAGTCTGTGACAATCAGCTATTGAGCTGTTCAGGAGCTCAACAGCCTTCATAACGCAACATTTTTCTTCTGTAGTCTTCTTGCACACACACACAAAAAGATCTTATAGTCAGCATCAACATTTATGCCTGCCAAGTAAAAAAGAATGCATCATCTCTTGCAAAGAATTTCATATTAACACTGTTTAGACATAGCAGAGATGTAAGCAACAATAAAAGTGTGCCGACATGTATCCAAACAATGCATTGCACGGTTGACCATAAAATAATTATCTACAAGTCAGAAAGATATCACATCCTACCAGTCACTTTCCCTAAGGTCAGTGATTTGATGGCTCTGAATTCAACCTCGGAGGAAAAGTTGTGCTTGACTTTGAGAACCTGGTCAATCTGGAAGGGAAGCAAAAATGCATGGTATTAACAATACTTTCATAAGCAAGTGAATGCTGTACTCTTTTGTTGGTATGCAATTTTTTTTCCACATTTATATTTCATTCCAACATGGGGCTCCTGTCAGGAAAATCTTCCCCATGTTTGCACAACACTGAGATTTTGAGAGCAGCTCAATAATGCCCCAAGTTTGTAGCTGTCAACTTTATCATTCCAATATCTGTGCAGGTCAGACAATGTTGGGAAGCTACCCAATTTGTTTTCCTAGGACTTAATTTAGCCTGGATTCTTAATCAGCTTGATGCTGCTTCTGTTTTTAGTTTCTTATAATTATGTATATTCCTATGCCAAGTCATACACGATAGCAGAACAAGCATTTGAGAAATGGAGGACTGCAAATCAACAGGTGTTTAGAATTCATTGATCTTTCATTTTTTATGTGTCAAAGCACATAATTATTAGAATAATTCACAATCAGCCTTCTGACCAAAAGATGCCTTATATTGTAATTAGCACAACAGACAGAATGATGTTATTTTGGGAAATTCGTTTTGAAGTCATTAGCGCAAACCTACTGAACTGTATTCTCTTGAAGGCAGGGTGAGCCAAATGCAAAAGACATCTTCATGAATAATTCCCTAAAGAAGATCCCTTTGACATTGTAATCCTTACTCAGCCTATAAATTTAGCTTTAACTTAAATGTATCATGAAGCTCAATATAACTGCATTCTAGATCAATAATCAACTGGTGTGATATCAGGAGCCAATTTTTTTCCTTTCTATTCTTTTTGACATTTTTCTATCATTCTTCCTTTAGATTTCTCCCATATCTGTAACCATGGCATGTACCAACATGGTTCTTTTGTTGCTTGATCTTTCACACTCCAAATATAAATAAGAGCAAGTTCTATTCTCTGGCTTTCTTCTACCTTAGTAATGCATCAAAGTATGTGTTTCTAGTCTTCTCTACTCCTTGGTATGAAGAATTTAAAGAACAACTTTACTACAAACTTTACTAGGATCCCATCAGTTTTTATAAGGGAGGGAGATACAAACTTTGTTTATTTCCATATGTGTTTTCATTCTCCAATAACTGCAGCCTGCAGGTATGTGGGTGATACCGTTCTATTAGCAGAAAGTGACCAAGGCTTACAAGTCTTACTTTAGCAAATATACCAATTGACTTAATCTTATAGGCTAATTATAAATTGGAATAAAACAAAATTAACAAACATCAGTAAATATTAAATCCCTAAATTAATTATTATGCTAACAGAGAAAGAAGTGGAGTTCTTGATTCTCTCTGAGCTTGGTTGTCTGCTTGCATATGTTTCAAATGTCTCAAACAAACAACTTCAGAAAGCACAAAGAACTCCACAGTTCAACCTTGATCTCTATGTTCTCTTCTAGAGAAAAAAGTTCCAGGAGTGCTATATTTTGAATGACATGGCATCAAAGCATGATGATAAGGAACAGGGATGAACAAAGGAGACTAGTTCTTTGAAACATAAATAAGGATTTCTCAGCTGATTATATGCTGTTATAACTTACTAGTTCTTTTGTATGGAGTAGAAGCATGGGCAATGACCCAGATAATATGGCATGAACAATTAAAACTCTGGATCATCCTTCTTTCTGTTCTTGAACTCGTTATTTCCAGTCTTAATGTAGTTGCTGCAGCCAGAAGACAAAACTCTCACTTATCTGACCATGCCATTGCTGTAGCTACTTACAAGACCTATCAGCAACTCTAACAAATATGGGCATGTGCTTTTCAGGACAGGTATCAAATTTATCTTTTCATTTGATTACTAAGGACAGTAAAGGGTTCAGGAAGGTGTGGGCCACAACAAATGGTATATTAGATACCTGAATAGTCAGCTCTCTTCCATCTCTATTTATCTTCACACTGTGTAGTTCTCTGTTAGCAAAGTTTCCAGAATCAATTGTGAAAATAAGAGATTTGTCTTTACTCAGTCTGTATCGGACTTGCAAGCTTCCTTAAAAAGAAGAAAGAAAGATTTTTGATAATACAAAGCACCCATTCCGGTATCACTAAATTGCTGTGAAGAAGCAGGAAGTAAATCTAAGCAGAAGCCTCAGTGGGACAAGGGGGAGGGGAAGGTTATCAATTTCAACTGAAGTAGTGAAGTACTTTACACATCAGATCCACTAAATCATAGATCTGTGAGTCTTGAAATCAACTGGCATAACTTCTCTGTATTTTGTCCTTAACAGAAAGAATCATAAAGCATTTATCCTATTTGTGTGAGAGGTAAAAGTGGAGAAGAGATAAGAATTGCTGTATCTCAGCTTCCCCGTCTTTTCAATCTTGGACCTTTCCAAGTGTCTGCCTTATGGTACATCATAAATAAAGACATGAGGATACAAGCCAATGAAGCAACAAGAGACTGAACATCAAGGAAAAAGTCATGTTGATAATTCAAGCAAGTTGTATCGTAAACTGCAGGTGTCATCTGAAAGTTCCTATAACTTAAGCCACCAAAAGAAAGAAAAAAAGTTGTTTTCTGGACAATTAACAGTGCTGTGTACTCTCCAATTGGCAATGCATTTGTGTGACATATTTTTTTCAAATGATCATTTTTCATTTTAAGAAGTGAATCATGACATGTTCTGTCAAAAGAAAGGAAAGCTGATTCAGAATATTATACACTGTAGGTTGCTCTAGCTGTTTACATGCACTAAAGCAATTTGACTCATACATAAACACAGACATCTTGAGGATAAAAGAATGATACCATAGAAGAAATGTAGATGATGTATAGCTTCTTTATATATTTTTTTCTTTAAGAAAGAGAGCATGCAATTTCCTACTTGTAAAACAGTAATGAAACCACCAGCATATGATGATACTATAACTGTATAACACAGCGGTTCTCAACCTGTGGGTCGCGACCCCTTTGGGGGTCGAACGACCCTTTCACAGGGATCGCCTAAGTGTGCGCTAGCCCATCACACCCCCTTTGTCACCTCATCACGCGCAGGGAGGGGGCGGGGAGGGGGTCGCGGCGGCGGAGCGGGGGTCGCGGCATTAGGAAGGTTGAGAACCTTCCACTGGTATAACAGATCAGGAGCAGAAAACCTGCAGCCCACCAAATATAATGGAACTGCTGCTCAAATAGGATGACTGTAGTTGGAAGAATCTGGAATCCAGTCACATCAGAAAGGCTACAGATGCCCTATGACCAAAGTGTAAAAAAAGTCATAGCTTTATCACAGCTTTGATAAAGTTACGCACTGTAAACAGAGACTGTATCGTGCCTCATCTTTAAAGTTGAGTCATCATGTTTGTACTTTAAAAATCACAGAAAGCTCATTCTGACAAGTTTGATCCTTATAATTATATCAATTCAAAAGTGAATGTAGGGAAATAAAAAAAAGTGTATTATATTTTGTATTATATGTATTATATATTTTTTTTTAAAAATGTCTGTTTTAATTATCTGAACACATTGAAAAATATATTCATACCATTAAAGCATCAATTCATTTGTTAACGATAAACCATAACAATCAGAATAAAAATAAGATATAGAATTCCATAAAAACTCTGAAATATCATTTATGCAGACCATTTATAAACTCCAAGATTGCAATATAAAATTACAGTTTATTAAAGTATAATTATGCAAAGCCTAATTATACAGCTGTTAAGCAAAATTGTGCATAACACTGGTCAAAACTTCCATATCCCTACAACTAAGAGAGCTACAAATAATATTTTGAGACCAAATATCTTAAATTAAAGTAATTTTTAATAAAGTTAAATAAATAAATGAAAACCACCTTACATTAGTGAAAGGAATGTTTTGTTTTCTAATATAGTAATGTTTTTTAAACTAAATAGTCTGAGAAAAACATGTGCTCTTAACCTAAAATATCTTTTAATTATACTAGCTCTGGCACATAAAAACAAGTAAATAAATAAGCAAGCAAGGGGAGGAAAAATCACCCATTAAATACAGCCTCCACCAATTTGCCAATACAGTGTTTTCTTACTAAGCTTTTTTTTTTAAGTAGTAGGATTTTCCTTTGAATAAATATGTAAAGGATTGTACTTGATTGATAGTGAAATTGAGTCCTGAAACAGCTGACTCCTTTAAAAAAAAAAAGCTGTTTGAAAATCTACTGCAGTGTGATTCAGAGTTTCTCAAAGGCTTTCCTGCGCTAAGAAACAAATTTCTGCTTCTCTGTTTATTCTCAGGAGGCTCAAGATTTTATCCTCTCTGTCTGTTGGTGATATTTTTGTGCTTCCTTTAGAGATGGCAAGAGATGCCATTGCTAGTGTGTTGTTTTCTGTTATACTCTAGACCAGGGGTCCTCAAACTTGGCAACTTTAAGACTTGTGGACTTCAACTCCCAGATTTGAAGTCCACAAGTCTTAAAGTTGCCAAGTTTGAAGACCTCTGCTCTAGACCTTCCCTAGCTGCCTATACAAAACAAAAAATAACAAAAACAAAACACAACCCTCCTGGGAGAAGCTTCCTTCTTATGATCTCTTTTGGGATTTATGGAACCTTGGATGCTGAACACCATTATTGAGACAATAGTATTGTATAGTGAAATTCAGGACATTCATGTATACCACTTGCCCATCTCACAGTTAAATATATAATGTTGTAAGAAATCCATACTCCATCCTTGGGAATTTCACTGAAACTATCTTCTTAGAAAGTTACATTGAAAGAAAAGCTCAAATTCTTTCATCAAAATGAATTAAAATCTATGTACAGCACTAATAAGCAAAGTCAACTAGAACAAAATTGACCCCTGGAGACCTGATGTAATACAAAATTACAATCACAGTTAAGTTATCACAATCAATAATCTTCTTTCATTTTTTCATATATTATCTATTCCAGTGGTGGGTTTCAATTATTTTTACTACCGGTTCTGTGGGTGTGGCTTGGTGGGCGTGGCTTGGCTTGGTGAGTGTGGCTTGGTGGGCATGGCAGGGGAAGGATACTGTAAAATCTCCATTCCCTCCCCACTCCAGGGGAAGGTTACTGCAAAATCCCCATTTCCTCCCAATCAGCTGGGACTCGGGAGGCAAAGAATAGATGGGGACGGGGCCAGTCAGAGGTAGTATTTACCGGTTCTCTGAACTACTCAAAATTTCCGCTACCGGTTCTCTGAACTACTCAAAATTTCCGCTATCGGTTCTCCAGAACTGGTCAGAACCTTCTGAAACCCACCTCTGATCTATTCTTTCATAATATTCTTTGCAAAGAGTAATTGTTTCATTAACTATTTATTATAGAACAAGTAACAAATACTGCATCAAATGTCTTTGTTTTGCGTATTCATGAATTCAGATGTTCTAACTGACTAGAGTTCTATAAGACATTATGCCTCTAATAAGAAAATGCGTATAATTTATTTTAATTTTTAGATCATTTATATCACATAATGTAATTAAAGCAATCTTCAAATTATGGCTTTGGGAGTTTTTGTTCCAGTCATCAGTTGGTTTGTCAACCTGCCTTTGGCACCATATCTTTCAGCATACGTATTACAATACATGAAATATGTATTGCTGCCAAGTTATTAGTCAAATGGCTTCTAAGAATAATTACCAGTTTATTTTGCAGCTTTTCTAATTAAATATGAAATCAATAAGTGTACTTCAAGATTTTCTACTAGGGTTGGTCAACTGGCAGATAAATGTAACCTGCAAAGCTGTTTCATCCGGCTATTGCATATTTAATCAAAGGCAAGGTAAATATTTTGCCCACAGCTTCATGCAAAAGGGAGAAAATGTTTGCAAAGGTGTGAATTCTAAATCTCTATTGTGTAATGTTTCATCTTTGTTTGAGTTTTGTACCAAAGCAAACTAACAGCTGTTCATAGAATAACTGAATATGAATGAGCAAATCTGTTAATTTTTCTTTCACTCAGTTTCTCATCCTATTACCTCTAAATTCGCTCAATCCTCTTTACAATCAAAGGAGGAGGTAGATCAAAGAAAAATGAACAAGAACAAAGTCCTAGCACCAACAGCCTCGCCCCCTCAAAAACTCACACGTATTTGTGCACATTGACCTTATGTATGCATAATTGTATATTGGCATGCACATATTTCTAGTCGTATGCATTGTTTCCTAGTATTTATTTCTTCTCCTAAATATTGGATTTATACACACACATACACAGTACACACACACACACACACACACACACACACACACACACAGAGTGTGTGTGTATCTATATGTAGATACAGTATATTTGTGCTTATTGTTATTTAATGCAGGACTTTTTGTGTATTTGTATTCCAGCTGTAAATATGTATGTATGTATGTATGTATGTATGTATGTATGTATGTATGTATGTATGTATGTATGTATTCATTCATTCATTCATTCATTCATTCATTCATTTATTATTTTTATCAAATTTTGAAATTTCTCTTATCTCTAACAGAGGGACTCTGGTACTCTAATCCTTATCTTCTGGCTTGCTAACAAAGTGGTGTGGTTGAGATTGGCTACATCTGCACTTCTTAAACCCTTTCCTAGAAATGCAAATGGGTGCATTTTACATGTTACTATAGTGTTTTTATGGGTGCACCTTCGGTGAAAAGAGGGCAATAACTTGTCTTCTCATCCTCTAATAACTGTGTTTTTGCTTTTAGATCAGTTGTGCATTTCCCTTTTGTCAAAATAATGAAAGCCATATTGCTATAAATTCAACACGTTTCTTGCAGACATACAGTGCCACCACATACTACAAAAGGAGTTGTGTTGAATTGATGCAGCGCTGCTTTATTTTTTTTTTTTAATGCACCTCCCCTTGTCCCACCTCTCCATGAATGCTGCTGATATACTTGGTAAAGTTTAATTTCAATAAAGTGTTTGCATTTTATTTCTCTGTAACTATATCAAGATTCTAATGTAAAGGTCATGCAATGTGTAATATATAATATAATCTCCCATCTCTCCTACATTTTATTTGTTTGCTGAAGTCTTTCTTGCTTTTTGACAACCTTTACCTGGGAACTAAAGAGACTATATAAAAAGTGACTATAGGGCCAGGAAGAAAATTGAGTGGAGCTGAAATGAACTATGCTTTATTTAATTGAACAGAAACAATGTTACATTAAAATCTAGTTAATGTCATTAACCCCCTTCAATAATTTCCCATTTTGTCATAATTAAAAATCATAATGTGATAGCAATGGAAGGCCATACCCCAACATAGATGGTTGCACTCTAGGTCCAACATGATACTACCAACACCACCAGGGTAAGCTACTGTATATAAACAGGGAGAAAGCCCAAACTCACTAGCACTGATAATATTACCTAGTCTGGTAATGAAATCTCTTCAAGCGAACAACTCAGAGAGCATCAAGTACTCCACATTTCAACCTTGAGCTACAGATATTCTCTCCTATTGGAACTAATAGGACAATATAATCTATGTCTAGCTGATAGTAGGACCTAATAAGTTCAAGGACACTGAATCCTAGATAAATTGCAGCTCAAATCTCCCTTTGGACCATGAAATAAGTGCTGAATTGCTCAATTATTTCAAAGCATACAAAAGAGACGGGTAAGTTTAGATAAGTAGAATGGATCTTTGGCATCCTCTCAATATTTCTGAATGTCAACTCCCAGTGCACAAACCCACCATGGTGAATGGGAAGCACACCATCTTTTTTTCAGTGTTGCTCCTTTTCAGATTGATGATATAATGCAAGCATCTTGAAACCATATGAATGGAGTACATGCTCCTTCTTCTGCAAGCTTCAATCCTCTATCAATGCAGATTCTTTCTTTATGGTGTCATCTTTTTCTTTACATACTTCAATAGTCTTGTAAGAAGGCGTACTGCTTCAATAACCATAAACACATACATACATGCAAGCATACATACATACACATACTGAATGGGAATAAAACAATCACTATTTGGCAATTTTCCTGAGCAATGAATTAAAGAAAATTCATTTTAGAATACATTATCCCCATACTTGGCAGATTCTTCTAGCTTGATCAGCTAATTTTGGCATTTGATATGCCTGACAGCATCCATATGTTGCATTTGATTATTCACCTAATATCAGAATGGTAGAATCAATTACCCTTGGAGTCTGACTTCTCATGAAACTGTCAAATATATGCTCATAAACATTTCTCAGTTTCAAAAACCATGAAACAGGCCTCCTCTTTGTCTAATGCAAAAAGTTTATGAATGTAATTTTTTTAAAAAAAATAACTAGCCAATTCTTTCCTGCAAAAAAATATTTCCATAGAACTGTTTTTCGGGGTCAACACATTGTATTTAGGATTTTCATGTCTTTTCACATCCCATGCTGGGGGAAAGGAAAACCATTTGGTATTCCATCTCAGTATAACTACACAACAGTCAAGTGTTTTCATAGCTTATTAAAAGGGTGACCACACTTTCTCATTGCATCATCACACATGCTTGAGTGATTGCTAAAGAGGAGAAAATAATTAGGGAAGGTGTTGAGTGAAGAAGGAAAGATCACATTAGTGAGGCAATTAGTAACATGGTGTATTCCATATGTGTTATTAACATTTGCATGGAGAGCCTTTTGCAGTGATTTATTGATAACAGGAACACAGAAAGAAGAACTTTGGATCATTAACATCACTTCATCTCCTTCTGGAAGTGGCCAGTTATTATCAATGCTACTCAGTATAAATTATGTTCCTGGAATACCTCTGAGACCTGATGTATAGAAGAACTGGCTGGGAATAGTGTTCTTTAATTAGCAGGCCCTTCTTTGGACTCTCCTGATGAGAGTTTGCTATAGTCACAAGTCTCATTGAAGTAGAGAGAGTATGGAACGCAAAACTGTGCTAGTTACGTTTTCCTATAATACGAATGGGTGACTCTGAAGTCCATGTTTAATTCAAATTGGCTTTGAATTAGTCCAGTTTTGTGCCTGTTTCATTTTCCCGTTTCTATTTCTCACTGGCTATAGCAGAATGGAAAGATCAATGTTTAAGTTTCTAATTGATTGAAAATAATGTTGCAGGGCTAGAAACCCCAAAACTGTAGGATGTGGAAGTTCTGGAAACCTACATTTTCCAAGGATTTGCGTACTATTCTGAACATGCCACCAGGCCCTGGCATTGGGACACTAGGAAATATGGTTTCTTAGGGCTCCTGAATCAAAATAACTGTATTCAGTAAGCCTGCTGCTGCTGGGCTTAATGGACAGAGAACTTTAAAAAAAAATTGGAACTTTGATGCTATATATGCCGACATCAGGAAGAATACTCAATGCACAAAAACAGAAGGATACTTTGATTCCCACAATGGAAAAATGGCTGCAAAAGTTGATGGAGTTAGCAGAGATGGCTAAATTGACTGCTTTGATTAAAGAAAATAATTCAATTTTTTGTTTCTATTTGGAAACCACTTCTGGACTTTGTACTTGAGAGGGGAAAAAAGTGAAACTTTGATTTTGGGTTTTGCTGATTAGACAGTTTTGTTGTTATAGGAATGGCTAGTATATATTATTATGTAAAAGTAAAAAATTGAGGTTGTATGTTATTATCTTATTCTAAAAAAAGTAAGAAGTCAACGCTTTTCTTTTTCTTTTCCCTTTTATCTTACACATGTTCCTCTTTTCTTTTTCCTTCCCCTTTTCCCCATTATTCTTATTTTTCTTTGTATTTCTGTATTTTTATATTTTGATCAACTAATACAAATTTGTAACTTGAATAAGCCTGATGTTGTTGCAGTACTGTCCTTTGGAAATCACAGAGAAAATAGCACCAACTTTAAGAATCTTCAGTGCTAGTGTTATCTCATTGAGAAAGGAGTAGCAGCCCTGGCAAGATTAAAATCTTAATGGAGGCTGACACTTTTGGTAACTGAAGCTGTTGTTGCACCCAGATGTCATTCTTACTCAACCTAATGCTTGGAGTGAAACTAACTATACTGGAGGGCAGGGTTGTGTTTCATTCCAAATCAAGATAGGCAAGCAGAACACTCCTACCACCAACTGCGGTAAACAACTCCTCTTAATGAAAAGTTAACAACCTCCTAAGCAAACCTAGAAACATAGGAATGGGGGAGAATGGAAATTGTGTCTAACCTACTGAACCTTTGGAAGCTGAATCAACTAATTGTTGGATCAGGAGAAATGCTGCAGGAGAGCTTCTCAGTGCTTTCTCTAGTGGAGGGGGTAGCGAAGCCTCATCTGCGTACATGCAGGATCCCGGCAGTGCACGAAACCACACTGCCTCTGGTCTGTGGAAAAGCCACCCACCATGGAACTGGTCTCTGGTGTCCAAAAGGTTGTGGGGTTGCTGACTTAAAGCAAAGTATAAATGCTAATGGGTTTGGAAAGTAAATGTGGACCTGGAAAGGTCTTTGACCAAATCTTCTATAATGTTCTACTGTTTATCTATCAACCACTCTCCATTTATCTCCCCCCTCCCTTTTTTTACCCCTTGATCTTTTTTGTACAAGATTATAAAGATTATTATTTTTTTCTTTTGTTCAACTGTGTCCAATTCTTGGAGATTGCCTGGAATAGTCCCTGCAGTTTTCTTGGCAAGGTTTTTCAAAAATGGTTTACCATTGCCTGCTTCCAAGGGCTGAGACAGAATAACTGGCTCCATTTCACCTTGGTGGATTTGTGCCTAAAACAGAACTAGAACTCAGAGTCTTCCAATTTCCAGCCGGATGCCTTAACCACTACATCAAATTGGTTTATGCTGGATTATTCTCCACCCGTTTTGTTCATACTAATCTGTACGATCACAGAATAGCAACCATTATTTAAGGGAAGATTTCATTTAATGATTTAAATCTGAGGAAGAATAATAAATTATTAAATGTATATGCCACCCGAATTATTTTGCCAAACAGGTCTGCCCTGCCAAATGTGATGGGGAGTTCAGAGTTTCAGCTGATGCATAACCCAGATTGCTTGCTTCAGTTACTTCTGTTAAGACTATGATCAGGATGACTAAAAACCTGCCTGCTTTCCTTCCCTTTCAGCATTCCTTTAAAGTAATACGTTGTGAGTTTCACAAAGCACAAGACCCTAGAGATGTGTTCTTTATAGGGCTTTCAACAAGGTGCGCAGACAACAGGCCAAAGCAGGCCTCTTGAGAAACGATAGTATCATGAAGACAAATGGCCTGTCATATCCAATATATTGCTTGGGATGCATATATAAAAAGTGGGGAGGGAGGCTTATTCCAATTGCCCTCTGCTGCCTATTGTTAATAAGACGGGAGACATTTTCCAACTGTCCTCTGCTGCCTATAGCTATTAAATGGGTTTTAGCCCAAACAGCCTACGTGGACATATGGGGATACCAAAATGCAATGTGCAGATTACCTGCATACTGCTTGAATTGCTTTTTTCCTCTCTCTTTCTCTAATCCAATTACTGTCTCTTGGCTGCTGAGTTTGAATCTTCTATACATCTCCTGGCCCTTCACACTAACTTAAAGTGCCATAAGTAGGAAAATAGTCTCGATCAATTCAGCTTTATATTCCATGCCTTCTAAAATGTCTACTACGCAGAGGTTTTTGCTAAGAGGTGACCTCTTGACATTCATCTTGCATACTCAGGGATTCAAAATGCTAAGTATTAAGATTAGAAAAGCTCAAAATGTATGGTGGGCATTTTGGGAGCTCTCGATTTGCCCATTTTTCACAGCTTCACACTTAATCTTTCACCGTTGTCAGCATTAGAAGCACCTCCTAAATATCCTAAGCAACTTGTCCATGCTGTTGATAATAATAAATACAGTTCATCCATAATGACTTTTCAATCCTTAGCACTAAGAGCCAATGCCAGCATAAGACTTAACTGTGCTTAACCACAAGTTTCCTTTCTCATCACTTCCTTTCTACACTAATATACTCCCATCCCAATTTATCCCAAATGTGGCAGGAAGCCTCACTAAGCAGAATGGACTTTACTATGATTGAGCATAGATTTTCACATGCACATGTTCTGCTTACTGAATAACAAACTTGCAAATTAATAAATGTTCCTCTTTAGCCAGATATAAAGCCAGGAGCCAGAGCTGAACTCAAATGGTGATTAAATAGGAAGCTCTCTTTAGCAGCAGTTACCATTAGAGCTGATACAAACCAAAGCCAATTTCAGAAGAATAAAAGAGGATATTGGCCAAATTGTGCAAAAGGAAGTGACATTGAAGCATGTGGAAGAACCATTACCTCATAACTAGATTTTTGCTTATCCCCTCAGCACTCCTGCAGGGCAGGTATGATAAAATCCCAATAACTGAGCGAACCTGTACATGTGGCAATGGGGAAGTTGAAAACATCTCACATGTCTTATTGTGTTGCAAGTTCTACAGGAATATCATATTAACGTACATTTCCCCTAAATTAGAGATATTTCTAGTGAGATCAGATAATTTCTATGTGAACCATCTTCTTCAGGACTCGAATCTAGCCACCACTTGTGCAATAGCAAAAATTTGTGCCGCTGCAATGATAATAAGGAAAAACTGATTAAAGGACTAAAGATCCTTATTTTTATCAATATTTTGCTTAGTTGTTTTCTAATAATGTTTAGAGGACATATATTTTAATGATCAGTTTTATTATATTAGTTTATTATTGTTATATAAATAAATAGGGTATTATTGTAATAGGGTTACTTAGAGTATATAATATTTGATTTATTTTACAGTTGTCAATATATAACTGGAACCCCTTCTCCTTGTTGATTCTGATTGTAATTGCTGTCTTTTATCTGTATTTTTATTATCTAACGTTGCTGGTCATTGACCGAATAAATAAATTTCAGATTTCAGATTTCTGCTTATAGTTCTAGATGCTAAACTAACTCATCTGACTCAAATTCTTCAACATGCACCTATTTAGTATCTCATCTGAGAGCAAAATAAATGGATAACATATATGCACCATATTATTCTTATTCCCTATTACCCTTTCAGTCACTCTGTACTGCATAGAGTACACTCTACATCTGCATTATTGGAACAGAAAAACAATATTACTTTCATGTGAAAGGATCTTCAAACAAATGAAAAGTGTTTATTGGGAGTGGGCAGAATTTCTTCAGTTTTCATTTTAAATCAAACTTACCCTATTAAAGACTTTCTGAACAATGATGTAGAATGCAGCTTTAGGACAAAATCTGCACAGTTCTGAATTTTTGGAACCTACCGTGCAGTTGGCAGCTCAAAACTGGGTATGGGAAAGCTCATTTTAGGGCTAAGCCTCCATAGAAAATTAAATAACACTGCTTGAAAAGATTGCTATATTAAGGAAAGATGCACACTACAATATGTGCATTTTTGATGGCAACGTGTTTTAGCTCCACACGGCAATTTTTGGGAAATACCATGGAAATGTAAGTGATATCTTTTATTATTACTTTTGCTGCAGATTGTGTGCTATGTGAAGAAATTGACAGCAAATAAGGATAGGTGACAGATATTTAAAGGGTGCTTCTTATGATTTTGAAATGACAATACATGTGGTGTCCATTTAGCAACTACAATTGGAACCATCAGCTCCATCAGTAAGCTACATGAGCATAAAGTGAAATCCCACTGACTTACAATTTTGGTTTGCTAGTTCCGGTGGTGGGCCTTAAGTGAATCACCCACAGTCATTAAGTGCACCATCACATGACCATGACTTTCGACTTCCTGCCAGCTTCCCCACTGACTTTGCTTGTTGAAAGTCAGCTGTGAAGGTCATCAATTACAATCACGTGACTGCGGGGGATGCTGCAATACTTGGAAATGTGCACCAGTGGCCAAATGCCTGAATTGCATTCATGTGACAGAGGGGATTTATTTATTAATTAATGAAAGGTATATAGATAACCAACTCACACATGGGAGACTCTGAGCGGCTTACAAAATTTAATGGCTACAATGGCTGCAAATTTGAGGACCTGCCACAAGTTTCCTCATTCAGCATTGTTATAATTTCAAACTGCTACTGAACAAGCAGTTGGTAAGTGGGGACTACCTATAATGGCTCCTAAAACTAGGAAGCAGATTCCTTTTTCTCTTCTTACAGCACAAACTTGCATAAAGTCCCCATTCCCAGCTTCTGGACAGGTTGTTACAGAGTTAGCATGTAAAGCTTCAAGAGTTAAGGAGATTAAAGTACATTGATTTTATATTAAAAATCCACCTCATCAGATGGGAACTTTAGTGGGTCCCTCACTTGTGATGGGAGATACACAGATACTACGTTTACACCAAACGTTGTAACTGACATTCACAAAATAAACACCTTTGAAATTATTCTATGTTAAATTCACTACGTTAGCAATTTGCTGAGAAGGCTGAGAGAAGATACAGCAAGTTCAAGAAGCAGTTAAAAGACCAAGAAGTTAAACTGGAAGCAAATGAGAAATTAATTGCAGCTTTAACTGCTTGAGACATAACAATAATTAAAGAGCTGGTCTCTAGGCAAGAAGGCTGAGATTGTATCCAAGGCCAAAGGAGCAGGGGGAAAAGTGGTTACTTTCATTCTTTCATTTTCAGAATAATAATAAGAATTTAATAGAAGCTATTGAAATATTTCTAGGATTCTTTTCCTCCACTGCAATTTCAGAGGAGGTTTATTGAGTGCCACCTACAAGCAAGTTTTCACAATCTAGGAATCATTTTCTCACTGAAGTTTTTGAAAAGTCTGATCAAGACAAAATTTCAGAAACCACTGGAATCATAACAAGCTTGGAACATGAGGGAAAGAAGCTTATATTGTTTGTTGATCTACCTTTCTGAGTAATTAATACAGAAGCAAAGAGGTTTGTGCACAACTCTTCTTATAGCCAGAGAAAATTCTGTAAAATTTTCAAAAGGCAACTGGATTTTCTTTGTTTTTCCCTGAAGATATTTCACTTTCAAAAAGAGTGCTAACTACCACATGACTGCAAGGAATATAAATCCTTCCATTCAGTTCTTTATAACTGAAGAAGCTTCTTGGATGAGAAGCAAAATGTCTTCAAGGAAAAACAGTTGCCTTTTGAAAAAGCTCCTTTGGGACAGGTTAGATCATTGTTGCCAATTGTCTTTAAC
The DNA here is from genome assembly GCA_003457575.1 of Thermophis baileyi. Lineage (NCBI taxonomy): Eukaryota > Metazoa > Chordata > Lepidosauria > Squamata > Dipsadidae > Thermophis > Thermophis baileyi. Next base: position 899,793 of record QLTV01002663.1, read on the forward strand.
TGAGTTTTGGATCTATTATTAGACCAGAATTAAGTTTTCAGAAAAGAAAACAGTCCCAAAGTTGCACTGTTATTTACAGATACATCCAGGAATGTAATTAAATGGACATATGGAGAATGCTTAACTCCAGCAGGTGAAAGTGTGCTTTTTAAATCTCCCCCACTTGGCACATGCTCAGGACTGCATTATTCTTAATATCACATCTGTTGCTTAATTCAGTTGATATGTGCAATACTTATTAAGTTTTAATTTCTGATCATACACCTACACTAATGCTATTCACCTTGTATACGAATATCCCAGTTAGTAGTTTCCTACTATTTCCTTGCTGGAAGATCTGCTAAGTGTGGGACAACAAAATAAAGATTTAATAGATCTCAAAACAGAGATTCAACTAATTTGGGGGGAATATTTGGGATACATTTCAAACATTTTATCCAATGTGATATGGCAGAAAATAACCTGAATCACAATGTAGGAAACATGAATTAGAAATTAATTAAGCACTGAATGGACATGCCATAAAACACACTCAGGAAGTATATTATGCATTGAGATGTATTATATTGAAATTGGACTAATTGTATGCTTTATTATTATATTTAAAATTAAATATATAAGGACAGAACACTTTTTTTAAAAATCAAGTTAAACAAATTTGTTGTGAATAGGCAGAAAAACCTAGGACATTATTGCATTATTGTTGAAAACATTTGTACAACAGTAGAATATTTAATAAGATATTTGGGGCCAGGGAAACAAATTACCTCAATGGTAATGAAATTAATTCTTTTTTATTATTCTATAATTTACATTCCTCATATGTAGATATAGCTAATAATAAGAAAAATGTTTTTTTTTCAGCATAATAAATCTCCCAGAAATTTTGGATGTATACTCAGGTACTGTATGTTGGGCTGCACCCAGAATATTACAGGAAATCTATAGTATTGATTTAATAAAATAAAGAAAGGCTTCCAGGCAAGATAGAATAGCCATAGGATGGTATAAAGAATTCAAGGAGAAAGTGGAGTTATTACAGAAATGAAAAGAAAGCCCTTTCAGCTTTTTAATATGTAACTTGTTTTAGCGTGATTTTGAAGGCTGGTAAGGATCCTATCCAGTGAATAAATTATTGTCTAATATCTAATACATTTTGAAGTTAAGATTGTAACAGCTACTTTGGCAAGAAGATATTACCTGCAATCATTCATCCTGCACAAACTGGTTTCATAAAGGGCATCAAGGTTCTGATAACATAAGACTTTTGATTGATATAATGGTCTTATACACCGATTTAGTAAGAATCTATGTTATTACTTTTATTGCAAATAGAAAAATCTTTTGATATGATTTAAATCAAGTTTTGAGTTCAAAGTGTGTCTGAGGTTTAGATGTCCTATATAATCTATAATCTTAATACTTTTCATTTTGTTTCAGGGAATATAAAAAGAGGAGGTCCAGAACAATTTAGAAGGCATCTGATGAACAGCTTAATAACAGGTTTAAATGCTATGATCTTCAAGTCAAAGTCTGTTATGTTAGATTGAGGGACAGATAGCTAAACATTTTATTCAGTATTCCCATATTATTCACTTGAAATACCATTTTTTTCTGATCTAAGAATTATTGGAAAGCATATTTCAGGAAATAAACAAAGGTCAGTGATGATAAAACTAAGCTCTGGCCACATAAATAAATGAATCAATTTGAACTTCCAGGAACAATCAGGGAATGTAAGGGAACAAAGTAAATTATAATTAGTGATGTCACTGTAAATTTATAGAACCAGACTTATCAAGACACTTACCAGAATTAATGCATAATAAATGCAAGGGCGCTTAATTCCACTAGGCAAGCCTTGAATTAAAATGTCAGTGTCCAATTTATATACTGTAGTTCCACCATTGAGGAAATGCATTCTGGGCCTATTCAAAAAGCTGATTCAAGTTTTGCTAGGGAAAAATATTTGAGTCTTCTGAGAAGCTGAAGAATTGCAAGAAAGTAATGAAATGGTGCAACTTTCTCTGCAGTGGTGAAATTTACTAGGAGTTTGAATCTTCTTCTGCACTACATGGGGCTTCTTTTGATTCAGGTTTTACAGACATGATAGGCTAGATAAATATACATATTATTTGTGTTTAACACTGCAAATAGCTCCCATGAATCTACCTACCACCATCTCTGAAGCAAGGGAGTGCAATAAATGGGATTTGTCCAAATTCACTATAAAGGTTATAAAGAAAGCTTATTAGTTTCCCACTGTTTTTTGCACTGAAATGCAACCGATACTGAAATCTTAAGATTAATAGTTGGGAAAACTAGTTATCTTCAAAAATGGTGAATGAAATATTTTCATGAAGGTGGAGATTAGGGTTTTTATATATCTTCATATACAAGAAGTTTTCAAAAATGTGTACATATATTATGGATATGCCCACCAAATACACATGGGAAGGAACAATAGAAAACTACATTAAAATGTTGGGGATTGCAATAAAAACTGAGGTTGAATTGTTTTGTATCTTTAGTATATTAGTATATTGAATTGTTTTGTATCTTTAATATATTATTACAAAAAATCCTCGAAATTCAAACATGTCCATATAAAACATCAGAAACTCACTGTAACCTACCAGTTTAGGGTTAATAACATGACCATGTAGACTTTCTCTAGATCAGGGATTTTTTATCATTACAGAAATAAAAGAACAAGATCAAACCATCACTAATCAAGATAAAACAGAACAGGAGGTAAAGAAATGAAGGAGTTGAAGTATGAAGTTAACTATGACAAAATTAATACCAGATAAATTTGAAAAGTAGAAATATAGAAATATAATGTGTCAAAGAACCATTGGGTCAGTGTTTCCATGGACACTCTTGCACACTTAGGTATACTTACCTAGAGATATAATTTCACAGGATGAGCATTTTTCATTCTCATAAAAATTATGTGAAGCAAATGGATTTCTGCCAAATTCAAATAATATTATGCATTGTCAGCAACTGTGAATCACGGTACTATTCACCTTCAGCAGTATGGCTCTTTAGGAAAGGACATATTTTTATGGTTCTGGATGGAAGTTCAAGAGTAGAAAATTTGATTAGCCGGGTAATTAAAATTCATAACATGATGGTATTTATGCAACCAGTTTCCAAAGCTTCCCTTCAATTTTGTTTTCTGAGTGGGTCCTGCTGAAGCTATATTGTCATGGAATTGTTAAGCTTTACATTCACACTTACCATTCTTGGACAAAATAACAGCCAGATACTCATGAGAAGAAGCATTGAGGTAAAACAGAAGGCTTGGAGCATTTGCTGTCAGGAAAGTAAAAGCAATGTTTTCCTTGGATATGGATGTACCCACATAAATGGCCGAAGATGTAGAACTTGCATTTTTAGTTACAGGATAAGGTTCCTGGAATGTGTAGGTAATAGAAGTGTCTGCTTCAAACACTGCAGAGACTTCTAAAAATACAAAGAAAATGCACAAATCAGATTCAGTGCAGTAGATTGAAAACTATTGGAGCTGTTGAAATTGAATTTTTAGAATCAACAAAGCAGATGCATTTGTGTGTGCTTTACAGTCTACAGTTGGAAAATATGATTTCATATTAACCAAGAATGTCCAAATCTTTCCACAGATGGATCTTTATTCCCCTTATTTGCAATCTGGATGCAAAATCTGACAATCTAAATACAGGTAGTCCTAGACTTACAACTACAATTGAGCCCAACATTTCTGTTGCTAAGTGAGACATTTGTTAAGTGAGTTTTGCCCCATTTTATGACCTTTCTTGCCACAGTTGTTAAGTGAATCATTGCAGTTGTTAAGTTAGTAACACAGTTGTTAAGTGAATGTGGCTCCCCCATTGACTTTGCTTGTCAGAAGGTCACAAAAGGGGATCACATGAACCCGAGATACTGCAACCGTCATAAATATGAGTCAGTTGCCAAGTGTCTGAATTTTGATCACATGACTATGGGGATGCTGCAGCAGTTGTAAATGTGACAAATGGTCATAAGTCACCCTTTTCAGTGCCATTGTAACTTCGAATGGTCACTAAATGAGCTGTTGTAAGTCAAGGACCGCCTGTATATTCTTTCTTAGAGGAAGTATGATACTGAACCAGATAATCTTTTGCCAGCCTGAAGCATTTTACTGAACATGCAGTATAATAGCAGTGTTTCTCTGTTGCTACCTGATTGGCTGTACAGAAAGGCAGGGGGCCAAATGAGGCTAAAACATGTGGAGGAGGATGGATTCTGGAATTACTGAAAGAAGTGAGTCAGTAAAAGTTGAGAGGTGAGTCCATAGATGAGGACAAACTCCCAGCAGGTTGTGGTTTACAGTGAAGGCTTATGAATACATTGCCTAGGGGGTTTCATTGTTTGGAATACTGAGAAGTAGCAGCAACATTTCAAATATTTAAAAGTTGTATAAAATAATCATTGGCAACAGTCAAGAAAATAATAGAATGGATCCTGGCATGCTGTTTGCTTTTCAGAAGATCCTATCCTAATTCATACTTTCTTGGTTTCTCATTGACAATCACTATGAAAACTCAAAATATTTGTCAGTGTGACTTATTTTAGGAAAGAAAAAAAAAAGTAAATAAGCCATGTTGGCTAGAAAAATAAAAACAAAAACTACACTCACTAAAGTTGACTTTAGAAGATCCCAAAAATATGCTACTCTTGAAAATGTTCAGATCTCCTCACCTAGCAAAATAATTTGTTCTCCGCAAAAGGAAAGCAAATCTGGGGCAGATTGAGGAAGGGTGATTGAAGTCTGCCTGGTCAGAGAAGGGTCCTTTCAAATCAAACTCCATTTCATGCTGTAATGCTTAGTTTGTCACTAAACATAATGTAATGTTTTAGTTTGGACTAAGCTGTCAGTGTAAAGAAGAAAGATCATTCCTTATTTTTGAAAATATGAAAACACTCATTTATTTGAATGGACGGCACTCTATTATTTACCATGCCCATTTTTCAAACAGGACTTGTGCATTTTATACAATGTTCTTCCAACCATTTTAAGTAGCCAAGGATCACTTGTTGTTAATGGGGCATTGCCAGTTTGCAAGAGACAGTAACAATTAGAACTGAAATGCTCAAATAGATCTGGGCTGTAATCTTTAAAAAAAGTGATGGTTTATGTAGAGGATCATTAGGGTTTTCCACCCCACCTAAAATGCCATCTAAAGCCCAAGTTCTTTTCTCATAAGCTATAAGAAATTAATATCTATAAAGTTATGACAAACACACATTGTCTTCATTTTATGAACACCGTGTTCCATTTTTCCTCTCAGATGATCATCAACAAAAGTAAGTACTCCAAAAATAATTAATTCCCAAGCCATGAGAAGTTAGTTCCACAGGACATATAAAAATATAAATCATCAAGGGATTCTTCCACTACTTTTTTGCTTGTTTGTTACTTGAGTTTTCAAATGAGAAAAGTCTTGACAATTGAAGTAGTTTCATATTCTGGAAGACATGACCTCATTCCAGGTTTCAAATTATTTTTTTATATCTAGATTACTAGTCTTCAAATGTGCATCTCTGAAATCAGATACATTATTATTATCGGACTTCTGGGTAGAATCTAGTGAATTTTTGAACAAAGCGGTGAGAGAGCACACCAATGATACATTCGTTAAAGACACCAAATTGAACCTTTGCATCATTAACATTGGAAAAGTTTCCTCTGCATGTGAAAAGCAGTATAAGACCAGTCAGGCATCCAACTGGCAGTGGGAGGAAGATTGTTGATCTGGTGTCCTTATTGGCATGAGACCCTACAGTTGCTTCAACTGAAAGGATGGAGGGTTGCAACCTCAATATCTACTGGCACAGAGCTACAGTTTTGTATACAGTAACAATCCTGCAAGCCAGCCAATCTGCCAGAGGAAAAATAGCAATAGCACTTAGGCTTATATACTGCTTCACAGTGCTTTACAGCCCTCTCTAAGCGGCTTATCGAGTCAGCATATTGGGTCCTCATTTTACCGACCTCAAAAGGATGGAAGGCTGAGTCAACCTTGAGCTGGTGAGATTCGAACTGCCAAACTTCTGGCAGCTGGCAGTCAGCAGAAGTAGCCTGCAGTACTGCATTCTAACCACTGTGCCACCACAGCTCTTACAAATAAAATAGAATTCCCAAATTCCTAATGAAAGTAGGGAAATAGAGAAAAAAGCTGGCACACCTTCTCACCCAAAAATTATATTAAATTATGCAAGATTTGTTGAGAATCTAGATCAGTGGTTCTCAACCTTTTCTTCACCATGGACCCCCTTTAAATACCTTTTGTGGCCAAGGACCCCAAAGACCTAATTCATTCAAGATTCAAATAATAACATTTATTCAAGACTTTACGGACTCCTGTGATGACATCTTGGCCCCCCAGGGGTCTGCAGACCACAGGTTGAGAACCATTGATCTAGATCATTTAAATTAGAAAGTGACATTTTGTATAATACAGTTTGGTCAAGGTGCACTGGATGAGCAAAAATAAATGTAAGAATCCATTCAGCCATCCTACCTTCTCTGCAGAATGGTCCTTCATATGGCGAATTGGTGCAATCACACAAGTAGCCATTCGGTTTTTCCACACATTTCCCTCCATTCTGGCAAAGGTTACCATAACTGCTGCAATGACCTAAGCATCCTGGTTTGACACCAGGAGTCACTTTGGCTCGCTCTTCAAGATCAAGTTTCTGTCCATTTAGATGTAGAGAGCGAATACATCCCATAAAACCTTTCTGTTTGGATGCAGATGCTCCTGTTTCAGGTATAAGTAAAGTAAAGCTTATATTTTAACAACTGACCCTTTAACAAATGAAATTCTTATTAAGGTTTTATTGTACAATATTGTAAAAATATATTTCCCATTGATTCCATATTAATGTACGAGAGGATATGTATGTATGTATGTATGTATGTATGTATGTATGTATGTATGTATGTATGTGTATCTATCTATCTATCTATCTATCTATCTATCTATCTATCTATCTATCTATCTATCTATCTATCTATCTATCTATCTATCTATTTCTCAAACATGTGTTCCACCATCTCATCAAAGGCAACTCTAGGTGGCTTACAGACATTGAATAAAATGCCATATAAAACAATTAAATCAATAAATAAAGATCTTATATTTAAAAATTCAATTAAAGTGAAACTGAGCAGGATAGAGAGAAAAGGAGTAAAGTGCACAAAGGGAGGAGGTGGGTATTCTCTATTCCATCAGCCACTTCCAGTATTGTTAATTGAACATGCAGTCTTGACCTCATTATCAAGCAGGATGTCCTTTCTGCAATCTAGTGAGAGTCTAATATGCAATGATAGTATAAGTGGAGGAAACAATTGAAATAAAGTTAGTAACCTAAAATATAATATAGACATGGGCTTTGGAGATTTGTACTTAGACTTACATGTTTATAAATCATGGGATTACCATCAATTAAGTCTCCCGTTCTATCATTTCTGTTGGCTTTATCTTCATTTGATAATTTTGCAACTAGAAAAATACATACATCTAGAATATTGGGTGTAGAAAATTGAAACCATATGTTGCAATAGTTGCAGTTCAAAACCAAACCAAAAAAGTCAGGCATGAGAAATAACTCTGAGAGTGTAGGATTTCTATTCTTGAACATAAGACAGTGAAAATCATCTCACAAAGACTTGCATTTTAATTTTAGCTTAAATATTCTGTAGCAGTGAGAAATTTTGGGAATTGCAATAAACACTTGTTGAATATTCTCAAGAGTATGCAAAAATGGTGACTAAACGCCCTTTGGGACTCTGTTTCTGGAACAGGTATCAAAAGGAATGCATTGCTTATCTTCAAAATTGTAACTTTTGGTATACCAACAATACATTTTCTATCTTTTATGGTATTGCTATATATTCTGTCACACAATGAGACAAAATACTATGGTAACCTAAAGAGCTAGGATTGTGGATTTTCTGATTCCTGTTCACTACTAATTGGGCAGTGAACTATAGTAATTTATATGCATGTCTGAAAATGGAATACAGTCTCCGTTATCATTTTTTTTCTGTGAATTCTTCTGAGCTTTTTTCTATTGCTTAGTCTTTGGTTTTGTTATCCATTGGTGGGACAATTTATATCAGTGTACAAATTCAAGAAAAACAAGTTGCTAAATTCATCTTCAAATAGTAGAAATATCTAAATTTTCCATAGAAATTCATTGAGGAATCAGTAATATCCAATATCCAATAGTTAAAAGAGTATTCATTTACCCTAAGAGAATAGCATTTGTAAAAAATAAAATAAGGGGGGGGTAGTACCAATGATTGTACCTACCTACAAATAATTGACTGTTTAGCTGCAATCGAAAATGTCCTTCAGCAGGTGCTTCTAAAGTCTTCTTTGGAAAGTTGTCTACCTGAAGAGAGGTTTCTCTAAGATTCCTTTCAGCATGCACAGAATGCCATTGGTTGTCATTCAAGGGCACGGGGGATAGGACAGTAACATCTACAGGGCCATTTCCAACATCAACTGTGAAAGTGATGTCTTTAGGAGCTGGAATGCATAAGGTGAAACTTAGTATGTTATGCTGATAACAAGTACATAACTGGGATAGTAATATTTTAAGAGTTTCGAAACAATCAACCTTATGTGATTATTGAATTTACATAGTGAATCATCTATATATTATGGTACATATCTACAGACCCAAACCTTCTTTGTGAAATCAAATTCCTGGTCAGATATTCTCATTTTCTCTATGTTCATGTATTAGGCTGCTATACTCATGAAATAGAAGTTATGTATTTGCCTTGCGATGGATCAGTGAGATAGAACATTTCCACAAATATTGTGTTATTTAATATTTGCTTTAAAAAATTCAATGATTATCATCAAAATAGCCTGTAAAGTGCGTAGAAAATACACAGGAGAAAATATAAGACATAAAAATGATTTCAATAAAACAATACTGATGGAAATATCTAGATCATATTAAGAGAAGGGAGAAAAACTGTACCAAAATGTTTTTCATACAACAATTCTCAGCCCTAAATTTTGGCAATTGAACATTTAATGGATGATTTCCACCTACATTTGCTATATTCAGATGTACAACTTGTTGATATATTATAGACAATATGTTTCAAACACTAAACTTTTGTTCAAACTGTATTATTATATTTAATGACACATGCTGTTTAAATTTTCCTCCCTCCCTTAAAATATCACTTTTTATTCTGCTGAAAGTCAGAGAAACACCTGAGAGCAAGTGTAATGATTTAAAGAAAAGTGGAGTCAAATGAATGTCATAAAGATTATTCTGATAGTTAAATCACTGATATGTTGAGACTTGCATAGTTCAGTCTTTCAAAAATTGGAGATTATAGACACTGACCTTTAGAACCAAATGAATAGGAAAAAACAAACAGGTGAGAGAATGAAGTCTTTTTTCTTTTTATATTCTAAGAAAGAAGTATATAATTCAAGAACTAATCAACCCTGTTGTGCCATTTCTCTTACATTTTAGATAGTTTATTAAAAGGAGACTTGTACTGAGTTCTTATTTCATCTCCATCCCTTGCAATCAACCTCATCTTTTCTGAGGATTAGTTAGGGCATATAGACCACAGTTGTGGGTTGGAAATCTAAGTAAGAAGGAAGAGTTGGCTGTATGACATTTAGGACAAAATCAATTCCAAGATTAAGAGAGGTTCCTCTCCAAGAGGACAAGAGAAGAAGCTGGCATCTGGTACATTGCCAACACTAGATCAATAATAACAATGTATATACACCGAAAAATACCTTTCAACAGAAGTTGTAACTCTGATTTATCAAACTTTTCCAGTTTCTTAAAAAGTTTAGGCCATGGAAGCAACATTACTTTCGTCAGGGTTTCATTACACTAACAAAATAAGGCTGAAGTATGGCTATAATCATTCATTTGGACCCTAATTTGTATCTCTAGCTATGTAAGGGAGAAGATAGATTTCTGATAAATTTGTACTCCATTGGTATACATACGTACATAGCTCACAAAAATCTTTCAATCCATAGGAATGAATTTTCTTAGGCCTAGGGGGTTGGGAACTCTCTTCTATTCATGGAAGGAAATCAATGACATTGATCTTACAGTTAGACTCTGTTCCAGCACCAGCATCAACTGATTTGTGGACTGTACGCACAGCCATTTGGCTCCAAATAATAATCTACCCTATGAGAAAATAATAACGCAGTGGAGAAACTGACTAAGCTTTGCATCAGACGTTCCTTTCATTTCTACAGTGCACATGCAAACCCATCATCTTGACAGACTGTATTATTCTGATGTAATTTCATGTCAATGTTTTGCTTTTATTGTGTATTTTAAAAAATATAAGAGCCTTGAGAATGAAATACAACACACTGAAGTATCACCCAAATAGGAGATCGTGTGCAATTAACACGAAACCATACCTCATTACCTAGTGATAATGCGCTATGGCTTTTACCAAGGGTTTAATGAATCAAAGGGCCTTGGGGGCTTTATTTTATTAAATTTCATGTCAAAGTTATTACAACTATATTACAAAATGATGGTAGTTCATTCTAGGTTTGTTCAGCCTTATGAACAAACATCTAACAGAAAGCCCTTCTTTCATTCTAAATCCACAGCACAATACCCTCCATTAATAGACTAAAACAGCAGATAAAAAGATGACTTAAATTAGGGTTGTTGTTTTTTTAAATACAGTGGTCTCCAACCTTTCTGGCTGTTGCGGACAGGCGGTGGTGGAGGAGAGGAGAGGGGATGGTTCTATGCAACAGCAGGCATGCATGCAGGCATACAGGCATACATGCAACATTATTTATGCCCACCGCTCACACAAATGGAGCAGTGCAAGTAGAGCTGCGCATGGCTGCACATGTTTGCCGCTTGTGCATCCCAGTTCAAAATAGGCTGCGGCCAGGCACCGGGCCGTAGCCTGGGGGTTGGGGAACCCTGCTTTAATACTTCAGGCAGCAATTGCAATTTAGTTTCAAAGAGTGATAGCTTATTTGACAGGCCATTATGACCTTCTGAGCATTCTGCAGAACCTTCCCCTTTCCTCATTGTATGCCAGCTGCTTTCCAAAAGGATATTACATAAATAGTACATAAATACTATTTATCATCACCTAAGAAGAGAAGGAGAGGCAATCTGCTGGTAACTCATATACTATCTGTGAAAAGTAGCAATTTTGTGTGCTGCTTCAGATAAGAGACAGCTGCCCGGCAGAGTCGATACTGAAGTAAATATTATCTTCATTTGAATGAAACTCCTTGAAGAAGAATGTGTTTGTATGTATGCATGTGCGCACACACACACGTATGGGAGCAAGTTTGGGGTAATGGTTCAAGTCACTGAGCACTGATTATATTAAAGGGTCCTAACCTCTCAACTTTTGGCATGTTATCTCCACTTTTAAGATTTAAAACACAGACGCAAACTTCACAAATATTAAGCACTCAAGAAAGTACAAGGTGCTTTTCCAAAAGGCAACTGGACTTTCTTGGGTTTTTTTCCCTTGAAAGTGTTTCACTTCTTGGATGTGAAGCAAAACATTTTCAAGGAAGAAACCAAGGAAGTCCAGTTGCCTTTTGGAAAAACATCTTTGGGGCAATCATGACCTGGATGAATGAGTTTCTCCACAGACATTTCCTGACTTAATCAGATCTGCAGAAAAATAACAATACACTGCAATTTCAGTTGCTAAACTTACAGCTTATTTCAACTCTGATGAAATCTTTCATTCCCAAATTTTCCAAAAAAACTCCAGACATCTTGGTTGTTTTGAAGAAGAAAGAAATGTCTGCAATGAACTCGGCATGGAAAGTGGGGAAGAGAAGGTATGAAGCTTCCGTGCTGAAAGAAGCTGCATTCCAGAACTGTCCTGCAAAGAACAACAAACTTCTCTATAGTTAATTATATGTGGCAGGTAAACTAAGAACCAAAGAAATACTGTAGCCTTTACTCAGAGTTCATTAAAACAGAAAAATGAAACCTAGGAGGAAAAATATGTTAGGGCTTCTGCATTGCAGGTATGGGCATCATTCATTCATTCATTCATTCATTCAGTTACTTGTCATGACTGCATCCATATTAATGAATAAAATCATACAAACAATAAATACTAAAGCACTAATGAAAATATAGATATTTTTTTATGTATAACACCCAAATCACTTCTATGAAACAGAAAAACTTCTCTTTAGAGTCATTTTATTCCAGGTTCAAAGTTTAGTTTATAAATACTTGAAAGAAGTGTATCTTATGCTACTTCAAAAACCTGACAGCATAATGGCCAGCCATGTTTTACAAGGCTAAAATCTCATAATTAGGATGCCATCACTGAGAGTCACCACATTGTGTACTACACTCACTAGCATGACCACAAACAGCCACTTTTGTGCACTGGTCAGGTGATAATTGGGAAACACTTTTTTCTAAACACACATATAACATTTACCCTGTGAAATTGATAACCTTCCCCATAAAGTACATACACACAGCTGAAGTAGCAGCACCTCAACTCCAGTGATAATCTTTCAAGGAATCATGAAGTTAAAAAGACAGTTTTTTAAGCACCCATGGAAGTTTTGCAAAGGACAGATAAGTTAGGACAGCATAACCCTCTCTTACATTTGACACAAAATCATTCAAATTCTATGTTAAAATAAAAATAAAATAAAAACTGTGGTGAAAAACTAGTGAAGCTTGTGAAGCTTTCCAGATACATCTATCTGGCTGATGTACAGTATATAAAAGTACAATAAATCTGTGTTCCTTGGAGAAAATGTTGAGTCTAGAGTAGATAAATTAATGACTTTATAGAGTACTAGGTTGCTGACCAAGAGAACTGAGGACTTCAGGGATGTGATAAAGAAAAAAATAAACCAGAGTTCTTCCAACTGAGTGAGGCAAAAGGTGAGGTCCTCCATAGACCTTAATAGGGACCAAATTGTTTTTAAAAACCTGAAGTGCTAAAAAAAAGTATTGGGAAGATTAAGTTTGTTGATAGTTTCTTATTATTTTGGGTGATTAAAACAAAAAAGCAAATAAACTTTTCACAAAATAAATAGGAATTAATATGGAAAATACATTTAAACCATTTCACAGAGAAATGCATTGGATTAAAAAAATAGCTTTACATATATTAATTCTCATATTTATCACAGAAAGGATGTGTCAGATTAATTGACCAATGGCTAGATTTGCACAAAACACAGTTCTACTGAAGAATAGGGCAGGGTATTTTTTTGTCCAGTGTGTTATAGGTATCTAAGCACTGTCTTACTTTATTGTGTGAATCAAAGCATCAGGTTAAGCTATAAATGCTTAGGGCAGTTCATGTTGTCTGAACATGGTTATTGCATTTTGCTAAACATAAAATTTAGTATTTTCTCTGAACCCAGGAAATGTATAACTGCTGTGAAAAAGGCAAATGTCATTCTAAGCATAATTCAGAAAGCATTTTTAAAAAGTTGATTGGGTACTTTTTAATTTGATGAAAGCAGAACTAAAGGAAGGCAGACAGAAGGATATAATTACATATATTTACATGGGGAAGGCAAAGCCAGAACTTTTTCTCTTCTGATAAACATTTTCATACAATGAACTGAATTGTTGGGAGAAACAAGGAAACAAGGAAATGCAAAAGGAAGTCCTTCACACTGAACAAAATGGGGAATTTTGTACAGGAGAAAATGGTAACCACCAACTTTAACCACCACAAGCAGCTTTAAAAGAGAATCATAAAATTTTATAGCTGATAATAATTTCAACTACTAATGGGCAAGATGGTTGGATATTACTTCTAATTAATGAAGAGAACAGGTTCTCAGTATTAATTAGTTGCTGAAGGATATGAATGAGGAAGTCCTACTGTATTCATGTCATGCTTGTTCATTTCTCATATGTAGCTTTATTCCCCCATTGTGGAGACAGAAGTCCGAACAAGCCTTTAATTTGAATCTCTAGCACTCAAAGTCTTATTGCAAATTATTTAGAAAAATATGCTTCTTTAGAAACTGCACAATTCATTTCAGGAAACAATCAGACAATGCAATTATTAGAAGGTATCTGTTATCACTAGTGCAAACAGAACTCTGTCCCTCACACACAAATACACACACACACACACACACACACACACACACACACAGCTTCTTATATAGCTTGTGCATAAGGATGCTGAAAAGAGCTGATACCCACTATCTCCATAGCAACGAAGAGGACCAATTCTCCAGACAGCTTCAGAATTAGGTTTGTTCGTATCAGTGATGACTATCTGGTTCACAGGTAAATGTTCTTTAAAGGAAAGGAAGCCGGTGTCATTGGTCCTACAAATAGATAAATGTGTAAAATGTATATCAGGGTAGAAATCTTAAATAGCTTTGCATGATAAATTATAAACATACAGATACCTATATATACAGTATATATAAACAGAGAGAGAGAGAGAGAGAGAGAGAGAGAGAGAGAGAGAGAGAGAGAGAGAGAGAGAGAGAGAGAGAGAGAGAGAGAGAGAGAGAGAGAGAGAGAGAGATGCACACTTAGAGGGAAAGAGATATATTTGGATCCAAAAATGATGTTTAAAGTCTATTTTGATAACAGAAATCTTCCTATTGGTATATTGAACACATTTTATACCTGTTTCACTCTGTTTCTCCCCCCCACCACCACAAGTTGCCATATTGGGGTAAAATATATTCGGTTAGACCAAATGCAATAAAATAACATCTAAAACCCTTCAGTCTTAAAAAATATATACGCTAGTTCAAATGCCTAATCAAAATTGTTTTAATCTGGTGTCAGATTGCTAGCCTGATGCCTGACAAGTCTCTTTACTGAGTGCATCCCATAATTAGGAATCCTCCATCAAAGTGCTCAAAAGAATTTGTGTGAAAATACTAATAGGCACTGTGTAAAGGTGTCCCTGAGCAACCTTACAGAAGAATAGGGATCTTGGAGGACAAGGAAGGCCAGGTCACATTTCATAAGCAATGGTTTCCATTCAGAGATAAGCAACACTTGAGCTATCAGTTATAATAGCAAGATTGTTGTGTGGACACAGATAGAAGTGAGTAGTGCTACCCATTTGCCTCCACCTTAGCAGAAGCTGGGTTTGTATAACTTCCTTTATCTGGTTACTAAATAAAATCTTTTTGTGGATTTTCAAAGTTCATTGACACAAATATTTGTGTACCATATTGAAACAATAAGAAAAGGGGAAGGAAAGGAAGAGAAGGGAAAGAAAAAGCAAAGGAGAGGAGAGGAGAGGAGAGGAGAGGAGAGGAGAGGAGAGGAGAGGAGAGGAGAGGAG